>CM034151.1:137039434-137432586 GCA_019776745.2 Taxus chinensis | reverse complement strand
AATGAGGACTTACTTTTGAGTACAAAATATCATAAGGTTTTGGATACAATCAATTACAAGATACATTACACATTAAGTCCAAACCGCTATCAAATATTTCAAGAGTAAATAAAATGTACATACAAGTTTACATGAATTGTGTCTATAAAATGTTTGATTGTTCCAAATAGGTAAAGGGACTGTGAAGAGGATGGTGAGCCACTGTGAATGACAACATTAACATTGTGCATTGTAAGATGTTATGGTATTTAGTAGCACAATACCCATTATTGACATTTTGCCTCTCATTTCTTCTTTTTATTGGTTTATGTTGTTAGTATCTAAGAGAAGAGTTAACACCACTTCCACATAACTAACTAGCTAACATCTTCGAATAATTATCCATGCAATTCTCCCAATTATAAGCAATTCTAGATCTTAGTTGAATCTATTATTTCTTAATGTAAGTGCTTGTTTTTGTTTTGAATGTTGATACATAGTTTATTCCCTCCTAATGTAGGATCATATTCTCTATCTTGTATCCTTGGAGTCCATGAATTTAAACATATTTTCTTGTAAGCACCATTCCATTTATAGAAAATCATTAATGTTGAAAGAAACAATGAATGGAAAAGGATTTAAAGTTTTTAAGTAAAATTGGGGGTGGGGGATGTGGACCAAACAAATAATGAAAGAAAGACATTTTTAGTCCTCAATAAAATTTTATATAAGGCCACAAGAGTCTATAGTATATAATATTAAACTTATTGGTATATAGGGGTATTTCAATGTTGTAATGGGAGTAAAAGAGGTGTGTAAGAGTAAAATGGACAAGAAAGAAGCATTATTTTTGGGAATTCAAATCCAAGTTTTTCTATATCATCACCACGTCCTAGACCTACACCTAGCCTCATATCTTCCACCCTACATATATCTCCTACATCCACTCATTGCATTTATACACCTTACCTATTCTACATGCTACACTAACTTCTATTAGGCAGGAGTCTAGTTTATTTATCATCATTCCATTATTCTGTTACTATTGTTACATTTCATACATCTTCCTTACTCTACCCACTACACTAGATTTATTTATACTTGGGTCTATTTTTCTATCTTATCATCACACATTATATTTCTATCTACACATTTATTACCTTACATTCCATACTCCTTATACATTCTATACTGCATTGCCTACAGTTTGCATTCCCTTACCTTGATCATTTATACTATGTTGTCCTCTATGTGTTGCATCCACTACCCTATGATGCACTCTAGTTCCTTGGTCCATACTCGACTGTCAAGGGTTTACCAATCAAATGGACCTTCCCTATATGTGATATGTCATCATACCACATTCCTCAAACTAGTGACCAATGCTTTGGGATATATCGTCACCCACACCTATCATCACGTAGTGGTATACACCTTAGGTTAAACCACCACTCCTTCCATTAAATATACATCATTTTATTACATTCTGTCATCTCCTATTATATCATACTATTACATTTCCCTTGTCTCGATTCCACACTTATTCCATTACATTATCATGACTTCTCTAATCACGTAGTGGTATACACCCTAGGTTAAATCACCACTCCCTTCAGCTATTCTATATTATTCTCTTACATCCTCTCATCAAATGTTCTACGTCATTCTATTACATCATCATTTATCCAACTCGTCACTTAGTGGTATACGCTTTAGACTAAATCACGTCCCTCGCCTTCTTCATCACTTTCTGGTATACGTTTTAGGCTAAATCACCACCTTCTATACACCCTCATCACTCATCTTGTAGTGACATACGTTATAGGATAAATCATCACCTTCCTCTTTCATCATATAGTGATACACGCTTAGGGCTAAATAATCACTCATATTTTCAATATGTCGTGGTAGACGCTTCGGCTATAGGGTCCACACTCCCCTTTCCATATGTCTTATTACCATATACTTATGGTGTACAGGAAACTTCGTTCTCACATGGTTGAACGCTAATACTAGAAGCCACCAGCAACTTCGAATGATGGAGAGCTTAGGACCTCAGATGCAGATGTGGATCTACGGGCATATAGAAGATAGATGTATGATACAAATAAGCTATATTTACAAAACTGAAACAGATAAGATTAGATACAATATGCAGGGGTTTCTCTGAAAGTCCCAGTTCTCAGAGGATATTAACTCCCTTGGAGAATGTCAACCCCCTTGTCCAGAAATATAATGATAAAATACAATATAAACATATAACATGTAAGTTGATGAACAAAGGAATCTGACGCTGCAAGTATGCATATGGTGCTCTTGATCTGATTCAACACAACGTGCAACAAGAACCATGCTATGCTAACTAACTAATCATGAGAAGAGTATTGTGGGGGTTACAGTGCCGTTACTAGGGCACCATGAGAATATAATGATAAATAAGAAGCTTAGAATTCAAAATAGAATTTTCCCAGAGTTTCCACCTTCTTTGCATGTCCCTAAAATATGGGGGAAAACCCATATTTATAACTTGGAGGTGAGGTTATAATGGGGTTAACAAGTAACCAGGATTGGGTAGAGTAACCCGAGTTAAACGGTATGATGTGATCATGTTGGGCCCATGGTTTGACTTATTATATGGAGTGGGGAGCATGATTGACATGGTAGGTGAGATAAAAGATTCCATATTTTGAATTTAAGAAAGTGGTGTCGGATGGGTATATTTTTTTATTATTATTGGCAAATAGTTTTTTGAAAGGGACTATACCCTTGAATACAAAAGAAGTCCTGAGAGCCGGAATAAGAGTGAGAAACGGAGAGAATGGATCAAGATCCAAGTGTTACAATGAAGCTCTAAGTAGCTCAGAAACAGCTACTCAAACGAGACAAAACAGCAAAACAACAGCAAAAAAATAGTAAACCGACCGCAGAGAAACAGCAAAAAAACAACTAAAAGCAACAGAAGCATCCAGAACTACTTCTTGGTAGCTTTATCGATACTGATCTTGACTCTCTTCCAGGCATGAAACATACCCAAAGCAGTCATATGGGCAGCATCAGTCTTATCAAGCTCCTCAATGGTTCTTTTGCTTTCTTTTTCATTGCCCCAAAGTGCAGCCGGGACACCGCTGAGGTTGGAAACACTTTTGGCATGACCCTCGATGAACTCCTCAATCGCCCTAAAGGTGGCAATGTTGTAATCATGTCTAGTCTTGGCCTTGTTGTGTCGGATTGGTATATTAATACCCATGGATTGAATAATTTGTGAGAGATGGGGGATAATGCCAAAATCTTAATTATCAAATGGGTCCACATGGAGCCCATTCGATAGTCAATTAAATAAGGTGAGTAAATAGATGGGATTTATTTAAATTTAAGAAAAATAAAAGTGAGAGTAACAAGTGAATGGATGTGAGATGACAGAGGGGCACTATACCAAAAATTGGTGTCTACATTTGCCCTTTTTTGTTTAGTGGTTTGTGATAGCAAGCCATGAGACAAAAAAAAAGGGTTTGAAGAAATATGTGTCTGAGGATGGATGAAGACATGAACAAAGGCAAGATGCCCTAGGAAAAAAAGGATTGCAATAACAATGAAAAATAATATGGAGGTGACTCCAATATCACATCGATAGAGGACAATTGCGGTCTCAACAGAGAAATATGACAATGTTCTACAAACCCGTGAGTGGGTGAAGACCACTGCTATATGGATGTAAACCGTGATGACTAATGGGTCATAGGAAAACATCAAAATATGTGCATCTGAATGTGAAGAATGTGCAAAATCCTTTATCTGTGAGGAATCGTGCGAAAAAACATGTGTCCGTAAAAGGGATGAGAATAAAGATAATGATGCCCCAACACGGGGCACAAGAAGGACACAAAGTGAGTTATATGCGTCGATAAGTATAAGGATGAAAAGGTGTCCCAACATAGGACATAGATGGATGTTGAAGTAAGATATCCCAGGGGGAATAATCATAAATGTGGACATGATGAGAAAATAGGATAGAAGGGTGAGATAGAATGTTGTAAAAGGGTGATAAATATGATGGTAATCATGTTTCATACGAAAGATGCATAATTGTTAGCAAATTAGAAGAGGAAAAAGACAAAGCAGTCTCGTTTCTTCAATAGGTAGGATGAGAAATCAAGATACTTTTGTGACAAAACAAAAGTAGAGAAAATATTCAAGAAGAGAACAAGATCAGATAGGTGATGACCGTTATGGTATCTTCCAAGAAAAAATGTCAAAGGAAGATGGGAAGATATTCTTAGAAATAGATATGATGATGTCCCTGCGAGAGGACTAGTGAAGATAAAAGATGTGACAGGTTCTCAAAAAGAGAAGAGGTCAATGTTGTAGAGAGAAGAATGAAAACGGTAATGAAATGGATCGATGTCAGTACATAAACAGAGAAACGTTGGCATTGACCGTGAATGTCAGGTGTGAGGGATGTTGAGAAAGAGAAAAGGGAATAGACATGAGAATTGGTTAATTATGATAAGATCAAGAAAGATCGAATGTGAATGTGACAGAGGTATGGAATAGAGGGATGGAGATGGAGGAGGTGAAAAGAAGGAATGAAAGGGGAGGAAGAAGATACCAAAGAAGGATTATAGAGAAAGGGGGAAATGAAGAAGGACAAGCAAAGAGAAGACAAGAAAAGAACAGAGCAGAGGGGGAAATTATGAAAAAAAAAGTTATTTAAAATGAAAGGTGTGAAGGAGGATGAAGTAGAGGAAGGTAGAGAGGTAATGGAAAATAATAGAGATGATAGAGCAAAGAAAATTGAAGGAAGCAAATCATAGTGAGGAATTCCAAGGTAAATAATATGGAACTGACCGCATGGAAATGCATGTGGATGGTGAGATGATAAAGGAGATGGGACAACGCCGAAGAGTCATGTCATCGATAGGGAAGTAAGGAGGAAGTGTGAGGTAAAACAAGGAGAAGGACGATGTAGAGGAAGTGAAATAAGACAAGGATTAGAAAGGAGGAGAAGACAATGAAAAAAATTAGGCAGAGTGAAGGGAACTAAGAATGGAGATATTTGATAAAGAGTGAGAAGCATAAGGAACATAAAGAGAAGCTTAAGGGGAGGAATGACACAAATTGGAAAAGAAGCAGAGATGCATGAGATGAGGATAAGTTCATGACGATAAAATAGAGAGAGGGTGCATGATGAAGATAGTGAAGAAATTGGCAAGGAAGAATGGAAGATGGAAAGATGGCAAGCAAAAAGAGAGGAAGGGATAGGAGAGGTAATGCCAGCGAATGGATGTTAGGAGAAATCCAACTATAATGATCAGTAGGAAAGGATGGGACAAAAGATGAGACGAGGTAGAAAGTAAATGAAGAATGGAAGGGGGAATGCCACTGAAGGGACATTAGGAGAAGTCCCCTGATAATGATCAAAGGGCACAGAGGAAGGAAGGAATAAAGATATAATGGAGGGGGTCAAAGAAAAGGATCCGTGTTGTGCTAAATGGGGATGAGTGATTTTTAGGAGAATTCCACCAATAATTACTAGCATGGAAAGAGAAGATGATGATGAAAGAATGTTATTGGATGATCAATGACAATGACGGGTAAGTATGGGGGTAGATATGTGGGAGAACTCTAAAATATGGAGTGGAAAGAGTAAATAAAGGAGGGATAAAGATGTGTAGGAAGATGAAGGCGAGGAGAGGATGCAGTGGATGAGAATGAATAAGAGAAAAATGAAGAAAAAAGACACGAAATGAATGGAGAAGCAACGGTTAAGTAATATTACCCAGCGACAGATGATGGAGATGAACAAGGAGCAAGTAGGAAATGGTGTTTGTGAAAATGGAAGAGGAGGTAAGAGGATGTGATGATGGGGAATGATGAGAAAATGTAGACAGAAAGAATGTGGGGCAGTGGGCAAGTGCAGGATGACTGATCATGCTTAAGAGGGACTCTTAAGTAAGATCACCATGCCACGGGAATAATTAAGTAAGATCACCAAACCGGCAGTGACAATATGGAAGGAGAAAGACAACATTCTATTGAATACATGTGTGGAATGGTTGGTTAGAGTGGATAGATATAATGAGAGATGGGAGATAGAAGATGAGGAATATATGATGGGAGGTGGAAGGGTCATATGGCAAACCATTCTTAAGAGGAACTCTTAAGTAAGATTTCCCTGAGACGGGGACGGTTAAGTAGGATTGCCAAGCTGGAGAAGAAGAAGGATGATGAAAAGACTGAGCAGTGTATATAAAAATGGAATAAGAAATGAAAGGAGGTGATAGGAAGGTGATAATAAGAAAACAAAGGAGTGTGACATGAGTGGATAGAGGAACATATGCAGTGTAGATGGAGAGTGTAAGGGAAATCCTTAATTGGGATGCCCACGTGGTGGGAGTGATGATGCAAATGTGTCAAGCATAAAAGGAGTGGAAAGACGTTTTTGGTGGTGATTGTCTTCCGCTGAAAGAGGAAA
Organism: Taxus chinensis; assembly: GCA_019776745.2. Classification (NCBI taxonomy): domain Eukaryota; kingdom Viridiplantae; phylum Streptophyta; class Pinopsida; order Cupressales; family Taxaceae; genus Taxus; species Taxus chinensis. The sequence continues at coordinate 137,426,135 of CM034151.1, read as the reverse complement.
TGGTGGAGAAGCTTGTACATCAGGAGGACTTAAGGAAGAAGATATACCTTAACTAAGATTCTCTAGTTGTATGGATGATTAAGATTGTCAAACTGAAAGTAGAAGTTTGAAAGGGAAACTCAAGAGGAAAGACAAGTAAGATATCTGGCATGGTGCAAGGGGATAGAAAGGTGAGAAGGATGATGTGGAGACAAATGGGGATGAGTGGAAATGGGGAATGAAGAGCAATGGATCAAAGATGTTGTTAAACATATTGGGAGATAAGGAGATGCATGATAACAAACTTTCCTTGAGAAATATCCTCAAGTAGGATTCACAAACTGCAACAGTGATCAAGTAGAATTTACAAACCAAAAAGTGTAGTTGTGAGCGCATTCATGAATATTATGGATAAATATAGAATCCATAGTGTGAAATTTGATGTGATTTTTATAAAAGATGATTTGGATGAGATGAATGAAACATAGTTATAGCACGGGCATACAAGGAAACTATGCTTCAAACTAGATTAAAGATAAACAAGAAAGGTTGTCACTCAAGGCATTGCACTTGTAGCCAATAGCAGGTGTTAACACATAACCAACAATAGTTAGTTATACCGAAATATTGTGAGGGAAATATGAATGAAAGATGCTCGTAATCCTAATGTTGACATGATAAAGGGATTTGAGATGTAACTTGTACACTAGAATAAGGTTCTCCAAATGTGGTGTTCCTTAAGTCTATGCCCCAGCTCTGGGAAAGGGAAAAAACAATAGCAGAAAGTTGATCAATGTGGGAAGCTTTCGGAAAATGTTGATAAAATGAAGGCTAATCAATGTGATAAACCTTCCATATGCCATAATAACAGAGTAGCCATCCTTTGAGGGTATGATCTACTTTATACATAATATGGGTGGTAAGAATAATATGATAGTCGTCCTTCAAGGGATCAGTCTATTTCCTTTGATTTTGCTTTGATTTTTGATTTGTATGCTTTTCTTTTAGTTTCTTTTTCTTTTTGCATGAACAACTGTCCTTCGAGGGATCAGTCTATTTTTTATAACTTTGATTTTTCCTTTTGCATACATGAATTTTAGCTTTACATGGGGGATAGTTGGGAATATCTAATTAAACTACTTAGGAGGGGATAAGGAATGTACAAGAGATGCCCCTTGACCCTTTGCATGGCTGCAATAGGAGAATGAGAAGGTGATGGATGTAATGGTTATGGGGTCATATCAAAGAAGTGAAGGTAGACCACATAATTCAGATCATTACAATGAAAAATGGAAGGGGCTAAGGATGGTGGAATGATCTAAGGATATAACTAACTACATATTAGTATATATGCTAACAGTAGAATGATCGCAAGTGTAATGCATTAAGAGGTTACGTTTCTGGTTTACCACCAAGAGAGGGAATACATTAAGTTGCCATGAGATGAGATGATAGACAAGCAGGAAATAAAATTAAGTCCTTAAGGAAATGAGCATATGACCACAACGGCAGATTTAGATGAAAATAAGTGATGCCCCAAGAGAGACATAAACATAGAATGACAATCATGGCCTCAACGGACGACTTGATGAAATAAACAGTGTCCCAAAAGAGACACAAATAGAGCCACAATGGTGGACTTCAAGAAAAAGGTCCCTCAATGGAGAGACAAACATGGCCTCAAAAGAGGACTTCAATGAAAAAGATGATGCCTCAAAAGAGGCATAAATATGGCCACAATGGTGGAATTAAAATGAGTGAGGATTTGGGCAGAAATAGTTTAGATTGGATGAATGTCAAAGAGGTAGACGAAACAACATCAAGGAGTGAAGTCTCCTAGTAACAAGGGATTGGTACAGATGATGTGCTCAAGGACGAGGAAAGGTTGCTCCCCCAATGAGTTAAATATGAAGGAATTAAAGGATGTCGAAAGAGTTTAGATGAGATTGTTTTAGATTTGGATGGGATAAATGGTTGGAGACCACAAGTGTGTCTAGAAAGATAAGCAGTATTGATAGACAATGAAGGACCTTCCTTAGGAGGAATTTTGTGTGCAGGAGAGATGTAAAGGTATGATGTGGATGGAGGAATCATGGGAAATGCAACAGATGTGATATGAATTGGATTCAATGTAGATGGAGAAGGAACTTTCCCCTGAATGAGGAAATCATCTTTCTCAATAAGGTTGTGGATGATTGTCTGAAATTCCTTACAATGTTCGATGTCATGGCCCAGGGTATGATGATAAGCGCAACTGCATTTAGGATTGAACCATGATGGCTTGGGACCATAGGGATTAAAGGATTTAATGGAAGGAAGTGTGATGGTAGATGTTCGAGTTAAATGTCGAAATATATCTGCGTAAGACCCCATTGAAGTGTCAAGGGGAAGGTAACTCTTGTGTGTTTTGAGATGATATCTCAGTTGGGAGTTAGAAGAAAATGTGGATGTAGATTGGATGGGTGAATTTCATGTTTTGGAGGACAAATCAAATTTAGTCGAAAGATTGTATTGTTTGGATTTGGATTGATTGTTGCAAGATGTTGTAGATGGAGAGACTGGTCCTAAGATAGATGTTGTGGCATTGGATTGTTGAGAAGAGGGAAAAGTTGAATGTTTTCGAGGATGTGTAGGGGACTGTCGGGGATGTTTTCCCCGAGCCTTAGACTTCAACCGAGAAGATTTATTCCTAGTAGAGATGATAATAATATAAACCGGAGGATCTGATAGTGGTGGTGTGGTTGTTAATGGAGAAAATGTCCTCAAACAAGATGAGGATGTTAATGGAAAGATAGGTGTTTGTATGATGCGATTAATAATATCTATGTGAGATGTGGATTGTTTCGGTTTTGGCATGGAAAGAGTTGATTTTGTAGAGGGAGAATGTAAACCATCTTTATTTGATTTAGGTGGATGTGTTGGTTCAGTAGATGATCCAAAGGGTATCTTTGATAGGGTTACAAATCGAGAGGATTTGGTTGGTGTGATAGAAGGATTAGGTGAAGAATATCGGGGTAGACCGAGTGATGTGGCCATGCGCGAAGATATAGGTAAAGATGTCAAGGTAGGAATAGGTGGATTTGTTGATATGATAGATATAGGGGTAGCTGGGATAGATAGGGATGTAGGCATATTTGGAATATTTGGAGATGTGAGTGATGTGATAACCGATGGAATAGACCTTATGGGTAATGCAAAAAATGCAGGCGTATTCTTAGGTGTAGAATTATATGGGACTGGTTGTTTCATAAATGTTTCGAGGGGTAAAAATGATATGTTTGCTAAAGGGGTTGATGTCAGAGGTAGGGTTATAAAGGTGCATGTAGTAGAATTGAGTTTAGTTGGGTTGGTTGTAGAGATAAGTGATTTAGGTGTCGTAACTGTAGATTTGGGTCAAGGAATAGATGTAGAGATATTTGTGGACATGAATGGGGATGAAATAGGTGCTAAGGATGAATCTAATGTGGTAGATTGGGAATTTCATGGTATATTCAAATTTGATGTGGATGTGATAAGGATAGGAGAAGGTGCAGGTTCAACACAAGTAGTAAAAGTTGACATAGGTTTGTTATGTCCTACATAAGGGATGGGAATAATGTCCATTGTAGGAACATGCATAGTTAGTGATAAGATGGGATCTTGATTGATAGTGTCAACCATACAAGTGTTTGATAGTTGAGATGTAAAGAGCTTAGCTTCATTTGTTGGTGATTGATTAGATAAAGTTTGAATAGTGGAGCTGTCTATTTGGATATCCGCTTGATTTAAGAGTTGTTGGACACTATCTTTGAAGGAATGTCATCTCTCAATGTCATGACCTTTGACTCGATAATATTTACAATAGTGGCCTTCGTGATAATAAATAGGCTTGGCTTACGAGTTGTCCATGGGTCGTATGGGAGGAAGTTGAATGGATCTTATGGTCATCAATTTATCAAATACAGAACTGTATGATTTTCTTAAGGGAGTGTAGTTGGCTATTGATTGAGGGGATTGTTGTTGAGACCATGTTCTTGATGTAGATGTTGACAAGGGTTTAATGACCATAGTATTGGATGCACCCTTAAATTTGTCGTTATGTGTGAATGGTTTGGCATATTCAACTTTAGGTTTGGCTGATCTAAGTTTGAGATAACCCTACTCAATGGCACGAGTTTTGAGTTTGCAATCCATTGTGAAATCTTCATCAAAGGTTTGGAATGATTGGATCTGCAAAGTAGATGATATATGTTTTACACCTGAATGCGAGAAGAGTTCGATGAGTTCAGTTTGTGGAAGAGTGAAGGACAGTTGGTTTATAACACCACGCCATCGTGCGATGAAGTCGGTGATGGGTTTGTCTTCAAACTATCGGATGGTGTATAGGTCAGTGATAGTGGTTTTGCATGTGATATTGATTGAAAAGTGTTCTAAGAACAATTGTACAAGTTGAGTGAAGGAGAATATGGAATTTTGCGGGATACTGTTATACCAATGTAACCCGGGACCGTAAAAAGACACGGGGAAAGTGCAAAGAAGTAGATCATTACACGTGCAATAAGACAACATGCATGTTTAAATGTGAAAAGATGTTGTTGGGGATCTTCCTTTTTGTTGAACTTAGTAAAAGTAGGAAGTTTCCAATGAGGAGGGTAGGATTTCATTGGAACCAACAGATGAATCGGTTCGTTACAGATTTGTTCATAGGATAAAGTATCTTTAGGTGCCAAGGTAATAGTTTCTAAATTCTCCAACCGATCCATCAAAGCGTGAATAATATCACTTGAAGTGTTATAAGGTTGAGATTGGACTGGCTGTGTGGTTTGAAAATCAGTTTGATAAGGTGAATGATGCGTTTGTGGGTATATGGGTGTTTGGTAAAGCGTTTGATAAGGTGGTTGATAAGTTTGTAGATAGGATATTTGTGGAATGGTTTGATAAGACAATTGATTGATTTACGGATATGTAGGTGTGCGGGAAACTGTTTGGTAAGTATTAACATGTGTCCTGGGTTGAGATTGTTTCATAGGCTGACTTTGAATAACAGGTTCATGATGTGTTTTTTGAATTTGGGTAGGTTGTGGTGGTAAATGATAATCGAGGATATGTGTGTTAAGATTTTGAGATGGTTGGAGCATACGATGGGCAGGAATATAAGTGTGAAGAGGTTGAGATGGCTGGACAAGCCTATTAATAGTGGATGAAATAAAATTATCAAAATGGGATGTGGGTAGAATGCGATCCACCAATTTTGGAGATTGGGATAATTGAGAGATTGTAGGATATTTTTGGAGTAAGAAGACAAATATGGGGTTAGGAGGAGGCCCAAGTGTCTCTAGAGTAGTGGGAGATGGTTGTGCGGTCAGTTTAGGAAGATTAGAATGGGAAGAGATATGGGGATTGGTGTCAAGGTAGGGATCATCTTGGATGACATGGCTCTCATGAGGCGAGACCACATGAATTGGAGGTTGAGTAACTGACGACGTGGTTTTGAGTTTAGAATCTTGTTGGGAGAGGTCGTTAGAGGAAGTAATTTTATTGGGTGGAGGACATTGTTGTGTTGTTTCAATTTGAGAGAAAGTGACAATAGACCTGAAATAAACAAACATATGTTTATGAAATTTGTTGACAAACAAATCAAGCAACATATTTTTATCATCATGATTAATTACGAGATGTGAAAAAATTAAAATGGATAATGAAGGTGCCTAAGGAATTCTAAGGTTGGTTTCAGATAATTTTGGATTGGGATATGTCTAAGATAGTTACCTGTTGGGTGTTTAAGTCTTAATCAGTTAACCAGGTGAGAGGAATGTTTTGATGTGTTAATTATGTTCGTGCAGTTTTAGGCAGTGTGTGATAATGTGTGATGCAGAGAGTTAGACCCCTTATTTAGACAAGGGGATTAGGCAGGATGCAAAAAATAAAGGTTCTTTTTAAACCAAAACAAAATGTGATGTTCGATGTAGAAAATCACTCAGAAAAGGGAAAATTCAATGCAGAAAAGAGAAAATAGAGAAAAACGAGAAAAACCTGGAGAACGCTTTTCCTGGTTATTTGATTATGTGTGATAATGACGTACTTGGAAGTGCCAGTCAGTGACCTGAAATGCCTAGGTACCCTAAAATGGCACCATCTATGTTTGTAGATAAGGTCAGTAAAAGTGTTTTGTGTGATGTGTTTGATTTCAATATTGGTATTTGACAGCATGATTTAATGGTTGCAAGGTCGTTAAATTCACCTGCAAAAGAAAAGAAGTGTAATTAGTTAATATGGTTAAGAAGAATGATGTAAATGTCGTAAGTCATTTGTATACGATAAAAATAGTGAATTTTGATCATGAAACAATTAATCTAAATTAATAAATATTTAATTTATACTAGGAAGCAAACAATAGATATAAAATCCTATAAATCGAAAAAACTATATACTTTGTGATAAAATTATTGAAATGATTAAATGTATTCGAGCTTGTATTCAATTAAAATAAAAACAAAAGAGCTATAAAATTTAGTTATAAGATAACTAATATAAACAATTTGATGGGAATAATATAAACTATAGATTGGTGAAAAATGCTAGACCAAAAGGAGTAAAGGACAAAATAGAGGAAATAATTTTTGGGCAAGATGACAAAAAAATGACTTAGATCATTATAGGTTTTCTAAACAACAAAATGCATTATGTAAGAAAGGAATACTAGAAATAATGTACTTGGATGATGGTGATAAAAGTCAATAATTTGGTGAATGAGCTGACTAGTCGATTTGGATTGAACATAGGTCAATTAGTCGAAATGGAGTGGTTGGTTGATGAGAAGGGAAGTGGGTCGGTGGGCCATATTACACATGGCCATGTCTTTTCACATGTTAGATACCATAATGAGAATCACAGAGGATGTAAATGAAAAATATTAATTGGCTATGGTGCTACAACTGTTATTTACAAATGCGTTCTAAAGAATTGTACACTTATTGCTATAAACAGACTTTATAGTCACTGTCCAAAGAGCTGTGTGAATTTGATAGTGAGATGAAGGTAATTGGAAACGTCACACTCTAAAGTCTTGTGAGTCTACTAGGAGATCCACGTATACAAATCCTATGTGAATTTTGAAATCGAGCTAGAAACAGTTGAAAGGACGAAGCTAAGATTGTAGGTGAAAGATAATCTGATGCGATGATAATGAGATAGGGGTGGAAGTTTTGATGTTATCCCATGATATTCTAAAGATTTTCAATAAATTTATGCAATCTGACAACGAGAAATCATGGTGGCACTAGTCTTATAAATGGAGGAAACACGAAAAATGTTGTGTAAATAATTATAAACCAATAGCTATAAAGAGACTTTTACAGTCACTACCCACAAAGCGTTGTGCGAATTGAAACTAAGATAGAAATGGTTGTCAGATAGAAAATCGATCACTGTTTACAGAATTTTAAGCTGCCTGCTATAAGGAGACCATACAGTCACTACCCCTAGCGTGCGCAAATTTGAAACTGATCTGGAAATAGTTGAAACTAGTTGAGTGAAATCAAGTTTCGTAAACAACTATAATGGCTATGGGACGAGGCAATGAAACTATTTTTCACGCAACATGACTGAAAACTAATGATTTCACCTTCGGTGTGGTTTGGTGGTGTGAGGTGAGAGCTCGGGATAAGCCGAAGGCTTGAGACATGTACATACATATATAAATTACTGAAGCCGGAGGTGGAGAAAGGCAAAACTAGGGACATGGTGAATAGGATGATGGGGGACAGTTGGTTGGGAAATAGAGAGATTAGGAAAGTTGTGTTAAGGGTGGTAAAGTGAGTCGGTTGGGAGAGTTTCGACGAACTCAAGGATTATTAGTTGAGAGTAGATGGTGGTAAGGGAGTTGGTGGAAGCAGGTTGGATATGGGAGCTCGAGGTAGAGGAGATGGGGATCGGGGATGGAGAGCAACGCAGGAGGTAGGTAGGTTCGAGAGGAGAGAAGGGAGGTAGGTGCTAGAGCTATGTGAGGATGGGGGAGTTGGGGTGGAGAGAAGTCAGATGGGAGTTCTCGGGGTGTGAGTCCGTGAATGGCTCGGCAAGAAGGACAGGAGGATTGGTTGGAGTCGAAGTGGAAGGGTGGGGATGAGATCTCGGTGAGGGGTTAAATTGGGTGACGGGAGTTAGTGCAGGGTGTGATAGTGGAAGACTCAGTGGGGGAGTCGTGGGGAGAGGTAGACGGTGGAAGGAAGATGTGGAAGTGTTGGTCATGGGAAGAAGCTGGACGGGAGGTGGAGTAGTGAGTGGCTTGGTGCGTGGTGGAGGATATGAGAGTTCGAGCAAAGGATAAGTCAAATGGGGTTGAGTAGAAGGGAGATGGATGGAATGGAGTCGACGGGTAGATAAGTAGGTGGCCGAGTGGAAAGAAGGGAAGTATGGCTCGGGTCTGCATGGGAAGGAAGGGAGAAGTGATGACGAGCTGAGTGTGAGTGATGGCGAGCTCGCAGGGAGTGATGGTGAGCTAAGTGTGAAGGGAGCAGCTTGGTGAAGGATTGGAGAGTAAGGTGGGAGGGAGATGGGGTGATTCACTCGGCCAAGAGGACTATGACATCTTGGTGAGAAGAGAAAGATGGGTGCGGTGAGCTAGAGAGTTGCGGATGATTAAGGTAGGTTCGAGAGGAGAGAAGTGAACGAGTGGGCTCGGTGAGGAGAAGGGTAGGTTGGTTAGGGGGGAAGAAGGGAATGGTGGGGAAGTGGCTGAGCTGGCCACGTTAGTGGAGAGAAGAGGTGGGGTGATAGGTAGGGAATAGGTAAATTAAGATAGCTAGGATTCAATTTTTTAAATATTTTTTTTATCTTTTAATTCTAATTTATTTCATAATTGTTTTTTTTAATTAATTGTTATTTATTTAATTAATTAATATTATTATGATTAATAATAAAAATGCATGTGATACTTAATTATAATGACCACATAACAAGTTAATTAAAAACTAGAAGCACGTACCTTTGAGATAACCTAGACCATTGAATGGAAAGGTGACACCGCACGGAGGGCAATAATACTAAACCTTGTAAACAGGTGAGTAAGAACAACAAAAGATGCAAAATGTATATCACGTGATGATAATTAGGAGAAAAAGGTTAATTTTCGGATTCATATCCCATACAGGTAGATTCTAACAGAAAACAAAAAGAGCATGTACCTCCTGGTGATTTCAACGAGTGACCATACTAAACGGGAATAGATGAATACTAAGATGTTACAAACAAGCACATTAGACAAGACAAATACAATAACAAACAAAACGACCAAATCTAGGATTTGGTCCCATCGGGCATGCTAAATGTTGTACAGTAAAATTCGTACTCTTGCGGGTGAAAGCTGATACTCGAAGCCACCAACAACTTCGAATGATGGAGGGCTTAGGACCTCAGATGTAGATGTGGATCTACGGGCGCACAGAAGATAGATGTATGATGCAAAGAAGATTAGATACAATATACAGGGGTTGCCCGAACAATCCCAGTTCCAAGAGGATGTTAACTCCCTTGGAGGTTGTCAACCCACGTGTCTAGAAATATATTGATAAAATACAAGATAAACAGATAACATGCAAGCTGATGAATAAAGGAACTTGATGTTGCAGGTATGTATATGGTGCTCTTGATCTGATCCAACACAATGTGCAACAAGAACCACGCTACGCGAACTAAGTAATCATGGGCAGAGTATTGTGGGGATTACAGTGTCATTACCAAGGAACCATGAGAATATAATGATAAATAAGAAGCTTAGAATTCAAAACAACATTTTCCCAGAGTTTCCCCCTTCTTTGTCGATCCCCTAAAAATGGGGGAAAACCCATATTTATAACTTGGAGGTGAGGTTAGATTGGGGTTAACAAGTAACTAGGGTTGGGTAGAGTAACCCGAGTTAAAAGGTATGATGTGATCACGTGGGGCCCACAGTTTGACTTATTAGATGGAGTGGGGAGCATGATTGACATGGTAGGTGAGATAAAAGATTCCATATTTTGAATTTAAGAAAGTAGTGTCGGATGGGTATATTAATACCCATGGATTGAATACTTTGTGAGAGATGGGGGATAATGCCAAAATCTTAATTATCAAATGGGTCCACATGGAGCCCATTCGATAATCAATTAAATAAGGAGAGTAAATAGATGGGATTTATTTAAATTTAAGAAAAAGAAAAGTAAGAGTAAGAAGTGAATGAATGTGAGATGATGGAGGGGTGTTATACCAAAAATTGGTGTCTACAACTTCTTCCATAGTGTAATAAGCTTAGGGCTAAATCATCACTCATTTAACAAAGTCGTGGTACATGATTTCACTATAGGATCCATACACATCATCTCCCCATGTTGCATTTCATCACCACTACCCATACACACTCATCGCAATGCGCTAGACATAACCTACCCTACTCGACCATTTCCCGAAGATGCAATATCATTTACGGTTCATTTTTTACTGCCAAGGGCACAACAAATGAACCTCACTACATACACTTCCATACACTCAGGGGGCGCGTTGCTCCTATAATTCCATATTGCATTCCATTCCATCCATCCATAACATTCTACATTGTCTTGGTAGCATTTAATTTTGCTTACTAGTGTTTTGCATGCTCATTTTATTACACATGTTAGCTTGCTTTCCTATATGACATTATCATACACACATGCGTGTTCACGCCTTTGTTTAGTGTGATTACAGATACAGGACATTTCCATGCGGTATGTATGTTTGCCTTCTACCCTTACTATACTGGTTTTTGGGGGCATCCACACTCATCATATCCAAGTGCTATTGTTTCATTTTGTACTTAACATCTTATACTACTTTCTTATACACATTTTTGACATATTGGTTATCATCCTAACATGCTAACGGGTGTCTCATGTGCAACACTTGTTTTATAGGATTACATGTTCCCATGAATACGTCTGTATTTTTACTTGTCGTTTATTGTTTGCTATTGTTTGTGGGCTTTTCCCTTTGCTTATGTGCACACTTGTCTGATGTTCACTGCCATGATGGACTTGTGTGTCTTACGAGATCGTGAGTGATGTACCATGTTTTAAACCCGCTTTGTATGGTTTATTTTGTCTTCTTGCTTGTTTACACTACTATGCTTGGTAGTTTTTCTACATTATTTACGTTTTTACACTAATTACATACATGTGCTTATGGACTAAAACTTTTTTTGGCTAGTCATCCCATTTTGTACGCACCTTGGTATCTACCAAGCGCTTTCCCTTTCTTCCTACAAGGCTGAGTTGGTTACAAGGTTAGAGTACAGTAGGTCCTCTTTTAGGGCCGCATTCTCCTTCCAAGGTCATCGCATGCACCCCCAAAGAGGGGGCATTATTATGGGGTTTCTACTAACACATCGTATCTACACCCACTCAAACATAGCAAGTGAGTTCAAATTAGACCGAACTCCATACACAACAGCCTTAACAAGACATGCTGTCCTTCAACAATTTTGCGGAGTAGTTACAGGCTCAGGGGTTACAATGGGTGGCCTCTCTACACTTCTCTATCCAATGGTGTAGGATCGTCTAAAAAACTAGTACACTAATCTCTTCCAGCATTACAATAGAAGTAGTTAAAGGTTGGAGGACACAACAAAGTTCCTCCCTATACTTCTTCATCTAGGGTGGCGTGAGATCGCTCGAAAAACTCACGACAGTATATGATATCCATCTACACCCTTTCTCTCGACATGGATCAAGTTCACATGTTCCATTATTCGATTTACATTCTATTTCAGTGTATTTTAGAATTTTTCTATATACATACATATTTTACACAATGTTTTTACATACATACATATTTGACTACTTGAGCATTTTCTCCTTGCAGGTCTGTCGTATGAGAAACAAACAGTCAAATTGGGGGCAACAACAACAACAACGAAAATGACAATGACAACACACCGCTACAGGAACTTTCCTTGACATTGCAGCAGCCACACACGCATTCCGCCCGAGGTGTACTCTCATCACTTCTTCTTACATTTTTATCTCTAGAATCCACACTCCTCCACGTTCGAGTCTAGTCCATGGGCGCACTTTCTTCTACACTCTACACGGATTCCAGGTACACTTCTCTAACTAATTTATGTTACTGATTTGTTAGCTCACCAACATAAAGTGGGAGAAAAACATAGACATAACATTATGCATTTTAGACATATTTAGCCCGGTCTTATACTACTATTTAGAAGGTGTTAAAGTGTACAAAGTAGCAATTAATTCCCCCCTTTTTCCATATTTGTTTTACATTTTATCTTATCTTTCTCGCATGTTTTCCAATGCCTATCTGCCCATCCTACAACTTCCCTGAAATTCTAGCCCTAATTTTGGGTACCCCAACCTATATTGGGGCTCCTTGGTCCCACCTTGGGCACCCTAATCTATGCTTAGTCTCTTTCGCTCATTTCTAGGTCACTTTTAGCCGTTGGTCTCCTTTATCTTTTTCTCAGTTGGCATTTTTGAGATTAATTGTGAAAGTATACTTGAGATCCCTATAAATACAAATCTTATAAGACCATATTAAGGGTCCTAGGTCTTTGCATTCTATCACTACTATCACTCCATCTAGGGTTGCGTCTATTGCATCATCTTCATCCACATAGTTCCATACATTCTAGCTAGTAAATTCTATATAACATCCATTCACATAGGAGGGAGGGATTCTACCTATTCTATTCTACATCTTTTATAGCTATCTAGCTTGCTACTACACAAAGTGTGACTGGCACGAGAGAACCTAGGGCACCATTCACACACACTCACTAGAACTACATCAGGGTTCATAATGTAGTGCAACGCTCAGGGATAAGTCCACCAGTTTGGAGGATGAGGTCATTCCAACCCATTCTTCTTCTTCTTGTGTAGGGTATCATTCAACTCATCCAACGAATCCAGTGTGATAGATAGACAAAGTTTTAGACCTAGTTGCGACATTGACGAGCGCAGTTTCTGAGCTTCTACACAATTCACAATGCCCAAAATCTAGACTAGGGAACCTTGGGGTACCCCAGTACCCTCCCAAGCGCTTGTGTCATCTTAAACAGTTCAAATCTACCCTTCGCAGGGTTCCTGAGTGGTCGTCTACACAGTCAGTTTCTAGTTTCAGACCAGCGACAACTTGTGACAAACTTTTGTAACCAGCTAAGTCATGCTTTACCTTCCTCTTTTCATTTAGGGTTTCATTAGATTTAGATTAATTTACTTACATCATTATTTACTTTCTTTAGATTACTCATTACATTTACATAGTGTTTTATGTCCTCCTATTTAGATTAACTATTGGATATACTCCCCTTAGTTTTCCTAATTTTAGTTAATCATGGGGCAACATGTAGGGGGTCCTTCAGAAAAACAAATCAAACAATGAATAAAGCCTTTAGAATCAAAAGTGCTTAGTCAAAAACATCCCAAGAAGTAATTTAGCTACTCTTGTTAAAGAGAGACAACAATTCCTTCAACTGGATCTTGCCAATCAGTAGACCATCCATGGATCTAAGTCTAGTCAAAACCTATAAATCAAAATCATCTTTGAATTGGTAAGATAATTTTGACTAAAGATGAGTTATATTCTTCGTACATGAATCATTGTTACACCTTGTGTGTTAGCATCTGATATCTTCTCCTTCATATCATTATTCACCTCATTTTCACGTCCTTCTTGGCTATCGGTGATGAGCCATATCATTTTCCTTGTTGTGTGGAGTCATGAGTGGATTGAGACATCATATCATTACATCATCTACATTCTACCAATGGTATGGAATGCTTTTAATTGTTTGCACTTACGTTTAAGCTATGCAACCCCTTTACCGAGTCAAAAATACAAAAACATTTTTAAAAATGTTTAAAAACTCAAAAACATTCAAATATGTTTTCCAAAACTCAAAAACATTCAAATATGTTTCCAAAAAATAAAAAAAAATCAAATATGATAAAAAATACAAAAACATTCAAATATGTTTTCAAAAATATAAAAACATTCAAATATGTTTCAAAAAATACAAAAGCAATATAAAATTGTTCTAAACTCCAAAAATAATATAAAATTGTTTCAAAAATAAAAAATAATAAAAATTGTCAAAATTAATACATTCAGAAAATGTTTGACCAACTTTCAGCAACTGAATAACACAGTTCAACAATTTCACCATTTGACGACGCTCCTCATGATCATTTCATGTCATCTTTCGCTAATTACATTTCTTTCCCATGGTGTATATCTATGCTCTTGGCAATCATTTACCCTTTCGCAATATAACTACCCTTTAGAATTAATTAATATTGAATATTAATGGTAATCATGTAGGCAAGGTTGATGGGGTAAGAGTGGTGCGGTCAAGTCACATTGTTGTGTGCTTTCCAACCCATGTTCAAATCCCCCTGAGGCACTATCCTCCTCCTAGGAGGTGGTTCTCCGCTAGATGTGGCATCTTTGCTCATGTTGATGCTAGTGGTTACTCCTCTTGCTACTGACGATGGTGGCTCTTCCTCTCGCTACTGACGTTGGTGGCTGCTCCACTTGCTGTTGACGCTGGTGGTTGTTCCTCTCGTTGTTGATGTTGGTGGATGCTCCTCTCGCTTCTGTCACTGATAGTTGTCCCACTTGTTGCGGTCGTTGTCGTTGGTAGTTGCATCTTCACTATGGTTTCATGGTTGCTTCAATTGGGTTCCTAATGGTCGTACCCTTCATTGTAACCTAGGTTGTGGATCCTCTCTAAAAATCCTCAATTATACAAGGATGTGGGTCCTTTCAACACCCTCGGTTTACCCTAATTCCATAAAAAATGTAGGCAAGAAAGGGAACCTAATATGAACACCTAATATTAATCTTTCGCTAATTACATTTCTTTCTCGTGATGTATATCTATGCTCGTGGCAATCATTTACCATTTCGCAATATAACATTGACTTCTAATTAGGTGATTGTAGGTTCGAGTCCCACCGGGTGTGCCATAATGTATGTAATGAAAAATCATAGACAAAGAAAGTAAACAAATAAATGCAGATATTACCTTCACTGTAGATCTCTTACAAACCTCAAGATAAAATCGTAGAAGCTTTAAGCTTGTTTGATCTTGTTAAAGATTTGGATTGTGGATGCTCTTTAATATTTCCCCAATGTGTTTACAGATGCTACGATAATATTTCACAAGGATGTGGATGCTAAATTAGCAAAATTTCGATGCAATTTGCTCAGAGCTCCGGGGATGGATTTGTAAAGGAAAGGACTTACTTTTATAGATGAGGGTAGAGCCATGAAAGGTGGATTTGACATTGACTAAGCCCCATGTTTATAGTTGAATCACCCATGTTAGCAAGTAGACTTGGCAATTGGTAGCTGCATATTTATAAGGGCAATAGACATTTGGAATAGCAGAAGTTACATCTGACATTTGAATTTTGCGTACAAACCAATTACCCCCACACTTTTAGGAATCTAGAAGTAAAATCTAAGTGGGATAGGAAAGTGTAGTTCAAGTGTAGTTGACTGGAATATGTGGAATTAAATAACTAAATTTAATTAGTATTTAATTATGAGTAGATAATTAACCATTTAAATAAATAAATGTTTAATTATTTTAGCTAGAAGGTGTTAGGAATTAATTTAATTAATTCCAAGAGCATAGTAGAATTAATTTAATTTAATTAGTATTTAATTGTGAGGAGATAATTAACCATTTAAATAAATAAATGTTTAATTATATTAGCTAGAAGGTGTTAGGAATTAATTTAATTAATTCCAAGAGCATGGTGGAATAAAATAACTAAATTTCATTAGTATTTAATTGTGAGGAGATAATAAACCATCTAAATAAATAAATGTTTAATTATATTTGCTAGGAGGGTGCAAAAATTAATTTAGTTAATTCCTAAGGCATATTAGAATTTAATTAATTAATTCTAAAGGGTAGGAATATAGCTTAGGTAATAGGATTAATTCAATTAATTCTAAAATAATGTATTTAAATGGTGGAATTAATTTAATTAATTCCAAAGGGGTGTACTGTGGCAAGAGAGAATTAATTTAATTAATTCTAATTGGATAGAAGTGAGAAAGAAATATGTATGTATTTTTAGGGTGTCTACACTAGTATCACCATCTAGAGTTGCATCCATCAAAGGCATCTAAAGCTATATTTGCATCCATCTATCTCCACCACAAGGCACACAAGGTTGGTTCATCTGCATCACACTTCATAGGAGGGGAGTCTATTGTTTTCATGCACACATTTACTACATTCTATATCTAGTTATTTACTCATTACCTCACAAAGTGTGACTGGCACACGAGCGACCTAGGGCACGATTGTGCACACACACCTAGAACTACATTGGTTCTGAGATGTGGTGCAACGCTTGGTTAGTAAGTCCACCACTGTGGTTGTTGAAGATAGTTTGATCCCTTCATATGCATCTTTATTTTTTTAGGGTTTTGATGCTTTGTCTGTGGTTTTGTAGGTGATTCTTTCATCTCCTATTCATAGTGACATCTGGTGCGGTTCACGGGCATTAGTGCAACAGGAAGTGAACATAGGCGAACATCTAACGACTCTCCAGAGGAGGTTTTCTGACCATTTCCACATACTAGGGTGCCCCTATCCCTTTCCAAGTGCCTCATTCCAGTCAGATAGCTCATATATGTCCTTTCTCAGGATTTTGTGTGGTTGTTTCCTCCTCCTGTTCACGTGGTCTACACTGCGACATAGTCATGTGAAATCTACGAATCAACTAAGGCTTTTCTTAATGCTTCTTGCACAATAGGGTTTCATATTAAGCGACGAAATGCTTTGGGGAATGGAAATTTTGGATGTATTTTGATATTTTATTACTTCATTTATTCAGTCATTTTACTGCTCCTATAACATTAGATTACACTAGAATAAATCTTATCTTAGTTAATCACCATCTCATTCAGGAAGCAATCGATAAATGGTAGATGCATGGGGATATGTTGAAATATGAGGTGCTAGATTTGTTTGAAGAAACACAATAAGTGTTTTCTGAGGGCAGATAACAATTTATTGTGGAGAGATGTTGGACCCTTGAATTTGTATTCTTTATTCTTTATGCTCTATATTAGGACTAAGCATTCTTTATTCATGGTATACTATTCTTTGGAGGGACGTGTGAAATTTTGAGGAAGTTTGTGCGCAAAAAGAAGAATGGGGAGGAAACACACAAGGTTAAGAAGTGAGCACGTGAAAAGGGGTAAAGGATAACACTTAAAGATGAGAATAAAGATCGCACACATAAGACGAATGGGTACCTGAGTAAGGGAGGCTGAAGAAGCAAAACTAAGAAAGGATATAAGAACATACAATAAAGGCTAGTTCATAAAAGGCATGCAGGACAATGAGGACCAATTATAGAGAGGGAAAAAAATAGACTAGAAGTTATAGATTGGAATACTTGCATGGAAGCGACGAAAGAATGGATACAATGGGGAATTGACTAAAGATAAGTGATAAACTTCTATAAATATCACTATGCAAAGCAGAGGTATGACAATAAATGGCTATATTTATCTGCCACCCATGATGTAACAATTTAATTGATAGTTGTAACTCAAGAGCTATTAATAGCTCTTAGAAGACTAGTGAAGGACAAGTGCCTACTAGTCTAAACACCCCATGGGGGATTCATTGCAAAGAGTAGAGTTTTGTAGCAGTACGTATCATCATAATCTGAATTAAGTATGTTCTGGATTTGTGTGAATAGATCATATGTGTGAATCTGTAAGTCGCTTGGATAATATGTACTTGTGTATCTAATGATTAATATATGAGCAAATGTCTTTTAGAGCATCGATAGTGTTTGTACATCATATGTGTTGAGTTACTTTATGGTTTTATCTCATGTGTTAAAATACCTTACTCCGCTTTAACTAAGATAACCTTGATGAAACCTAGAACCTTCTATGCTTCAAATATTAATTTTATGGTCTGGAACTCTAACACAAAACTGGAGTCATATTTTCTAGGTTTTATCATTTATAACCGCCATATCGCGACCTTCTCATAAGGGGATATTACAGTCATGGTTCCATTACCACTATGGAGGACTTTAGTTCATGTTTGATTGAGAGATTTGATAGGACAGATCCGAATATGTACTTCAGAGAGCTAGCTCAACTTAAACAAGAAGGATCACTGGCAAAATATATTTATGAATTCGAAAGAATTTCAGTTATGGTTTCTCATAGGGTTTCTCGCCCTCTGGACGTCCCCTATATAATGTCCTCACCATCTTCAAACCCGGTTGTTTCAACCATGGTAGAAGGTAGTGGAGCGAGTGATGGCACCATCGACGAAGCGACCCAGGAAATTCATCCCAAAAGTCTTCCACAAGGTAATCTTTCTCCTCTTTATGTGGTTCTACCCATTCTTGAATTTAATGTTGTTTGTCAATGGTTACATCAGTTTTACCTTATTAGGTATTTTGTGGGTCGAATCCCTTATGAAAGCATGCTCAAATCCTGGGTTAACACAATCTGGACTCCTCATGGAGTCCGTCTGGAAAGCGTTTAAAACATGACCAAGGGTTTCTTTCTTTTTTCATTTTTCTGACCCTACCAATGTGCCCAATATTCTGGTTAAGCAAGCCACTTGGTATGTTCGCAACTCACTTCTTGTGTTAAAACCCTAGCACAAAGACTTTGTGGTATCTAAAAATACTGCCCTTAAAGTGTTTGTTTGGGTTAAATTTCCTGGTCTATCTCTGCCATGCGTGCCTTTTTTTCCGTAAATCATTACCTTGCAAGGGCGGGTACCTTGCTTGGAAACCGATAAGTTTTACCATGCTCATCCACATAAGCGAGTATGTGTTGAGATTAATCTCTCACATGATCTCAAATAATTTATGGATATCCAAATGGGTGATAAGCGTTATTCCCATAGAGTCACGTATATCAATTTACCTAACACGTGCTTCTGTTGTCAGGCGTTTGATCACAAGATCAAGGATTGTCCGCTTTATGTACCCCGTAACCACCCTGTGGCCAAAGTTACTCCCGAGCCAGTCAAACCCCAATAGGAGGAAGGTTGGCAAGTTGTCGAGGGCTAGTGAAACAAGAACAAAGCCCAACAATCCAAAGCCTTTGGCTCCCATGGCCATCGAGAACTAACTGTTAAGGAACATTCTCTTAATATCCCCGCTAAGAAGCCTACAACTGCTACTAAAAAACCAACTATTGCTGCCATCTCGGTTACTCCATTGCCAAAGTACTCCAGCACACCCCTCGCAACGTCAGTTCTCATGGACAAGACAAATTATATTTCTCACATTCCCATCCCACAATTTGTACCACTACTACTGCTAAGCAACTCACAAGGGTCGTCCAAACGACCTTGAAGTCCTTCCCGCATCTCTCAGGACTATAGCCCAACACGCAACGTGGATTCCACCGAAGTGGAATACAACATTGAGTACACTGATTGGAAAAAATTTGATCTACATGATTTTTGGAGCATAATGGTGTTTGTTTCTTCCATAATCAATATGATGCCCTTGATGGCTTGGAGGACGGGGATGTGGATTTGGACCAACGTTTACCATGAATTGTTTATCTTGGAATTTTTAGGGTCTTACAGACTCTTGTCATAAGTATGTTGTGCATGAAACTCGACAACGATGTGCAACTTTGGATGTTTTGTTTTTGCGGGAAGTAAAAATTACAGCTTTTCAGTTACAGATGGTATGCAAATCCATCTAGCCTGACAGCTTGGCTTTTTGTAGAAATCATGGAGCAATGCATGGGGGATTAATTTTAATTTTTGCTCCCAAATGGTGGCCTTTGTTAATTGACCATGGTATCGACCCCACCAACCATGTCATAGGGGTCCTCTTTAATATTGTTGGCCGCCCTTTCCTGATGCTTTTTGGGTTATAAGTGGCGATTTTATTATGGTTGAGTCACCTAATGATAAATGTGGCCATCTTCCCATGAGGTGGACACCTGGTGAAAGGGAAGCGTGGTACTTCATGTGTAATAAATTTGGATTTTTGGATCCTAATGTTTCTTGCTTTGCCACCTCTGAAGCTTGGTACACGTGGACCAATCTACGTGGAGGGATGGATCATGTTTTTAAACAACTTGACAGGGCCATACTCTCAGCTCAATATTTTTTTGAGTTTGATAACATTTATTCCATGTCAGTGGAGGTCATGCCTGACTTTGTCCTTTTAGACCATTCTAAAATACGATTTCATATATGTTGGCATGATGTGCACCCCTTTTGTCATAAAGGCCAATTCTTTCTTAATACTGCCTTGATGGAACATGGCCCCATTGTCAATCATATCAAACGGGTTTAGAATTTAATTTCACGATCCAGTCACTGTCAGCAGTTCCATCCACCTATGAAAACCTTCTGAATCCAGTGATGGGAATACATGCTAACTCAGATGACTAGATTTCTTAGAATCTACGGCTGACAGCTAGCCAAAATTTGGTGTCGTTCATACTCTGCTAACACCCTAGACCTCAGTCGGGCGATGGTGGTGCTTCAAGGTAATCCTTTCTCCAAAACCTTGCAACTACAAGTTACAACGCTTCGGCAACAAATCCAAATTGCAGATAAATACAATGTCAGGGGCACCCAGATCTGGGCTTGGATGTATTGGCTCAAAATTGGAGATCGGGTCTCAAAATAATTCTTTTTTTTTTCAGAACCAAAAAGCCTTCCCAACAGATCCGGGCTATCATGGACAACAGAGCTCGAATTTCAAACCCGCAACTTATGTTGCAAGCCTTTGTGCATCATTACAAGCTCATTTTTCAAGCTCAACCACCCTCTTCAGCTCCTCAAGTTGTTCTTGATCAATGTTTGGGGGTTATACCGCGCAAACTATCAAAGGCTCAGAAGGTGATCTGCGAGAGACAACCCACCATTGAAGACCTCCATGAAGTCACTATGCAAATGACTAATGATAAAATGTTAGGATGTAATGGGTTCCCTTGTGAATTCTATAAAGCCCTTTGGGATTTTGTCGGACAAGACTTACTTCAGGCTTATCTTGAAGGCTTTCAGATTCAATCCCTAGGGTTGCACATCAATAAGGGAAACATCAAGTTTATCCCTAAGCAAGGAGACCCCGAGAAAATCACCTGTTGGCAGTCCGATTACATTTAATGAATGTCTCCTATAAAATCATTGCCAAAGCGTTAGCTCTGCGATTATGCACTCTTCTACTTGTTATCATTCAACCAGAGCAAACAAACTTCATACAGGGACGTTTCATCCTGGATAACATCATCGCAGTGTGGGAAGACATGGAATGGGCTCGTAGGTCTAACCAGGCCACCATGTTTATCAAAATTGATTTTGAGAAGGCTTATGATTGAATTGAATGGTCATTCATTCTAGCCAGGCTTTAAGCCCTTGGATTTGGTCCTACTTTCATTCAATCTGTTAATATGTTTTTTGCAGATACCTCTATTCAAGTCTCTATTAATGGCCTCAACTCAGAGCCTTTTGGGAATTTTCTCTCTATTCGGAAAGGCTGTCCTCTTGCCCCTGCACTTGTATGTGCTTAGCGGCCAAAGGTTTTGGTTATCTCTTAGCTCATGCCAAAGTGCAAGGTCTTGTTTGAGGAATCTTGTTGCCTACTGAGCTTGACGCTCAACTTCTTAATGGGAATTTTGCGGACGATTCCTTTCTTACGCTCATTGAAGATGAAACCAACATTAGCAATGTTATGCTATGTTTGGATATTTTCTGCCTAGCTTCTGGCTCATCCATTCAATGGCAAAAAACCCAGTGTTATCGGCAATCTTTTCTTCCCACACCTAACTAGCTTGCCACTTTTGATTGGAAAATCCTGACACATGGTGAGATTTTTAAATTCTTGGGTATTCCTTTTGCTTTTCAAGCCTCCCCGGCTGAGCTATGACAATATGTCATTCAACGGGTGGCCCAAAAATTTGGAATATTGGATCACCAAGCCTTTATCCCTGGCTGGCAAGTTCCAAATTTGCTCCAAATTTCTTTCCGCCACACATGTTTACTACTCTTTGTGTTGGGTTCCATCCAAAGCCTTCATTCAAAAGCTGGAAAAATTGCTCAAAGCTTTCTTTTGGGCTAATGCTTCTATAGGAAAAGGTTTTCATCGGGTCGCCTGGGATATATGTTGTCTGCCTCACAATTATGGAGACATCGGTCTTATTCACATTCAACACCAAGGGCAAGCTCTTTGTGCTAAATGGATCATCAGAAGCATTACTGGCCCAGAAGCTTGGAAAGTTCTCATACAACACGGTATTGCAGAAGGTTTATCCTTATGGCTACCTCATGCATGGAAAGGCTGAGGGTTTATAAATTTTATCATCACCCTTTTGCCTATCAAAAATGTTGGAACCTTTGTGCTTAAGAGTATCTGGAAAGCGTGGGAATGTGTTAAACCCTGGTTTCTGTGGAAGGGGGATGGCTTTCGTAATGGGATTTCTATCAACCAACAATCTCTTTGGTGGTCGCCAATTTTTCAATCTCAAGATAAATGCTTAGTAGAAGTCCCGAGGAATCTCCGCGCTCAAATTCTTCAAGCGTGGAATTCGCACCATAGAGGACTTTTTCTGCAAAAAAATGCTCAAATATGGTTCTCTTGGCCAGAATTTAAAGCTTTGTTTCATCTTTCCAACCAAGATCAGGATACTTTTACTACAGTGATCAATTTATTCCCTGATCACATGTTGCATAAGATTGTTGTCCATTCCTGTTTTCCATGGTGGATGGATTAGAAGTGGCATGTCGATACCCCATTCTATAATTAAAAATCCAGCAAAGGTTATCGTTGGCTCTCGTTGCATTTTCCCATGGTGGAAATACTCAATACACGTTGGGGAGTTCATTCGACTCTGTCCACCTGGGGGATGATGATTTGAAATTGCTTGAACTCTATCTATGTGAAGCCTAAGATTGTTGATTTCTTTTTGGTGTATCCTACACCAAGGCCTTCCTAACGGGGCTTGTCTTGCTCAAATTGGGGTTACAGTTCCCAAATGCCCTTTCTGTGGACATCTGGAGACGATCTTGCATGTTTTTTGGTTCTGTTCCAAAGCTCAAAATGCTTGGAACCGGATTCATTCATTTTTCTTGAAGGTGGATCACCTTCAGACCTTGTTGCGCCACTGGGGATAAGCCCCCTGTTATGTTGCTCGAGTGCCTCCGTCTCGCACCAAGCGCTCCTCACCTTCTACTCATAGTGTCCAACACAACTGGTCTTAGTGTCGTGCTTTAGTCGCACTCGTCATTCCCCGGGGCCTTTCCATTAGCGCAGTTTCTCACCAGCTCGTCACAGTGGCCAGGGCTCGCCGCCGCATTCGTCTGCTCGTTAGTAGGGCTGGGGCTCGCCACCTCGGCATCAAGGTTGGGGCTCTCCTCCTGCCACTGTTACGCCTCATACGGCTTGGAACCCACCGCCACCCCCGCCACCATCTGACAAATTCCTTCATCTCAGCCTCGACATTCCTACTCGCGGGGAAGCAGACCTGGAGGACAAAACTACTACTGGTTGGGAACTTACATATGCTGGTAAAGACTTGTCGGGTTCGGGGTGGCCGAATGATAAGGATCTGCCTGCCTCAGACATGTTTAATGTTGTTGCTTGATTTTGTTGTCTACCTTCTCTTAGGCAATGCCCATTTTTGTTCTGTACTCTCCTAGGCTTGACCTAGTTTGACTCTTGTTGCTCTAAGCTCTGCCTAACTTTGTTTGTGGTTTTGAGGCGTACTCTCATACCACCCGCTTTTTTGTTGAAAGCTGTCTTATATTATATTAAATTTAATATAATATAAAATCATTTTTATCAAATTATTAATTTTATTATTATTTTAAATTGAAATTATTCTAACAAAACTTGTTCCATTCATTTGACTTCTACAAAATCAAACCAAATGAAATCCATTCATTCCACTCTCACAAAATTAAAGTTTATTCCCACAAAATTAAATAATTGATCCCAATCAAAAGTATTACTTGAATTGAAAGTATTCTAACAAAACCCACTCCGATAGAATTCCCTCGACATAATTGATTGATTGCGACAGTTTTAATTGAATTTGGTGCTTTTATGTGATGGTCATGGACCATTGAAAAAGATTACAATGCATAGACATCAAAGACCAGACACAAGTACATGTGGCAGAAGAATATTGACACTTAAATACCCAAATGTCCTTCTCTCACAGTTCACACCATTTCATTTACCGCATGTTCAGCAATTGAAGGAAGGCATAGGTAGGCCGCCATGGATTCAGCCACCAACAACAATAACTGGAGAAATGAGCTGTCACATGATTCCAGACAGAAGATCGTCAATAAGATGTATGTATTCAAATTCTTCCTCTAACTCTTTTCTTTTCATGGATTATGTGTATTAGTATTTAGCGGGGAGACAAGCATACAATGACATCCACTAACCAATTATATATTAAATTGTTTCCTTGCTCTTACAGAAATGTATTTCTTCACATACCATATCCTTGTTAACCCACTTAGCCTAGATTTGTTTGGATATCCAGCATTTAGCTTAGAATCAGTAGACGCCTCCTGCACATAAATTGGAGAGACCCATTTTCTGTTGATGATTGATACTTTGTTTTGAACACGGATAAAAAAGGGTTTCAGCGTTCCTATCCAAAACACATGCACATCACTATATATGGATGCTGGGCAATCTCAGATCATACACTGCATATATATTCATCTACCCAAATTTTTTCAGCTTCATTTGTTTAATCGTATAGCTCGATCGTAATAAGAAAATGGTTAAATTACCCATTTCATAATGATGTTTCCAAATTTGATGGAATGGATCCCTCTGATTTAGGTGTATGCTTATTCAACATATTGTAATCCATTACTTAAAATAATATTCACACGTAAGGATATGGCGATCACACTTAAAGACCTAAAGATAGGGATGCCAATATCTATGTAACTCAACTGTTTCCCAATATCTATGTAAGCATTTGAATGAGATTTGTTTTGGGGATTATGAAACCAGAAAGAAGAAGAAGCAAATACTAGACTTTCTTGTGCACTTATTGCAAACCGGTAGGTAAAGGTAATTTTTTTAGGTCATTGCCAAGGGAGACACTATTTTGATGGCCGAGATCTGCCTTGTGAAATCTCAGAAGAAATATTTTACATTTAACTTATATTGTTCAAATTTGTTACTCTTGGTTTTGCATTAGACTGCAAGTTTCTACTATTTAAGGCTACAGTCCGATGGAGGTGGTTACTAAATTTTTTCAGTGGGTGCTGCTGCGAAATTTAGGAGCTTTTTCCAGTTTAGTGGTCCCATGGATATTTAATTCTTTTGTGCTATTTAATATTGGATGAGAAATTCTAGGAATTATATGTAAACAGATGGTCTAAATTTATATAACTTTTAAAAATAAAATCTCAAAAAAAATATTATTCAAGGTTCCACGTGTAGAAAATGTCCCTAGGTTGGTGGGGGAAACTTTCAGCCCCCCTCTTTAACAGCAGCCGAAAGTCTGCTGGCTCAAAATGTGGGGCTCCTATTTTATAGGAAAAGATTCATTTTATCCCAACTCCATGGGACCAATCTTTTAGTAAAAATAGAAGACCAAGCCCCTTATATGGGACCACATCCTAACTGGACTAGGATCGAGTACATTGATGATGTGTTTGTCATCAAAATGTGGAGTAGATCACCGAGTTGATGATAGTGGCAAGTACCATAGCAGAATTTCATTGGTTTTCTACTGGAATTAAACTTATGAACTGTGTTGTTTTTGCTTCCAGAAATTCGTAATTGCTAATTATAAATATTTAGACAATTTTTGTTTCAAGAATTTTCAGATTTCAATTTGTTTTGTTTCAATGATCCTGATAAGAGGATACAGAGAGAGGGTAGTGTCATTTTGACAAACATAGAAAACTATGGCAATACTGCAAAATGTTATGGAGTTTACCATCACCGGCACAAGTTCGAGTAACAACTTGACTCCCAAGGGGGGCACCTCTTCATGAGTATCCATGACAAAAATAAAACTGCAAAATCCCTGTCATACCATCCATGAGCATCCATGAATACATATGGCATATAACATTACTATAATAAGAAATACCTTAAACATAAAAAAATATCCTATCATGCTAAACATGGCAGTGGTGGAAGATTATGACACAGTTTCAAGCACAAATTTTCAACTAGAAATCTGAAAGTCTTTTACAGATTGCTCATGCTGGAGTTCATCTCGAGTTTCAGGTTGTGAATAATCTCGCCGTGAATGTTTCTTCTTGGCGTATTTCTTCTGGTGTTACTACTGTACTATGCCTCTAATCCGGCATTATATTGCCCACTTCGGAAGAAATTGAGCTGCCTTCTTTTTTAGGATCATGCTGCGGCCAAATTTGGTGGTGTCCATCCTCCAACTGTAAATAACATGATATTGCCTTTTATTTTTGAACCCTTTAAAATTCTTATTCCACATAATTAGCATTTTTTCTTGTTCTTCTGCCCTCGCCACGAGTTTTTCGTGGCATCCTCTTGAGCAAAGTGTCAGAGCTATCCTTTGACTTACTGAAGTGGCATTTATTTTCAGGGGGTGTTTTCCCTTTCCCTCATTTCTTAGCCCCAACTAACCAATCAGAATGGTGGGAAGTAAATTTAATATTTGTCTGTTTGCAGTCAAAATTTTGCATGACCTTCCTCTCGAATTCCACTTAAATTTTTCATTATAGAATATTCTGTATTTAACATGGAAGGCCATAAAAAATTGAGCAGAGATTGATCTAGGAAAAGCCAAAACAGAACTAAGAATCATCTATACAAAATCCCCATATGACAGAAAGATAATCAGCCTTAAAACAAATCTCCAAAGAAAGAAAGATTTATCAACGACCTGGCAAACTGAGAAATGTAGAGAAAAACCTACAATGACAAAATCTAACAGAATCTCTCGACCAAGGAAGGCAGCTGAAGATATCCATAAACCCCAAAATAGGAACAACCAACACAGCTCCAGCAATGTTATTGGAAACCGCAATAAGCCATGGAGGCCAAAGAAGGAAAATGGCATTCTAAGATAAATCAAAGTCCAACTGGAATCACCCTAAAAAGTAAAGTATTTGTTTAAATAATTTATAAACCTCCACCACTAGAATAAAGATTGCATTGACGCCACAGTCACTAGACTCACTACCTACATACACCATTGCCTCCACTTTACAAGAGATGTTATAAATTAGAAGCTTCAATTCTATAGGGTTTTTTTTTTTTTTTGGAAATTAGAGGAATCAATTACATATTACATTTTTAGCACAGTCTCTACCAGCCTCAGTGAATTTAGCCTAGGTGAGGATGGGACCACCAGGTGCACAAGTTTCACACCGCCTCCGTTCAGCTGAAGCCTAGGTTTGATACCACCTCCGTACAGCTGGTGTACACTTCATACCACCTTCGTACAGCTGGCGCACTCTTGGGGATGTTGGTCGGACTACTCCAGCAACACCATCGTACAACTATCGCACACACAGGGACATTGGTCAGACTACTCCTTCGGCACTCAGAGACATCGGTCGGGCTATTCCTCACGCAACGGACATGCCAATGGGGGTTGAACCTTGGACCTCCTCTTGGTAAATGCCCGGACTTTACCAATCAGCCAAGACCCCATTGGCAAAAACTTTGGATGGTAAACGCTTTTATTATACCAGAGCTATGAACTGGAGTGGTGGTTTTGGAGGATCACTTTCTCTAAGTGGGACATGGAGGTGGGCTTGGGTCCTTAATGTCCGCCGAGCGATCCGCATTCGGAGCGCCCCACTGTGTTCCTCTTGGTTCACATGGAGAAGTTTGACCCCTACCTCAAGGTGTCTCCATGGTTACTTATTGAAAGTGTCCAATGGCCTCAATGGGAATGGAACTTGGGTTGATGATTACAAACTACTTGTAACTCACCAATAGACCAAGACCTAGAGTACTAAATGTCATGGATGCGCTTCAAGCATGCGAGGTATCTCCCTGAATTAATATCATGTCTGAAACCCTTAAATTTGATCTATGTGTGGGGCCCTAATGGATACCTATATGATATAATCATGCTCGAATAACTAAGGGAAATCAATGCAAGTGGATACATAATTTGCTATTAGTGTGGGCATTGTTGAAAACATTCATTTTTTGCCCAATTCAAGATCTTAGAATGTCCCTTACTTTTGCTAAAAGACCTGCGACATTGTTACTCCCACTTTCAACATGGTTAAAGGAGATGAGAATGAATGATTTGTAGATAGAGAAAACGTTTTGCATAACCATATTTAACATTCAATTTTGAGGCCCAGTTTTCCAATTGGAGCCATAGTATCTTTTGATTCTCCCTCCACTTCCATATTTAGCCGCTTTTATAGATAGTGAGGGTGAGGCCTTGGAGAAGAGCTCCCGCTTTGCCTAGTTATTAGATGAATTCCCCATATTTAAGTGAAACAATTGCTCAGCCCTGGCAATTTTTATTTCACTTCTACCGACTTCTCTCCTACTTGGACGGCCAATATTATCTTTGGCAGCCCCATCAAATTTCCGTTTCATTCTTCCTTGCTAAGGATGGATCCATTTCTCAGCAAACTATTTTTGGTTAACTGTACGAACTCCATTTGGAAGGGTGAATATTTCTATATTAGATAAATATAATATTTGAGTCTATTTGTACATGGTAATGATATACTTAACTGGCCAATGGGGTTTGGGTGGATCGGTTAAGACGAACGGTTGTATCTGGATCCACCGAAGTTCAAATCTTGCTGAGCGCGATCCCTTCGGGGTGGTTTATCGGTGGTGGCGGGTGTTGCATCACCGGTAGTTACAACTGGCGGTTATTGTTGGTGGTGGTGGACTTTGCATCGCCGGCATTGGCGTTTGCAGTGGCTGGTGGCCCTAAAAACGGCAGTGGCGGAAAAAATGCATTGTCAGTGCGGGCTCAGTGGTCGCAGGACATTGGTTGTAATGGGTGGGGTCCCATCAACCCTCCGGTTCATAGCTCCAGTCAAAAGCGTTTAACTATAAAAAAAATGATATACTTAACTGTAAATTTCATAGGTATTTGTTCTTCCAGTTTATAGTTAGGAAACACCTGATCAGCATTCAAGTTTTGTGTCAGGAAGAAAAGTATCCAGCATGTGTGGAGTGCCCATTGGATGGGCAGACATGTGCACACTTTTTCTAAAAGAAGCTCCTCGTCAAACATGCCCAATGATTGCCATCCAACAGGCTGCATTCCTTTTTCCTGGTTTCAGCAGCTAATGTTGTTGGTTTTAGACAAATCAATTAGCCTGTACTTTGTAACTCTGTTGATGCACTTTTTTTGCATCAGGCTTAACATACTTCTTTGACTCTACATTATACACACACACATACATTTCAAAGCAGTAAAACCCATTTTGTAGAAAAATACCTTGTTGGTGAACTGATTAACCATCAAAAGTTTGTAATCTTAAGAAAAGATATTGAGGTGTTTCATGTTTGGCAAAAGTGCTTGCAACTGACCTGTTTGCCAATAGATACCGTGGAAGGGTTTTTCTAACAGAAAATGTTTTTGTGCAGAACGGATACTCTCCAACGACATTTGCCAGTTACAGGTCCTGATGGCATCAACGAAGTCAGAAAGATTGCTTTGTGTTTTGAAGAGAAGATGTATGCTGCTGCCCTGGATCAGGTTCGTTACCTGCACGTTTATCATATATATATATATATATACACACAGTTATGTATATAAATGAGTTATTATTGTGATTAGTTTTCTATTGATGCTAGTCTACGTCGTTATTGTTTGTTATTCGCAAATAGTGACCAATGAACTGCATGGCCTTCTACATCCCTTACATGATCCCAGCTGGCATTATTGGAGGTTGAAAATATGGCCAAAGTATTTTTTTCTGCATGAATTTCCTTAAGTAACTGCTGTCCGTGTCATCATTGAAAATGTCTTTTTCAAAATTTTCTGTGATTGTTATTACAATTCTTGAAGTGTTTGATAAATTCAGGAAAAGGACAAAACTAATTGATGTATCTATGTGCATGCGTGCTTTTATCTATATCATAATAGCTAACTTTAAACCCCAATCTCTCTGAATTTATCTTAAATAATTAATTCCCAAAATCTGGGAAAAATTATTGAGGGCATCAACTCTGAACATTTTGAAACAATCCAGGCCTAAGCATTCTGCATCTTTCTGAAAAAAAATAGATGATAGTTTTACCTAGTTTTCTTAGACTTTTCCCCTTACGGGGAATTTTAAATCTTGCTTCAATTTCATGTTTTCATTCAACTCAAGAAGGCAGAAAAGTTATTGTTCTTCTAAGTATGTATGCTATTGCACATTTTATACAGCAAGCTGACAGATCTCATTCATGGTGCCATTCAATGCATATGGTCTCCACTTCTTTTTACTACCATGCGTTTGAAAATTGCTTTTGCATTTTGTAAAGCATCCATGTTTGTCGATGGATTTGACGTGTGGAATTCTTTATTTTTTGTCTTTTTGGAGGATAATGTTGGGTGTCTATGATATGCAGCAAGACTATCTACGCAAAATATCTCTCGAGTTGCTA
Organism: Taxus chinensis; assembly: GCA_019776745.2. Lineage (NCBI taxonomy): Eukaryota > Viridiplantae > Streptophyta > Pinopsida > Cupressales > Taxaceae > Taxus > Taxus chinensis. The sequence continues at coordinate 137,395,557 of CM034151.1, read as the reverse complement.
TCATTAAGAAATCATGTTTCTCGAGATGGAAATCCTTTGGCGGCTGTTTCTTCCACTAACAACGCCAACAGTAATAACAGCAACAATAACTGGAGAAATGAGCTGTCACATGATTCCAGACAGAGGGTCGTCAATAATATGTATGTATTCAAATTCGTCCTCTTACACTTTTCTTTTCATGGATCTTGCAGGATTGTGTTTATTGCCAAATTTTTACGCCGTTTGCCCAAAAACCCACTTTTCAATTTAGCCTAGATTTGTTTGGATATCCAGCATTTACAGAATTCAGCTTAAAATTGGTAGACGCCTCCTGCACATAAATTGCAGAGACTCATATTCTGTTGATAAATGATACTTTGTTTTGAAAATGGATAAAAAAGGGTTTCAGCGTTCCTATCCGAAACACATGCACATCACTATATATGGATGTTGGGTAATCACAGATCATACACTGCATAGATATACATCTACCCAATTTTTTTCAGCTTCATTTGTTTAATTGTATAGCTCGATTGTAATAAGAAAATGGTTAAATTACCATTTCATAATGATGTTTCCAAATTTGATGGAATGGATCCCTCTGATTTAGGTGTATGCTTATTGAACATATTGTAATCCATTACTTATAATAATATTCACACCTAAGGATATGGCGATCACACTTAAGGACCTAAAGATAGGGATGCCAATATCTATGTAACTCAACTGATTCCCAATATGTATGTAAGCATTTGAATGAGATTTGTTTTGGGGATTATGTAGCCAGAAAGAAGAAGAAGCAAATACTAGACTTTCTTGTGCACTTATTGCAAACCGGTAGGTAAAGGTAATTTTTTTAGGTCATTGCCAAGGGAGACACTATTTTGATGGCCGAGATCCCCCTTGTGAATTCTCAGAAAGAAATATTTTACATTTTAACTTATATTGTTCAAATTTGTTACTCTTGGTTTTGCATTACACTGCAAGTTTCTACTATTTAAGGCTACAGTCCGATGGAGGTGGTTACTAAATTTTTTCAGTGGTCGCTGCCGAGAAATTTAGGAGCTTTTTCTAGTTTAGTGGTCCCATGGATATTTAATTCTTTTGTGCTATTTAATATTGGATGAGAAATTCTTGGAATTATATGCAAACAGATGGTCTAAATTTATATAACTTTTAAAAATAAAATCTCAAAAAAATATTATTGAAGGTTCCACGTGTAGAAAATGTCCCTAGGTTGGTGGGGGAAACTTTCAGCCCCCCTGTTTCACAGCAGCTGAAAGTCTGCTGGCTCAAAATGTGGGGCTCCTATTTTATAGGAAAAGATTCATTTTATCCCTGTACCTGTATTATTTCAACTCCATGGGACCAATCTTTTAGTAAAAATAGAAGACCAAGCCCCTTATATGGGACCACATCCTAACTGGACTAGCATTGAGTACATTGATGATGGGTTTGTCATCAAAATGTGGAGTAGATCACCGAGCTGATGATAGTGGCAAGTACCATAGCAGAATTTCATTGGTTTTCTACTGGAATTAAACTTATGAACTGTGTTGTTTTTGCTTCCAGAAATTCGTAATTACTAATTATAAATATTTAGACAATTTTTGTTTCAAGAATTTTCAGATTTCAATTTGTTTTGTTTCAATGATCCTGATAAGAGGATACAGAGAGAGGGTAGTGTCATTTTGACAAACATAGAAAACTATGGTAATACTGCAAAATGTTATGGAGTTTTCCATCACCGGCACAAGTTCGAGTAACAACTTGACTCCAAGGGGGCACCTCTTCATGAGTATCCATGACAGAAATAAAACTGCAAAATCCCTGTCATACCATCCATGAGCATCCATGAATACATATGGCATATAACATTACTATAATAAGAAATACCTTAAACATAAAAAAATAGCCCATCATGCTAAACATGGCAGTGGTGGAAGATTATGACACAGTTTCAAGCACAAATTTTCAACTAGAAATCTGAAAGTCTTTTACAGATTGCTCATGCTGGAGTTCATCTTGAGTTTCAGGTTGTGAATAATCTCGCCGTGAATGTTTCTTCTTGGCGTATTTCTTCTGGTGTTACTATTGTACTATGCCTCTAATCGACGTTGCCAGGATACGGATACAAGTATCGGTTTGGATACAGATACGATACGCGGATACATCAATTTTAAAAAACCCTTGGATACGATATGTCTTGGATACGTCCGTATATATATATATATATATATATATATATTTATTTATTTATTTTATTTTATGTACATCTACTCATTTTATTCATTTTTTAGTCCATAAAAAACTGAAATAGTAATACAAAACTTGAATCAATGTTCAAAACATTCAATATACTTAAGACTTTGCATTTTTATTGATCATGTGGCTGCCATACATATGATATACGAATATCATGTTAACATGAATTCGAACAAAACTTGAAATTTGAAAAATATACTAGGATCCATGTTCAAATTTTCAAAACAAACAATATACTTAAGATTTTACATTTCATTGTTCATGTGGCTGCCATACATATGATATAGGAATACAAACAAATCTACAATCTATCATCTAGATTTTCCTCAAAATCATCATGTGTGCCACTTGCGCTAGCTCCACTCTCCGCTCCTTGCGAACTCCCTTGAGCGTCATCTTCGCCATCAAATAATGAGGTGTATTACTTTATGCATTTAGTGTTTAGGGTTCGGTTTTAGGGAGTAGAAAAGTAAAAAATAAATAAAAAAATGAAATAGAACTTAAAAAACACGTATATATTGCTGGATACGGGGTACGTCAGGATACGTACAGTCGTATCCATGACGTACCCCATACGTATCAGGTACGTATCCAGCACGTATCCCCCACGTGTCCGTATCCGATACGTTTCCAAGGGGATTTGGGGGGGGTTTTGGAGTATCCGTGCAACGTAGCCTCTAATCCAACATTATATTACCCACTTCGGAAGAAATTGAGCTGCCTTCTTTTTTAGGATCATGCTGCGGCCAAATTTGGTGGTGTCCATCCTCCAACTGTAAATAACATGATATTGCCTTTTATTTTTGAACCCTTTAAAATTCTTATTCCACATAATTAGCATTTTTTCTTGTTCTTCTGCCCTCGCCACGAGTTTTTCGTGGCATCCTCTTGAGCAAAGTGTCAGAGCTATCCTTTGACTTACTGAAGTGGCATTTATTTTCAGGGGGTGTTTTCCCTTTCCCTCATTTCTTAGCCCCAACTAACCAATCAGAATGGTGGGAAGTAAATTTAATATTTGTCTGTTTGCAGTCAAAATTTTGCATGACCTTCCTCTCGAATTCCACTTAAATGTTTCATTATAGAATATTCTGTATTTAACATGGAAGGCCATAAAAAATTGAGCAGAGATTGATCTAGCAAAAGCCAAAACAGAACTAACAATCATCGATACAAAATCCCCATATGACAGAAAGATAATCAGCCTTAAAGCAAATCTCCAAAGAAAGAAAGATTTATCAATGACCTGGCAAACTGAGAAATGTAGAGAAAAACCTACAATGACAAAATCTAATGTATCCTCGTTGAAGGGCATGACTTCAAGAGGTATCCTCTTAAGCACTCTAATGTATCTTGCTATGACATGCCTTCATTAGATTCTTTCTTCATATGCACCAATTGGACCAAGAAATATTGACAATCTTCTGTTGTCTTGAATATGTCTTCAAAGCAAGTTCTTATATCATCCCAACAAGTGATTGATATTGTGGGTAGAAGGTAGAACAATTCAACTTCTTTGTCTTGCAGAGACTTCACGAACAATCTGACAGATACGTCTGTGTGTTCAACACCAAACTCACCACATGCAGTGATGAAGGTCACCACATGTTCTTATGGGATCTGTGAACCATCTCCCCTAAATTTTTGAAATATTTTTCTTGATCCTCGTGGCAACTCATGGAGAGGTTTTTGAAATGCAAGTGGGTTGATATTCCTTTCCCATGGTACTATAGATTGAGGTCTCTCTTCATCACCCATTACATCTTCGTCCTCTGCTTCGAGTCTTGCTCTTGCTTCTACCCTTGATTGAGCTCTCGATTCTGCTTCAAGTTTTGTTATTTCTTCTACTTCAACTCTTGCTTCCACTTCTACTCTAGGTTTAGCCTCTACTTCAGTTTCCACGTCTGTAAATTTTTTAAAATATTTGCTAATATTTGGGAACTCTATGTCCAGTGGGTTGACACCGCTTGGACCACTAGTGAGAGCAGTTTCAGGACGAAGAGAGTGCCTCAGATTTCTTACTAATTCTCACCTTCTTTGGATCTCCTCAAAGATTGGATCAATATTTCTTCCTTATCATTGTGACCTTGTATACTTGTGATCAGCCAGATTGTAGATTTGAGATTATCTTAATATCTTCTTTATTACAATTTGGTTTGTCTCACTCTTTCTCTTTCTTCGGAATGTTTTTCTTCAATGTCTAACACTCTGATAGCTACGAAATATTGTGTAAAGTTCTCTTTGTTGTGCCAGACAACTTCCCTCAAGTTGGATATAATGTCTTCTTGAATATGGAATAGAAATTCAGGCCTTTTGAAAGTAGGGTTACTGAGAATAACCATGGATGTGAGACAGAGCTATGTGAATCTTCAACTTCCAATTTTAATTTTAATTTTTGGATATTTGATTTTTTTATATTTTCATGTGAGTCGTATTTTGGGTGTAGATTGCTACCTAGTTTGCCCCATGGTGGGCTCCAAAAAATGTTGGCGAGAAAATTTGTTAGGTGGAAAAATTGATGGGTATCCACTAATGTTATGTGAATCTAGGTCCCACTACTTGAATGGTGCAACTCCATTTATTATACATGTGAGAATATCCTTCATGAGTGGCTAGACCTAGGGGAATGGTGCTCATTTCGTAGTCAATTGGTGTCATCTCTTCAATAGGCTTGATTACTGTCAGTCTAACTACTTCCACATATTGATTTCTCGTCGCACCACTGAAGAAGCGTGAAGTTGCTTCTGCAAACTTTTTATTCTTCCCCTTGGCTAATGCTTATGTTTTTGAGAAATCAGGGATAATTACCTGTTGGACTGTGAAAGCATCTTTGGTGAGCATTTCCTTCATCTAGGGGAACATCTCACATGTCTCTAGCTCAAAAACTGACATTGCTACTAACTCCTACTTGGGGTGAGATGATACATATTGCATAGGGGGATCAGAGGTGATGGTGGAAGGCAGGTAACTCTGAGGATGTTGAGAAGCTGAAAGGTGTATCGGATCATTCTCTTCAAGCTCTACATCTACAACAGGGTCCTCTATCGATTTTTCATTCTTATGCAATCTCTTGTAGTAAGGGGCCTCTGTCTCCACTGTTTTACGCTTCGAACTCTCTCTAGAATGGACTGAGATCGAGATATTTTCAACGAAATTTGATGAAGAATGATGTGATGTTTGTCTCTGGAGGGTGTGGAAACTTCTTGATGCGATGGAGGTGTCCTTATTGTTGAACCATTCTTTTGATCTTCTGATCAAAACTTCGGTCCACTCACTTATGTCTTCCGATTCGCAGACATTCCATGCTACTTTTGGCAATGGTGAAGTCTTCACTAGTTTGTATTTCAGATCATACAATTATGTACCATCATCTTGAACTCCTTTATACCAGTCAAATTTGAATCTCCTCATATTTTCAGCTGTCATCCACATATGGTTTTTTTCCCTGAGATAAAATTCGTCTATGTAATTTACCCAATAGTATTCAATCTGCGAGGCATGATATGATTTTGAGAGATAGAAAGTGTTTGGATCACATTGGATGTCAAAGTTTTCCCTCGATGTATATGATTACAAGGTCATGGGTGTGAAGGCAGCTTCTAAGTGTGATGCATCATTGACACTCCTACAGGTTAAGACTCTAAGTGAGATGGGAAAGGATAAATTATTTCTTTTCCCATTCTTGAGCTTATTGTGAACATGTGTTAATTTCTTTTAAAGCTTGAATAATACAATCTTGCCACTGAGGTACCGAGGTAGTCTGAGCGAAGCAAGATCACCACCAAAAACTCATATGTATGAGAAGGTGGAGAATTGTGTGAAGTATGAGTTGTACTTCTTGATCATGGAAGACTATGGTGGTGACATCCTCGCGTGAAGGTTCCCCTTCAGTGTCCTGATGACGAACATGGTGAAGGCATCATTTGCTTTTGTGAAGTTTTGATTTCTCTCCTTCAAAACCAAATGAGGATACTTCTCAAATGTTGGAGCTTTGGGGGAGATGTTCTGAGAAGGTGCCAACCCTTTGAAAGGTCTCGAGCTCGCGAGAGCATACACCAGATATGAAGTCATTATGAATTTCTTCGAGACCGGCACTTGAGAAAATTGGTGATGCAGGTTGTCACTGATGAACTGTCCCAAGTCAATAATCTTTTTTATCTTCCATGATCATGAATACGAAGAGATCCAACTAACCTTGAAATTATTTTGAGGTTTCTTCCCCCATCACTCAATTGCTAAGAATGATTAAATGATAAGAATGATAAGAATGATAAGAATGAGGTTTCAACCATGAGCTGAGAGCAAGGCTCTGAAGGTATGAATCTTTTTTTTTTCATTCTTTTGTTGCAACCTCTTTCGAGATGATGACCATATTATTCTAAATTGGGATTTGCATCGAATGGGAGATAGCTCTGGGAGGAAGTACTGCTATGGATGAGCCATTACCTACTTGAATGGTCCTGGTCTCGGGCTCATAGTGCTGCGAACAAGCCAATACCAATTCCACACTCTAAACTAAGATTGGATGTCCACCTAGTGCTTATAGTTCACCCATGAAAACCTTGTCGTCCAATGGATCTCTTGTTTCCCCAAGCATTCAGTTCTTCAAATCCTCGAGGTCCATGTGGGTGATATTATTGTCCCCAACAGCTGCATACTCAGAAGAGAGAGTCGAGACTAGTTCAACGCTAACAAATTTGAATTTCATCTTCAACACTGGCACTTTTATGTGTCGAGAATGGGGATTTAATACTTTTAGTAAATTGAATCATTCACCTTTTTCACCTCGGACCACCTTCAATCACCTTTCTCAATTCTATGAATGCTCATTGAAAACTTTATTTTTTCCAAAACTGCTCTCAGTGAAGGTTTGCTGTTTATAGTAAGCTCTTGTGTAGAGACTTACTATTTTTGGAAAATGGGTCTCATGTCCGTAGATTTATTATGAAATTTCATCTTATCCTGATATCTAGAATAGGAGAAATTAAAATTCAAAAATTTGTGAGCTCCAAACTAGGGTTTCCTCACTGAAAAAATATGGACCATGTATGTAAATTCTTCCACATGGGTATTCAAGGATCCTAGAAATGTGAATGAATGCAAAAAAACTCCACGTTTATTCATGCACTAGTTTTCAAGATATGAACAATCTCACTTTTCAGGCTATGGGGTCATTCTGGTGAAAGACAAACCTAGAGCCTTAAAAAATTTATGTTTTTTGATATATTTCTCTTTATTTTCTCATGGAAACATGTGTGTAATGGATAGAAATGGAAAATGGGGAAGGAGGAATTTTTTACAAAAATCGCCAGAGTTCCAGGTGAAAATGAAGAAATGTGGGGGAATGAGCAAAAATGGCTAAGTGTGTTACTTAAAGGTGTGAGGTGGAGAGAGGAAGGGGAAGCCTTTTTTCCCCCATTATATCCTTGGTAACAAAACAAGGGGACACCAAAAACTCACCTTATGCCTAGAGTGACACATGGCACACATGCACGGGTGAGGGCGAATGAGAAAAATGCTTATTTTAACCTCCTGGGGTCAATTTTTGGTCACATGGATGACTTTGTGGAACCATGGAATGGGGGTGAACTTTTAACCCCCCTTGTCCCCTTGGAATGGGATGAGGGGACACCAAAATTGATACTCATCCTAGAGGTGACACTTGGCAAGCATGCAGAGTGAGGAGAGGGGGCTCAGAAATTGGCCAAAAGTGCTTCATGGAGGTCTCCGGGGTCACATGGTGGAACCACAAGGTCTAAGGTGAGGGGTAAATTTTTTTGCCCCCCATTGTCTCCTTGGAATGGGACATGAGGGTAAAAAAAAATTTCCGCAACCTATTAAGGACAAGTGGCAGACATGCAGAACTTGAAGCGGGGGTAAGAAAATTGAAGAAAGGTGCTTATCTGGGCTCCCCATGGTCATGTTAAGGGTCCATGAGGCTTAAGGTAGGGGGCACAGTTTTAAACACCCCTTGTCCCATTAGAGAGGGACATAGGGAAACCAAAAGTGTGCATCGACCCTCATGCTACCACGTGGCACCAAAGAAAATGACTAAGTATCAAACATGTACCCTGGGTGGTGGCTTGATAATGAGATATTTTGAGATCCTAGATGATTTTTTTGACACTTCATTATATGATTATGACTAAAAATGACATTTTGAGAAGTATGGTATGGGTATCAAGGTATGATTCTACTTTTAACCTTCTCAAAAATGAGGTTTTTGTTCAAGACCGCCAGTCGTGCCTCAAAAACCTACTTTTTTTGAACTGGCTCTTGAACCTCTAGATCTTTCCAGAATATTCCTAAATCAGTCACACAATGATCCTGGCTCATGAATACACCTCCTTGATTAATTTGGTAATTTAACTCATATCTATAGTGTAGAAACTAAATCACATACTTTGGGTAATTATTTATTCCCATATTAATATTACTATTCATGTGGTTCTTGAGTGAAAAGAGTACTAATTAACCCATGTCTTTGGTCATCTTGTTTTGCTTTCTATTGTTACTTTCAACCTTTTACCTACACTTTTCCAATCTTTACTATCATTTTTCATTCATCCTATCTCTGATTGGGGCGCTCAGGTATAATTGGGGTGCCTGAGGCACCCTGATCCTCTTTGCACTTTATTCTCACCTTTTGGGCACTTACTAGCCATTTAAGCTTTCTATATTTTTGGTGGTAAGAATTTTTAGGGTTAATTACGAAATTAGAAAAAGATAACTATATAAATATAAAGTTATGAGACCATAATGAGGGACTAAGCACTAAACACTTATTATCACCACCTAAGGTTACATTCATCTAAGGCATCTAAAGATCCATTTACATCCATCTAGCTCCATCAAAAGGGACAAAGGTTGGTTCATCTGCATCAAAATTTATAGGATGAGAGCTCATTCTATTCCATGCACCATTTCCTTACATTGTGCATCTAGTTATTTCTCGCTACTCACAAAGTATGACTAGCAGAAGAGCATGATTTCCTCACACACACACACACCTAGAACTACATTGGGTCTGAGATGTAGTGCAACACTCAGTTAGTAAGTCCACCATTGTGGCTGCTGAGGATAGTCTGACCCCTTCATATGTATATTTATTTTTTTAGGGTTTTGGCACTTTGTTTGGGGTTTTGCAGGTGTTTCTTTCATCTCTGATTTATAGTGACATCCAACGACATTCACGCGACAGGAAGCAAACACATGAAATCAATTAATGATACTTCTGAGGAGGTTCCCTGGTCATTTTGTAGAAATCAAGACACCCAAATCTCAGACCATGACACCCCAGGCACCCCCATCCCTCTTCATGCGCCTCAGTCTGGCTAGAAAGCTTGGATCTACACTTTTTTGAGTCTCTGTAAAGTCGTGTCCTCCTCCCGTTCATTCGGTCTCTACTGTGACATAGGATCGACACATATGCTAATCAACTAAGGACTTTCTTAACCCTCTTTACACATTAGGGTTTCATATTTCACTTATTTATTTTTTTGGATCTATTTACTGCATTTTATTTTATTTATTTATTGCTCCTATAATAATAGATTAGAATATGATATTTTATTTTAATAATTTTTGTGAACCCGGACGCTTTCACACTTAGGATCCTCCTTTTCCCTCTATCATGGCTCCTAAAATTCCTCAAATTTATTTTTCTAATTTGCTTAAGATGCATCCTAATTTCCAAGTTGTTCTTAAAAAATCCCTAAACATAATGTATCGCCCTAGCAATACATTGCCACATCAAGTGAGTGTTATTTTTGATCGTTTATTTGATGACCCTAGTCTTCATGATCCTCTATCTAATCAACCCATGTTGGATTAAATTCAAGCTTTGTATTCTTTATTTCAAGACAAATTTAAGGCTATAGAATCCATGATTACATCTCTCAAATCTGAAATCCAACATCTTAAGGACACTTCTCAGGGTCATGTTTATTCTCCCTCTCCCTCTCATCCTCATGTTATGTCCACTACATGTGCTCATATCGACGAGCCTCAAGTCATACCATTACCACAACCTCTCATCTTTGATCGCAATACTATGCAACATGACCTTCTTATTGAGCTCCTTATTCATTAATTGGTCACTTTATTACCTAACCATTACTATCCTCCTTATTAGCTAGCAAAGTATCAAGGGCGTCCATATTGTAATCATTATCAGATCAACGGACATAATCACAATGATTGTTATGTGTTACAACGACAAATCAAGCATCTTGCATGTCAAGGCTTTATCTCATTCGCTACACAACATTTTGTTGCATGACCACCTACAAATATTGTACCCAAATGGGCTCCTAAGCCTACTCCTTCTACATCTAATGCGCATCCCACTACCACTTCTCATGTGCCTTCTTTGGTCAGTCAAACACCACTTATTCAACCCACTCAAATTACACAATCACCTCTCAATATTTGTCTTCCAACACCTCCTTCTCCTCAGTCATCTATAGTGTTGTCAACTTAAACTAAGGAACCTCCCCTTAAGGTTGAGCTCACTCCTCGATTAGAAGTATCTGCGACATCACCAAGCCATGCTCAGTAACCACCTTCTTTAGTTAAACTTATAATTCCTCCCTCTACTATAGACAATTCCTATAATGATGACTGGGACCCAGATGAAGCTTACGATGACAATGAACCATTTGATTTCAATAATAGCAATGTGGTTGACTCTAATTCTAATCACACATCTTTACCACCTCAATGTCCCATCACTCTTGTTGAGGAAACTAATCCTTATATTTATCCACTTAGTGTCTTTTGACTAGACCTCCATCGCTTACATACTTAGGGGGCATCACAACTCCTCCCCCCTTGCAGTACTATCAAATTTTGATGTCATCTCCTGCACTTGGTGCTTCATTATTAATGACTAATCTTCTTTAAGAATTGTTACAAACATCTTGATACATTTGTATCATCATTTCTCGATGACACACTCTTGTGCTTCGGTTCACACTTGACTATTGAGGACATACTATACACGTAAACCCCACACACTACACATTCGACACTACACACTCTACATTAGACATTGCGCACTCTACACACGACATGAAATGGTTTCACCACTACATCTCATACACATCACATATCTTCACACATATTACAGTACATCTTACATACTACATCCTACATCCTACATTTACTATACATCATTCATGCTTTGACCTTTGCACATCTACACACCACATATATTCTACAATCCATATTGTTAGTCAATCATCATACATATGTCATCTACGAGTTTTTAATTACATACTAATCATACTACATAGTGCGCACTCCACACTATTAGTCTATCTACACATCTTGTATTACATATTATACATCGCACATTGAACATCACATGGTCGTCTCTCATCATTGCACATACTACATACATCTTCTCTTTTGTGTTGCACTAACTACCCTATGACACACTCTAGTCTCACAATTCATACCAGACTTTTGAGGGTATACATCACAAATGGATCACATCACATTCACGTGTTTATCATTCTACCTCTTCTCATGCGACACTCATAGGTTAGTGACATACACTTTAGGCTAAATGGTCACCTATTCCATCATCTCGTAGTGGTATACGCTTTAGGATACATCACCACTGCGTCCACTCATTGTGTAGTGATATATGCTTAGGCTACAACGTCACACAAACTTCATCTCTAAGTCGTTTATAATCAACACACATGCGTTTTCACCACAACGTGCTACACACAACACAACTCAAAAATTTCTTGATGACACACTCTCATTTGTGGTTCATTCTTGACTGCTGAGGGGGAAAAATAAATGAACCTCATTGCATACAATTATACTCACTCGGGGAGCACGCTGCTCCTAATCCATCTTATATTTCATTCCATCCATCCATAACATATTGCATATCTTGGTTGCTTTTACTATTGTTTACATTTGCTTATTCATGTTCACTTTATTAGACATGTTAGATATATCTCTTGTATATCATTATCTTTACCATACAAACATGAATGTTCATGTCCTTCTCTAGTTGTGATCATAGATAGAAGGCTTTTACACACAACATGGATGGTTGGCTACTATCAGTCCCATAGCGGCTCCTGGAGGCATCAACTATCGTATTATACAAGTGTTATTGTTTCATTAAATATACTTATCACTTTAATTTGTTGGTTATACATGATTTTGACATACATTTTATCACCCTAACATGCTAACGGGTGCTTCATGTGTAACATTTGTTTCACATGATTACTTGTTACCATGACTATCTATTTGTTTGTTCTTACTTTTCTTTGATTGACATTGAATGTGGACCTTTCCCTTTGTTTGGTGTGCACACTTTTTTGTTTGTATGTGGTCATTACGTCCTTGAGTGTCTTGCGACATTGTGAGTGGTGTCCCATGTTTGCAACCCACTTTTTTTTGGCCTACTTTGTCTTCTTGGGTGTTTACATTATCATTTTTCTTATTATTTTCTACATTGTTTGTGTAGCTTACATTTTTCTTCTACATGCGTGCTTGTTCATAATAACACTTGTTTCTAGCCACTTATTTACGTGTGCCTTTGTTTCTACCAAGCACATTCCATCCCCTTGTAGCATAAACTTATAGTTTCTACAGTCAGTCCTCTTTTGGAGCCGCATTCTCCTATCCACAATGTCGCATGCACCCCCAAAGAGGGGGGGAATCATTTGGGTTTACACACTACACAACACAATACCGAAACAATTCAATTTTAAGTTATCATCCATGACACAGTGGGTTACACAGTGAGTGGGTTCATACCAGTCTATAAAACTCCATACACAATGGATTTTACAGTACAGGTTCTCCTTAGCATTCTGGGGAGCAGTTACAGGTTGAAAGATACAATGGAATCACCTCCCTACACTTATTTGGCCAGTGGCGTCGGATTGCCCAAAAAACTAGACAATACAGAGATCTCTACATACTCTTAGGGAAACAATTGCAGGTTGGAGGAACATCAAAATGTCCTCCGTACACTTCTTCGGTCAGTGGTGTGAGATCTCCCAAAAAACTCACACTTCACCGACAGTTACATGATATCGTTTGTACACCCGTTTTCTCATCATGGATCAGGTGCACATGTTCCTTTTTCATTTTTTTACTTTCTTTACATGTTCGTTTGTACGGGAAGCAAGCAGTTTACAAAAACAACAATAACTCATTCAACATCACACACCTCATAATAACATGTAGGTACATTATACACATTGGCATATACACATGTTTTTCTGCCCTAGGTTCACTCTCATCACTTTTTACACTTTTGCATCTTTATTCTCCACGCTCTGCCTTTTTGTCACTCCACACTTTTATCTAGTCCCTTAGCATGTTTTCTACTTCACTATACATGGATATCAGGTACGCATCTATATCTACTTTATGTTACCAAGTGTTCCTCTCACCAACATAAAGTGGGGGAAAATGTAGACACTAAATCATTCACTTTAGGTAATTATTTAGTCTCGGTTTCATACTACTATTCACATTGTTCTTGAGTGAAAAGAGTACTAATTAACCCATGTATTTAGACATCTTGTTTTTATTTTTGTTATTACTTTCGACCTTTCACCCACACTTTCCTAGTTTGTACTATCATTTTTCATTCATCCTATCTTTGACTAGGGTGCCCAGCTAGGATTGAGGCGTCCCAGGCACCCTGGTTCCCTCTGGGTGCATTATACTCTTTGCATTTTACTCTCACCTTTTGGGCACTTTCTAGCCATTTGAGATTTGTATCTTTTTGGTGGTCATCATTTTCAGGGTTAATTACGAAATTAGATCAAGAGAACCATATAAATATAAAGTTATGAGACCATAATGAGGGACCAAGCACTAAACATTTACTATCACCACTTAAGGTTGCATCCATCTTAGGCATCTAGAGCTCCATTTGCATCCATCTACATCCATCACAAGGGACAAATTTTGTTTCATCTGCATCACACTTCATAGGAGGGGATTTCATTAGGGTAAGTGCACCAAGTTGGGGGGCCAAAAGGGGGTCTTAAGTGGACGCATTTTTCTGAAGAAAAAAAACTTCAACTTATACGAGTTTTTCGAAAAAGTTACAGTCAAAATTGGAAGATGTTTTAGAAATATGAATCATAGCATTTTGAGTCTAGTTTCTAAGATACTATATTTTATGTAAAATGGATAAGTTTAAGTGGGTCAAACAACTAAAATACCAACATATGCTCCTGTTTTTGTTAAAAAACATAATAGAGTGACTTTCGTGCCCCCCACCATTTTTTGAGCACCATTTAGTATTTTTGAAAACCCTTCAGTAGAAAGATAGCCATGAGCATCTAGTTTGGGCTCCATTTTTTTTAAAATTTTTTTAGTGAATATTTTTTTATTTATAATTTTTCTAGTACATAAATATTATGTTTTGAAAAATAATGGAGATCCGACCGTGCCCCCCTCCTAGCTACCTCAAAAAATATCAAAAATTAGATTTTTTTTTGAATATGTATATAATTATGCCTAGTTTGGGCTAGTATAATTTTTTTAAAATTTCGATCACCCAAAAAAAAGATACACCATGAAAGATAGACATATTTACACTTCAAAAAATAGCTATAAAAAGACATAGTTAGAAAATAAATAATATGGAAACCTTATATTAGTCAAAAATTTTGAAAAATTATATTTTTAGAAAGAAGAGACTCTACTCTACATCGTGGTATCATTTTTTTTAAATGGATTGATTGTTTTATTTTGATTTATCATAGAGGAAGTGTCATTTTTACATTTTCTTGTAAAAACTAGTTGTTTGTTGTGTTTGTGTAGGTCCATGCCTCAGGATTGGGGATCCAAACCGGATCCCAAGCCTTGAGGCATGGATTGGGAAAAGAGAAAACACAAAATGCGTACACGTTACATAAGAAATTATTTATATTTTATTATTTCTTATACTTTAAATTTATTTATGTAAATATAAGAAGTTAGGGTCACTCTGCACCTTATGGAATTAGTCTCATAGCTCCATGAGTCGTGGTTTAGGAGATAGTTTTTAAAAATATAATCTCGTTAGTACATAGGTAATTTTTTAGGATTTCAGCATTCAGCCTAAATCTTTTAGCAATTAACTTCTACAATCGAAACCCTAAACCATAGGCCATAAACCTAAACACTAAACTGTAAACCTTGAGCCATAAACCCTAAACCCTAAACCTTTAACCATGATCCCTAGACCCTAAACCCTAAACCTTAAACATTCATCCCTTACCCGTGAGCCCTAAACCCTGAGCCTTAAGCCCTAAACCCTAAACCCTAAACCCTAAACCATGAACCATGAGCCCTAAATGCTAAACCCTAAACCCTGAATTGTAAAAACTAAATCCTAAACCCTAAACCCTAAACCTTAAACACTAAATCCTAAACCCTAAACCCTAAGCCTTGAAACCCGAGCACCCTTATGCCCTAGAGCCCCTAAAAATCTAAACCCTGTAGATTCAGATACCTAAGCGCCCCTAAGGTGTATAATCATCTAAGGTGTTGTATAATGGAATACACATCAAGACCCTCTCATAAGCACCACTTCCAAATACCCCAATGTAACCATTTATGGTTACCCCCACTTCAACAAATTTTCCTAAGAATGTCACTCCAGGGAAGCCAATAGTGCTAACGAAGAGAAAAAGCCAATAAAAATTAAAATTTAGGTGTATACATGTGCCCCAACTAAATATCATTATATGTCACCAAAATTTTAAGGGATATGGTCTTTAGGAAAATAAAATATAATATCAAAATAAAAATAATTGAAGTGAATTAATAGTATATAAATTATAAAGACATAAACTCAAATGATGATAATATGAAGTCAACCCAAATGAAATATACCTACTTCATGTTTACCTTTGTAGAACTAGGGAGTGAATGTTACCTCTCATCTCAAACTTGGAAGGTGATCATCCACTAACTAACTCTAAATATACAAAACTAATAAGGAGAGGAGAAACAACGCAAGTGTACATAAGTATATGATAAGTAGGTATACAAAAACAAGGGAAATAGAGCCCATATAATAATGGTAAGGTGTTGGTAGGTAATATATAATTTAAAAGAGTACCTGAGAACGTCAAAATAATTGGCCTATAAATATAAGTGGAGGATGTAAAGGGGTGGCTAAGAAACTTGTGTTAATAAATGTGCATGCACACGTGTATGATGTAAGGTGTTATCTAGGAAAAAAGTATCAACCGAACTAACATACTTAAGGATTGTAAATAGATATTACATGATGTAAAGGGGTAGCTGAGAATGTCTGACTAACCATTCTATAAATAAATAGGATGTAAAGAGTTATCTAGATAAAGGTATCAATTGAACTTATTAGACTGTAAATAATAAGTGACTAGCATGTAACACTCAGAATCCCTAAGGTAGCTAAAATAAATATTAGAGAGAAGATATCAATGATTAAGACATAAATTCATGATAGCTAAGAGATTTACAATATTCTCAAGTAGGGATTGGATAGAGTGATTTCCTTAAATCCTAATGGCATGTCACAATGTTAGTATATTTGGAAAGATATAGAGAAAAGGGTGCAAATAATATAGGGTATAATTAGAATCTATCATGTTCAATAAGGGGTTATAATGATGTAAAATAAGGGGGAAATGGCCACCTCCAAAGTGAAATTTTTCTTTACCATAATCAAGACATGCTAATTAGATTGGTAAGACAAGATTTTTTTGACATCAAGGAGTGGAAGAACCCAACAATGTATCAATCAAGAGAAACTAGTGAGTATAAAGATATCATATAATAACTTATTTTATGATAGTACATGATCTATCTTACCTTCCCACAATGTTTCCTCATTACTCATGACCTCACTTAAGGATATATAGGCCTACTACAATGATTAGTTATTGGCATAAAAAGTATGGGGTATTAAATGATATACATAAGACCTCCTACTATAGACAACTAAATTTGGTAATTTATCACTTGGTAATAACAACATTGGATTTATCCTTATAAAATGACATGCACATATTCTGAGCTCAATTATTTATCCTTATTCTCATGCATGAATTTATCTTCTCAATAGCATTACTCAGTCACTCACAATATTTCTTTCATCAGTCCACAATAGTCTATCACCTCCAAGTATCATGCCCAAAATATTTCAATACCTCGCTCCTATCCCATGTGAGATTGCAAAATAGGGACCAAACAAAAAATAAAAAACCTAGTGCATGCCCTCAAAGATGATAAGGAGGTTGAGAAAATTAGAAACCTCCTTAATTACAAATGCTTAGATAATTCAATGTTCGGTAAAGACATTAAAGACCCTGCAAAAGATCTGTGACGTGACTTTTTACGTCCAAGTTAGCACGAGCAGAGAGATGGACAAATATAAACAAGAAATATTAATGTATAACACCTAATATGTCACAAGGGGAAATGTACAACTTGTCCTAATTCATTGCACACAACATAATAAAATACCTAACATTGTTGTATGAGAAGGTAGGAATCAAGTTATGTTGGGGCGTAATCCTCTAGTGTTTGGTTTTCAATGAAATAGGTGTTCCTAAAGGAGATTGGGAACCAAATGGGTATTCCCTATAGAAGATGAGTCTTTGGTGGTTAACTACAAGCAATTCATGGTGCCCACAATACCAAATAATGCATACAAAACATGGTTCACAAATCGGTTAAGACATTTACAAAATGTCTTCGAACAAGATTGGAGGATCCCATGACAATGCCAAAGGAATTGGAAGAGATGCCAAAACTTTTCCATATAACATGAATTATTCCTTTGGAAATTTTTAAAGAAGGAAGATCAAATAGTTCCGTGGGCAAGTTTGCATTGGGCTTTTTACGATTACTTGTGTGATCTATCAATTAGGTCAACATAGCGAAGAATAATGATTGGACACGCTAAGGCTTAAACACAAGATTATCCATACCCACCACATTGAAATACAAAACACCCTAATCAAGAAGCATATGTAGAAAAAAATGTGACATACATCTATATGCTAACAAAAGATGAAAAATATGTGGTTAAAAATGAGGCACACAAGCTATTTGTGTATTTGCTCCAAAAATGGGGCTCCACGGAGAAGGCAAAGAGGAAGATCCAGATGAGCAAATGGTATGCATAAAAAACATTGATAGGCTAGTTTTTAAAGAACAACTCGAGTGCTTAAAGGGGGATGACAAGAAAATAGGTTCACGGGGAAAACAATTAACCCAAAAAGAAGAGGAGAGTAAACATAAGTTAGGTACCTATCTTGGTGCAAGAGACAAACAAGAAGGGGGACACAAAGTAACCTAAAGGTGCATAATCAACAATGGGTCCAAGCCAAACCACGATGACAATATAAGGAACCAGTCAGATTGGGGTGGTTGGAGAGACCACTATGTCACCCAATGATGGAGAGTAATTAAACATTAAAGAGATAATGTAAAACATAAAGACTACAGATGCATGTGCATGAGCATCAACTGCTTCTAAGTCACCTCCAAAGGTAATTGAGGTTTAAGATAATCCTGAGGATACCGATGAAGCACAAGAAAAGGATAGAGGTACCAGAGGAAGCCATGGAACTAGGGTGGCCATGGAGGTGATAAAGAGGAAGAAAAATCAGCCCGAGTAAAGGAAAGCAACCAATAGATTGAGTCCTATGATGATACAGATGAATACAGGAGGAATTAAATCTATTCCAAACCCCAATCGAGGTAATTGCAGATGACATACCAGAATAAGGGAAGAACATCAACAATGCTCATGTGGATTTCCTAAAAAACACCTTGGCCACCAAGTGCTCGAAGGAAAGCATATATTCTCCTTAGATTCATATACGAGAAACCAATAATTGATTTGCTAGTGATAACATACATAACATTCCCCAAGGAGGAGATTGAATAGTCCTCAACAATAATTATTATACTTTCAGAAACTCAGAGCAGGTGAGGCTTTACGAAATTTTTTAGGGAGTTATTCACAAATATGATAACCAACCATGACTCCAGAATATAGGGCAGATCACACAAATTGCAGGCAAATCTCAAGAATCATAGGATGTTAAGAAAAAATAAACGGGGAGAGATACTTTACAAGAACCACGATTATCAAGAAAAACCAACTCATCGAAGGAGAAATAATGATGACTAGAGTAGCTCATAGGTCTGTTGTTAAATTTTAAATAGATTGAAAAGGAAAGAGAGAGGGGGACCAAACACAACAGAAGGGAGACAAGAACAATAAAGGTTGTTTTTGTAGGAAGAAGCTAGAAGCATACATGAACAGCGCAAGGCAAATGGAGAAAAATCCATACCATGCCAATAAGTTCTCAAGGCGAATTTAACAAACCCGGATAATACCGCAGCTGTAAGAAAAGATTAAAGAAGCTTGCATCTTTGGAGCCCAAGTAGAGGACGGAATCCCTTAATAAGGCCTAACTTAAACAGGTTAATGGAAGAAATGAAAGGTTAGCCAAAGAGGTTTATAGAGAAGAAAGAAAATGTGAAGCAATGATTGATATATTGAGGAAGCTCGTGATTAGGTGAAACCGAGAGAGAACAAGAACACCACAAAAATCATGTAAAAAGGTTGATGACCTGCGTATAATAGTAACACAAGGGTGTATGAAAAGTGCAAAGGTGTTTTACTGAGGGGCCACTCAATGGATAAATTGACCATCTTATTTAGGGAAGAATCAATAAATGTTATATTGCATGTGGATATGTTGAAATCTGAGGTGCGAAAATTGTTTGAGAAACACAATAAATGTTTCACGAGGGTAAGACGAAAAAAATTTATTATGGGTGAGGTTGGATCCCTGATTTTTATTTGATTCTTTATGTCCTATATTGGACTAATAATTTGTTTTCATGGTTTACGATTCTTGATGGAGATTGCGTGAAGTTTGAGGAAGTTGTGCACAAAAAGAAGAATGGGGGAGGAAGTGCGCAAGGTTAATAAGTAAAGCACGTGTGAAAAGGGGAAAATGATAACACTACCGAGAGAAAAATATTACAAACATAAGAAGAATGAGAACCTGAGTAAGGAGGAGAAGAGGCAGGCAACATTAAGAAAGTATCTAAGAAATGCAACAAAGGAAAGTTCATAAAAAGCCTGCAGGACAATGAGGACCAATAATATGAGGGAAAAGAACTAGACTACAAGTTATAGATTGGAATACTTGCATTGTAAGCGACGAAAGAATGGATTTAATGGGAAATGACTATGATAGGCGATGAACCTTCTTAAGTATCACCATGCCACAACAGAGGTATGCCGGACAAATGGCTATATTTAGTCGTCACCCATGATGTAAAATGAATAACAGTTGTAATCAAAGCTATAAGAGCTCTTAGAAGGACTAGTGAAGACAAGTCCCACGTAGTATAAATACCCATGGGGATTCATGTAAAAAGAATAGAGTTTTTTAGGTAAAACATCGTTACCTAGTTATTGCGCATAGGTATTGAATATTTACCGTGGTAAGTTGTTATAGTTTTGTTGAAACCATATTTGGTTTATATTTGGAATAATATCATTGGTATTGCTTTTGTCATAGGGGTTGTTTTACTTCCGGTATGGTTTGGTTGCACATGTGCAACTTTCTTATTTGTTTGTACTCAGAGGTGAAATATCTAAAATATTGAGCCCCACTATTGTAATTTTTTTGATTAAACATTAATAATAATAGTTGAGGTTTCAATCCCTCTTCAGATTTGGTATCAGAGCCGGGATAGAGGAGCTAATGTAGACAAAAGGTGGGCAAAGAGAGTGTAGAAGAGTGGATTAGAGTAGCGGGAGAAGCAATTTCAAACATTGGAGAGCCACCGTTGTGGCAACCCTCTTAAATCATACCAAACCCATCGATTGCACACCACAAACTCTTGTCCAGTTTTAAGGTGCTTGGATAGGAAAATTTGTTTTGGCACCGGTGCCTCCTACACCAGGAAATTGTTTGCAGGAAGAGAAAATAGAAACTATGATCCCATAAAATAACAAACTCTTTCCCCATTAGGGGTTTCCCCATATTTAGTGGATAATTTAGTCTCCTTACTACAGTTAGTAGATTGGTACATTTAGAGGGTTGGGCCACTTTTGAAGGATATGGTAAGGACTCAACAGTGGTAGGAAAGTAGTGGTTGCCTTGACATTGTTCGGTGAGTTGAAAAATCTCAAGTGAGCTCTATAGAGTTGGAGGTGGAGAGCGCATTGAATCGAACCATCATGGATCGGATCTCGCGTGGGTGATCCTTTCCCTCCTAAGTTAGGACTGCATGCATCATACTCTCCGTTCACTCAAACGATAGGAGTAAACCGAGTTGGGTCTTGAACCAATATCAAGCAATCCCAAACATAGACCCTTGTCATAATACAAGCATTGATCGGTTTGGCATAATCTATAGAATTTGGTGGTTTTAGCACCTGACCAAACTGGTGGTAAAAACTTGCTAAAGCGTTATCCATAGTAAACCCCACCCTAAATTTAGATAAGAAAACCCGATTGAAGGGAAAAAACATTGCCTCCACAGCTTAAATTTGATTCTGAGCATATTTTCAAAATGGTTCTAAAAGTGATTTTTAGGGTTTTTGGGTTTTTGCATAGATGGCCATATGAGCTCTGGAGGTCACCAGGGCTACAAAACAAGAAAATTTAACCTACCAAATTTTTTTTCAAAATGTTTTTGTTTTGGCCATTTTTTTTTTTTATTTTTAGTATCTAATCATAATTTTCAGTGTATATTCAGTGGATTGTATAATTTGAGATTGCCATATACGACCACAAACAGGTAACTGAAAAAAAATGGACAGAGATTTGAAAACAAAACGGTGAATTTGTTCTGTAAACACTCACGGAGATTTCAATCCTTACCAATGTTCTATATACAGTTCCTCTAGGAAACACTTACGGGTAAAGTCTTCAGACTACTACTGCACTTAATGCTAATATAGCGCAACAACGTCATTGGGCATCGTCCCTATAAATCGACGGGGAGAAATCAGGAACATAATGAACACACTTTGAAGCCTCCTCCGTGTGTGAACATTGCTGACATAATCTAGAAACTGAAATTTCTTCGAGTATATAGCAAAGTTACACATGCGTATGAGGATATTCTTTGAACCAATCAATAATCGCAAACCTTTTTCACTACTGTTGTATCACGTATCAAATTCTTTCACATACGGTTCACACCTCTTTCACATATCACGGTTATATGGAAGCGAGCTTCTTCAGTACGATAGGTATATCTAAATGGGGTAGTAGAAAGTTAGGTATATCGAGAAGACGGTGATATAGATTGGGAAACCTTATACTGGAGCGAAGAAAAAAAAAGAAAAAAAAAGAAAAAAAAAATTAAGAGCTTTAACCTTGTTAGCGATTCAGAAAATGGGCACAATGCCTGAGTTCTTTTTTTTTTTGTTATCCTTCCAAACTCACGACTCCTAGAGGAGATAATATCGTGCATGGAATACTAAGATCAAACGAACATTGAGTTGAGAGTTTGCCCTGTTATGACTTGGTCTGGAACCAAATCACCAGATGAGGCACCCAACAGAGACTGTTTTATGAGGCCAATCAAAAGGCCAAATTCATAATTCTGTCTAATGTTGTGAAGTAAACCACATTCGAGATGCGAAAATAACCAAATAAGCGTGGGATAAGTTAACATCGTTAAGAGGCTAGAAACAAGACACAATATTGAACTGCAGGTCAAATATTAACTAAAATTCAACCAAAACAAGGAAAGTGGAAGCGTTCTTGCGAAAGTGAAAATGAGGGCCTTCGCGTTTAAGCCTGGAGAGGTTCCTGAGGCAACGTCTCATGCCGGACAAATGGCTATATTTAGTCGTCACCCATGATGTAACAATTTAACTAATAGTTGTAACTCAAGGGCTATTAATAGCTCTTAGAAGACTAGTGAAGGACAAGTCCCCACTAGTATAAATACCCCATGGGGGATTCATTGTAAAGAATAGAGTTTTTTTAGGTAAAACATAGTTTACCTAGGTTAATTTAGCATAGGTAATTTAATTATTACCGTGGTAAGTTGTTATAGTTTTGTTGTAAACCATATTTTGTTTATATTTGGGAATAATATTCATGTATCATGCTTTTGTTTAATAGTGGGTTGTTTTACTTCCCGTATGGTTTTTGGTTGCACTTGTGCAACTTCTTATTTGTTTGTACTCAGATGTGAAATATCTATAAATATTGTAGCCATCACTATTGTATTTTTGTTGATTAAACATTAATATAATAGTGAGGCTTTCATCCCTCTTCTAGATTTGGTATCAGAGCAGGATAGAGGAGCTAATGTAGACAAAAGGTGTGCAAAGAGAGTGTAGAAGAGATAGAGTAGCTTGGAGAAGCAATTTCAACATTTGGAGAGCATGTGCAACCTCCTACAACTTCCCAAACCCATCGCTGCATCCCCACAACCTCTTGTCCAGTTTCAGGTGTTTGGATAGAAATTTTGTTTTTTGCACCGGTGCCTCCTACACCAGGAAAATTTGTTTGCAGGAAGAGAAAACTAGAAAATATGATCCAATAAATAAAAAACTCTTTTCCCCATTAGGGGTTTCTCCACTAATTTTAGTGGATAATTTAGTCCTTACTACAGTTAGTAGATTGTTACATTTAGAGGGTTTTGTGCCACTTTTGAAGGACTAGGTTAAGGACTCCCACCGAGTTGGTAGAAAGTAGTGGGTTGCATTATACATTGTTCGGTGAGTTGAAAAATCTCAATGAGCTCTATAGAGTTTGGAGGTGGGCGAGCTCATCAATCGAACCATCATCGGATCGGATCTCGCAGTGGGTGATCCTCTTCCCTCCAAGTTAGGACCTTGCATGCATCTATACCTCTCCGTTCACTCAACACTGAGTTAGGAGAAAACACGAGTTGGGTTCTTGAAACATTATCCAAGCAAATCCAAACATAGACCCTTGTCCATAATACAAAGCATTGATCGGTTTTTGGCATAATATATTATGAATTTGGTGGGTTTTTTAGCACCTGAAACCAAACTTGGTGGCTAAAAACCTTGCTAAAGCCGTTATCCATAGCTAAACCCCACCCTAAATTTAGATAAGAAAACCCTATTGAAGGGGAAAAACATTTCCTCCCACAGCTTAAATTTTGATTCTGAGCATATTTTTCAAAATGAGTTCTAAAAGTGATTTTTTAGTTTTTTTTGTGGTTTTTCGCATAGTGAGCCATACTGAGCTCTGGAGGTCACCAGGGCCTTACAAAACAAAAGAAAATTACCTACCATTCAATTTTTTTGCATATTTAGATCTAATCATATATTTTCAGTGTATATTTCAGTGGATTTTACTAATTTGTAGATTGCCATATACGACCACAAACAATGTAACTGAAAAAAAATTGGCAGAGATTTGAAAACAAAACCAGTGAAATTTGGTTCTGTAACACTCACGAGATCTTCAGATCCTTTCACAATGTTCATATATACAGTTCCTCTAGGAAACACTTACGGGTAAAGTCTTCATGACTACTACTGCACTTAATGCCTAATATAGCTGCAACAACGTCATCTGGGCATCGTCCCTATAAATCGACGGGGAGAAATAAGGACATAATGCACACACTTTGAGCCCTCCCATCCGTGTGTGAACGATTGCATGACATAAATCTAGAAACTGAAATTATCTGAGTATATAGCAAAGTTACACATGCGTATGAGGATATTTCTTTGAACCAATGTCAATAATCGCACAAACCCTTTTCAATACTGTCTTGGTATCACGTATCAAATTCTTTCACATACGTTAACACCTCTTTCACATATCACCGGTTATATGGAAAGGGCGAGCTTCTTCCATGTACCGATAGGTATATCTAAATGGTGCGTATATAGAAAGGTTCGGTATATCAGAATGACGGTATATAGATTGGGAAACCTTATACCTGGAGCGATAAGAGCTTTAACCCTTGTTAGCTGATTCAGAAAATGGGCACCAATGCCCCTGAGTTCTTCCTTCCAAACTCACGACTCCTAAGAGGAGATAATTATGTTGCATGGAATACTAAGATCAAAAGAAAACTTGAGTTTGAAGAGATTTGCCCTGTTATGAATGGTTCTGTAACCAAATCACCAGATGATGCAACCCAACAGAGACTGTTTTATGAGGCCAATCAAAAGGCCAAATTCATAATCTTGTTCATAATGTCTGATGAAGTACAACCCCACATTTGAGATGCTAAAATAACCAAATAAGCGTGGGATAAGTTAAACATCGTGTACGAGGCTAGAAACAAGAACACAATATTGAATCTGCAGAGTCAACTATATACACTAAAATTCAAACCAAACAAGAAAGTGGAAGCTTTCTTGCGAAGAGTTGAAAAATTGAGGGCTTCGCTTTTAGCCTTGGGAGAGGAGGTTCCTGATGCAACTCTCATGCCCATTGTTTTAAGATCACTTCCTCCTTACCTCCTTTTTATGACGACACTAAACTTGTCAGATCAGACAGTTAATTTTGACAAGTTAGTGAATCTACTACAACAAGAAGAAGCAATGTGCAACAAAGATGATGAAGAGGAGCAGACACCATCTTCTCATCAGAAACGAAAAGGTAAAGCTCATTCTTCTCAAAAAGTCCCAAAAGCAACATTGGTAAGGGGACAAGAAAAAGAAGAAATGTCTTATCTGCAAAAGAGTACACGAGTTGAAATATTGTTGGTTTAATACATACAAGAAAGGTTCATAGAGCAATTCATGACCTCAAAATCAATAGTCTCATCAGGGAGAATCATAATACAAGCAAGGGAAGAAGAAGGGGAACTGTCAAATAAAACCTCAGCAGTAAGGTAATGTAGCTGAGCAAGAAGATCATTTAGAAAATGAAGAATTATTGTAAACTTCTCATTCCAGTGAACCATCCACGTCATCTAGTGTTTTTTGGTACATTGATTTAGGAGCCACTTGACACATGACCGACCACAGAGACTAGTTTATCACCATGAGGAACACACATTTGAAAACCCATGTTTTATTAGGGGACAATTCTTCTTACATAGTACAAGGTATTGGGAACATTTATCTACCTCTTGGTTCGCGAAATTGTAGATTAACAAATGTATTATATTTCCTTGTCTTAACAAAGAATCTACTATCAGTTATGTAACTTCTAGATCATAATATGAAGATTGACTTTGATAGCCATTTTGGTAAGAAAGTGTGTTTGATTCGAGACAAATCTAGAGGCTCAAAAATTGTTGCAAAAGCCTCTAATATGGGACATATGTTCCAACTTGACTTTGTCCATAGGGATGATCAAACACTTGTGGCTAAGAATTCTTCTTGTGCACAATTGTGGCATCAGAGACTTGGTCACATCAATTTCAAATATATTAAAACACTTTGTATGTACAAACATGGTGAGAGGCTTTCCATCTCTCAAGCAGGATACAAATAAGTTTCCTAACTGCCTAACAGGTAAACAACATAGAACTTCATTTCAGAAAAGTAATTATCGAGCTCCAGGTAAGCTTGATTTAGTTCATATCAATCTTTGTAGTCTGATGCAACCTAGTCATTTTAGATTTCAGTATTTCATGTTATATGTTGATGATTATTCAAGAAAAATGTGGATATTGTGTCTTCGTAAGAAAAGTGATGCTTTTGATAACTTCAAAAAGTTCAAAGTGGATGTAGAGAACAAGACTAGTCGTCATATCAGATCTCTCCACTTAGATTGACAGGGGATGTTTCGCCAATAAGAGCGTGCGTATGAGAAAAAATTTTAAGGTGGAAGGTTGGGTACATGAGGAATACCTGGAGGTCATGAAGAGGTTGTGCCTCATTGAAGACCAGGCCAATTGAGAACACTCCTTTTTTTTGGGAAGGACTACCTGGAGAGAAACACAAAAAAACAAGATAGAATTAAAAGCATCAGTTGGTAGATTGCCTATCGAAAGCTAGATCCGAGAAGCGGGGTGCTTCATAGAAGGTTTTCAATCCATGTTTTAAAACAAATTAAATACTGATAAGAACATGAAATAGAGATTCCTATTGCAGTTGTATAATTTAGGTATCTCACACAAGCACAATAATTTAAATCTAATCTAAATAGTGAATATAAGATTAAATTTAAAGTGGGTGGTGGGTTGTTAAGGCATGTAGGTGTAACAAAGGGTATTATGGAGGCCTGGGTGAAGTTGTGGAGGTTTTGAGTTTTGGGTAGGTGAATGAGCTTGTTGGTCTGAGGGAAAATTCCAAACACAAATACCGATATCGGTTGGGGAACCGATGTTGGTCACTGGTTATAGCCAAGATCAGTTGGCTAACCGATCACGGTAGGGGAAATTAGGTGCCAAAGGTGAAAGGGGGTTGGTTCGAGCTCTCTGTGATTGCACATAGTGTTGGGAAGGCTTAGGCAGGGTGTTAGGATTTAGGTGAAGGCTCAACAAGGGTGAGAGAGGTGATTGTAAAGGAGGAGAGGTTCATGTTGGTAGGGTATCAGGTAGATGGGTGACAGATGGTGTTCAGGTGAGAAAAAATTAGTATAACAAAAAATAATAAGAGATCTAAGATCAAAGATAAGAAACTAACAACCTGGTTAAGATACTTATCTGAATATCTGGAGATTAGTAGATGGTAGTGGTTGGTGGGTGCTCGTAGGAGAGACAGGCCGAGATCCAGTGTCGCAGCAATGAAAGCTAAGTCCTTCTCTGTGTGAATGAACCGAAGCCATGGAGCAAGAGGTTGGTTATTGGTGAAGAAATTAAATGCTTTGGTGGTGTGTTTGATCATCAAATGCAAGGATGTCAATGATTAACCCAAAACCAACCAAAGGAAGAACTCGGTGAAAGAGTGGAAAATCCTTATTTAAAGGAACTGATGGTGGTTCCTTAATCGACATTGGCTGGGGAATAACTGACATTAGTTAGGGATAAATAATCAATTTTTCTCAAAATATCTCGTTTCTTCCCTTTTTGGTGTGGGTCAAGATTTGATTATGGGCTAGGAGTCTTGGTTCACATTTAAACATGCAGGAAATTGATGGAAGAGGCAATTGACAATTAGTATTAGGTTTAGAAGTAGTCTTAGTTATTTAAGTGAAGTGATGACTCAATGTTAGGAGTGATGACCTAGTCTGAGTTAGTTAAATGCCCTTGGAATGGGTCCAAGGTGAGGTGGAAGGGTGAGGTGGTGATTAACCTAATATTGATAAATAGATTAATAATAATGCGTGGAAGGTGTCATGGTAAGGGGGTGTGTTAATTAAAAGGGGCCTAGAGGGTTGTGGCCCAATTTTTGGGTGTCTACATTTGCCTCTTTTTTCATGTAGCTTGTACTAATAAATGATGATGCAAAAACAAGACATAGGTTGCCTTAGATAAGGGTGGAGGTGATCCCCCTCAAACCAGGAATTGATGTAGTGGAAGGTGGAATCAGTGATGGGTTTGATAAGGTGGTAGGAGATGAAAAATGGGGTAAGGTGTAGGTGTAACTGTAGTTGTACGTGTAGGTGTAGGTGTAGGTATTGGGTGTGATAAGGTGGCGGCAGTCAAATACACGCACGTGCTCAGAATGCAACAAGGCACAAGGTTGAAGAGCACACAAAATCTACATTGTCAAAGGTCGATAGTTTATTCAAACAATGGTGATGTGGTCCAGGTATCCAAGATATAGGATGTGATCCTAAAAAACAAAATGGATCTAGGTACAGGAATGGGTATATGTGTGTTCTACAACACCAAAAGGTTTGGTCTAGTTGAGATAAACATCACGAAATAAGGCAAGGAAAGTACAGTAGGCAAAACAACATGGGTAGCATTATCGCATGGTAGAGCTAGTAAGCGAGTTTGATTGTCAAAAGACGGTCGGTTCGGCGAGGGTATATAGGGTATCTTACCTTCAAGTTCATGGGATTCATCAACAGATGCCTCCTCCACACACACCACAACATAATGGTGTTGTTGAGAGAAGGAACCATACTATTGTGGAGATGGTGTGTTGCATGATCGATGATTCTGGAATAGCGAGGACATTCTGGGATGAAGCAACGAAGACAACAATATATTTTCTGAACAGAGTGCCCATAGTTGCTCTTGATGGAGCAACACCACATGAAGAATGATCGAATCGGAAGTCATCTATTGCACACCTCTGAGTATTCGGGTGCAAAGCTAACATGCACATACCTAAGTAGAACATAAAGAAATTGGATATGAAATCTCAAAAACTCATCTTCATTGGCCACAATGAAGAGGATCTTGGGTATAGATTGATGGATCCAAAGACCAGAAAAGTATACACCAGCAGAGATGTTGAGTTTTTTGAAAAGAAGGAAGTTGAGACTCCTTCTCAGGACTCACCTGATGTAGATATTTCACTTTTTGTAAAAATAGGAGTTGATGTTCCCATTGATGATGACAATGATGATGGGGATAACAGTGATGATCAGACATGACCACAAACCATTGGAACTATACATCGTATGCCCAAGTGGTATACTAATATGATTTGAGATGTAAAATTGGATGCTCCATCGGATACATCCACCACTGAACCACATACTTGCAGTAAAGCGCGAGAAGAGGTAAACTTTGATTTTATAAGTAGAGCTGTTAAATCTATTGAGCCCTCTACTGTACATGAATCCATACAGTCGAAATCTTTGAAAAATGCCATAGATGCTGAGTATCAGTCAGTGATGAAAAATAACACCTAGAAGCTTGTCAATCTTCTACCAGGGAAGAAACCCATCGGTTGCAGATGAATATTCAAAACAAAGTACAAAGTAGATGGGACCATAGACAAGTACAAAGAAAGACTGGTAGCAAAGGGGTGTTTATAAAAGGAAGGCATAGACTATGAGGAGACATGTGTTCTCACAGCTAAGATCAAAACGATCATGATGATCTTTTTTCTAGCTGTTTAGTTTGGTTGGAAATTCCATCAGATGGATGTGAAAAGTGGCTTTCTAAATATAGATCTATAAGAGGAAGTCTATATGACTCAACCTAAGGATTTCATTGTACTTGGTGAAGAAACAAAGGTATACAGACTCAGGAAATCTCTATATGGCCTTAAACAGGCACCCCAGGCTTGGTACATCAAAATTGATGAGCATCTCATTCATCATGGATTCATTAGAAATCCATATGATCCCAATAGCTACCTCAAGAGGCAAGGAGGAGAGATTGTGATAGTTTTTTTTATGTTGACGATCTAGTCATCACTAACAACACAATGAAGACAATTGATATTATAAAAAAAGCTCTTAATCGATCATTCAACATGACAAATCTCGGGCTCATGCACTATTGTCTTAGATTGGAAGTATGATAGAAGGAGAATCACATTTTTGTTTCTCATTTGAAGTATATCAAGACAACGCTTGAGAAATTTAGGATGATGGATTGCACACCTATTGCTACATCTGTGGAAACGAGATTGTAGTTATCTCATTCAGACCCATCTCCTCTAGTAAATGTAACTCTCTATCGACAGTTGATTGGGAGTCGCATTTACCTAACTTATACTAGACTAGATATCAGCTTTGCAGTCGGTTACCTTTCATGGATCATGCAGGAACCCAAATTTTTTCATTAGAAAGCAGCAAGGTGGATCTTGAGATATCTCAAAGGTACTATGGATCTTGGTTTAGATGACAAGAAGAACGATAACTTTTTCTTGACTAGATAGTTGGATTCAAATCATATAGGTAACATTGATGGTAGGAAATCCACTTCAGGATTTGTATTCTTTTTTGGATCTGGACTGATATCATGGGGAAGTAAGAAACAAAACTTTGTTTCTCGCTCTTTTACAGAAGTTGAATATCGTGTTCCAGATGGAGTTGTCTGCGAAGCGATATGGCTAAGTCACATACTTGAGGGACTTGGAGTACCACGGGAAAAACCTACCACCTTATATGTTGACAATGAAGGTGTTCTTAAACATGTTCAAAATCTGGTGTTTCATGAGAAAACTAAGCATATTTAGGTACATGTTCACTTCATACGCGAGCATATGTTGAAACACAATATAGAGCTTTAATTTTTCCCAACAGCTGAACAACGAGAAAATATTTTCACAAAGTCACTTGCACATGAAAATTTCGAGTTGTTCAGAGAGTTCTTCTCCTCATCCTTTGAGACAATGCAAAATTAAGGGGGTGAATGTTAGGTAAAACATAGTTTACCTAGGTTAATTTAGCATAGGAAATTTAATTATTACCATGGTAAGTTGTTATAGTTTGGTTATAAACCATATTTCATTTGTATTTGGGAATGGTATTCCTATATCATGCTTTTGTTCTTATTTGTTTAATAGCGGGTTGTTTTACTTTCCCTATGGTTTCTAGTTGCACTTGTGCAACTTCTTATTTGTTTGTACTCGGTTGTGCAATATCTATAAATATCGCAGCCATCACTATTGTAATTTGGTTGATTAAACATTAATACAATTGTGAGGCTTTTGTCCCTCTTCTAGAGTTTTGTAGCAGTACTTATCATCATAATCTGAATTAAGTATGTTCTGGATTTGTGTGAATGGAACATGTGTGCAAGTCTGTAAGTCACTTGGATAATATGTACTTGTGTAACTGATGATTATTATATGAGCAAGTGCATTTTGGAGCATTGATAGTATTTGTTCATCATATGTGTTGAGTTACTTTATGGTTTTATCTCGTGTGTTAAAATACCTGACTCCACTTCAACTAAGCTAACCTTGATGAAACCTGAAACCTTATGTGTTTTGGGTGAGCTCGCCTTAGTTCCCACTTTGGCGTGATAGGCCAACACAAAGGATAAGAGAAACTTGTGTGCGATGATTCCTATAACTCGCATGCATGGGTATGGGGTTATGACACAACTAGACACACAACAAAAATCGACTCCATCCATTTCGGTTTCATAAAATCGAATAAAGAACAAAACTGACTCCATTCATTAGACTCCCACAAAATTGATTAATAACAAAATTCACTCCATTCATTCAGCGCCCACAAAATTTATTAACTGAACTCATTCAAAAGAAGACATGTATTATATTTTTTATTGCCTCTAATTAAAATTATTCTAATAAAACCCACTTCCATCTCTCAACAAAATTGATTGATTGTGACACTTTTAATATGTGGAAACTTAACTACAAAACACATATTTAAATGCATATGTCCTACAAAATTTGCGAGCATATTGTACAAGATAGTAAGATAGTGAAAAGTGATATAAAAATTCTTCACCATTAAACTCATTCAAAAGAAATTCTCAACTATTAAGTTATTTATTACTTTAAAATGAAATTATTCTAAAAAAATTTAAAAGTTTGATTGAACATATTTAAGGGAAGTCCTTCAACTATATATTTTTAATTACTTTAAATGCAAACCCATAAGAATCAAGATAAGTTAATGCAAACTTGTGTTATCCCTCCATGATTATCAAGCCCCTCGTGATTTGACACAATCACAAGAAACATTCGATGCAAGTTTATATTCAATCATGTGTATGTAAGTGCCCTAACCTTTATCGTTCAATACATGCAATAAAGGCCAATTCTTTCTTAATATTGCCTTGATGGAACATGGCCCCACTGTTAATCATATCAAATGGGTTTGGAATTTAATCCCACGATCCATTCATTGTCAGTGGTTCCATCCACCTATGCAAACCATCTGAATCCAGTGGTGGGAATACACGCTGACTCAGACAACTAGATTTCTTATAATCTACGGTTGACAGTTGGCCAAAATTCAGCGCCACTCATACTTTGTTAACACCTCAACCCTCAGTAGGGCAGTGGTGGCGCTTCAAGGTGATCCTTTCTCTGAAACCCTATAACTACAAGTTGCAACGCTTCGGCAACAAATCCAAATTGCAGATAAATACAATGTCAGGGGCGCGCAGATCCGGGCTCTGATGTATTGGCTCAAAATTGGAGATCGGGTCTTGAAATAATTCTTTCTTTTTCTCAAAACCAAAAAGCCTTACCAACATATCTGTGCTATCATGGACAACAGAGCTCGAATTTAAAACCCGCAACTTATGTTACAAGCCTTTGTGCGCCATTACAAGCTCAACCACCCTCTTTAGCTCGTCAAGTTGTTCTTGATCAATGTTTGGGGGTTGTGCTGCGCAAACTATCAAAGGCTCAGAAGGTGATCTGCGAGAGACTTCTCACCATTGAAGACCTCCATGAAGTCACTATGCAAATGGCTAATGATAAAATGTCGAGTTGCAATGGGTTCCCTTGTGAATTCTATAAAACCCTTTGGGATTCTGTCAGACAAGACTTACTTTGGGCTTATCTTAAAGGCTTTCAGAAACAATCCCTAGGGCTACACATCAATAAGGGAAACATCAAGTTTATCCCTAAGCAAGAAGACCCCGAGAAAAACACCTGTTAGTGGTCGATTATGCTACTGAATGTCTCCTATAAAATCATTGCCAAAGTGTTAGCTCTGCAATTACACACTCTTCTTCCTGTTATCATCCAGCCAGAGCAAACAAGCTTCATATAGGGACATTTCATCCTGGATAACATCATCGCAATGTGGGAGGACATGGAATGGGCTCGTAGTTCTAATCAGGCCACCATGTTTATCAAAATTAATTTTGAGAAGGCTTATGATTGAATTGAATGGTCATTCATTCTAGCCATGCTTTAAGGCTTAGGCTTTGGTCCCACTTTCATTCAATTTGTCAATATGTTTTTTTGTAGATGCCTCTGCTCAAATCTCTATTAATGGCCTCAGCTCAGAGCCTTTTGGTATTTTTCTCTCTATTCAGCAAGGTTGTCCTCTTACTCCTGCACTTTACGTGCTTACGATTGAAGGTTTTGGTTATCTCTTAGCTCGTGCCAAAGCACAGGGTCTTGTTCAAGGAATCTCATTGCCTGTTGAGCCCAACTCTAAACTTATTAATGGGCATTTTGCAGATGATTCCTTTCTTACGCTCATTGAAGATGAAACCAACATTTGCAATGCTATGAAATGTTTGGATATTTTCTACCTAGCTTCCGGATCATCCATTCAATGGCAAAAAACCCAGTGTTATCGGCAATCTTTCCTTCTTGCGCCTAACTGGCTTGCCACTTTTGATTGGAAAATCTTGACACATGGTAAGATTTTTAAATTCTTGGACATTCCCTTTGCTTTTCAAGCCTCCTCGGCTGAGCTATGATAGTATGTCATTCAATAGGTGGCTAAATAGATGGAACATTGGATCACCAAACCTTTATCCCCAGCTGGCAAGTTCCAAATCTGCTCCAAAGTTATTTCCTCCACACATGTTTACTACTCGTCATGTTGGGTTCCATTCAAAGCCTTCATTCAGAAGCTGGAAAATTTTCTCAAAGCTTTCTTCCAGGCTAATGCTTCTATAGACAAAGGTTTTCATCGGGTCGCCTGGGATATATGTTGTCTACCTCACAATTATGGAGGCCTTAGTCTTATTCACATTCAACGCCAAGGGCAAGTTCTTTGTGCTAAATGGATCATCAGAAGCATTACTGGCCCAAAAGCTTGGAAAGTTATCATACGACACGGTATTGCAGAAGGTTCACCTTATGGCCGCCCTGTGTGGAAAGGCTTAGGGTTTTTCAATTTTCTCATCACCCTTGTGCCCGTCGAAATTGTTGGCACCTTTGTGCTTAAGAGTATCTGGAAAGCGTGGGAATGTGTTAAACCCTGGCTTCTGTGGAAGGGTGATGGCTTTTGTAATGGGCTTTCTGTCAACCAACAATCTCTTTGGTGGTCGCCAATTTTTCAATCTCAAGACAAATGCTTAGCAGAAGTCCCGGGAATCTTTGCGCTCAAATTCTTCAAGTGCGGAATTCACACCATAGAGGACTTTTTCTGCAAAAACACTCAAATCTGGTTCTCTTGGCCAGAATATAAAGCTTTGTTTCAACTTTCCAACCAAGATCAGGATACTTTTACTACGGTGATCAACTCTGTTCCTGATCACATGGTGCATAAAATTGATGTGCATTCCTCTCACCCATGGTGGACGGATTGGAAGTGGCATGTCGACACCCCATTCTATAATTACAAAGCCAACAAGGGTTATTGTTGGCTCTCACCCCATTTTCCCATGGTGGAAAAACTCAATACACGCTGGGGAGTTCATTCCACCTTGTCCACCTAGGGGATGTGATTTGAAACTGTTTGGACTCTATCTATGGAACCTAAGATTGTTCATTTCCTTTAGTGTATCCTACACCAAGGCCTTCCTAACGGGGCTCGTGTTGCTTAAATAGGGGTTATAGTTCCCAAATGCCCTTTCTGTGGACATCATGAGACGATCTTGCATGTTTTTTGGTTCTGTTCCAAAGCTCAAAATGCTTGGAACTGGATTCATTCATTTTTCTTTCCTTCACGACCTCATTGCTTCACTTGGTAGCATATCCTTTTGGGAGGCCATCCCAAACTTTTGCCAATGTTCACCCAGATTTGGCATGTTTTTCAGAGGGGAGATTATGTTTTGGATATGGAAAGAAAGAAATGCTTTTTTCTTTGCTAATTCTGCAGTTGATCAAGCTTTCTCAGTTTATAATACATCTATGGTGATCTCCAATGTGCTTCTGCATATACAAGCTCAGGCCAATAAGGTGGCGTTGGAGGTGGATCACCTTCAGACCCTATTTCGCCACTGGGGAGAAGCCCCCTATTATGTTTCTCAAGTGCCTCCATCTCCCACCAGGCGCTCCTCTCCTTCTACTCGTGGTGGCCAACGCAGCTGGTCTCAGTGTCGTGCTTCTAGTTGCACTCGTCGTTCCCTGGGGCCTTTCCATCAGCGTAGTTTCTCACCAGCTCATCGCAGTGGCTAAGGTTCGCCGCCGCAATTGTCTGCTCGTCAGCAGGGCTGGGGCTCACCACCTCGCTATCAAGGTTGGGGCTCTCCTCCAGCCACTGTTATGCCTCAGACGGCTTGGAACCCGCCGCCACCCCCGCCACCATCTGACAAATTCCTTCATCTCAGCCTCAACATTCCTACTCGCAGGGAAGTGGAGCCAGAGGACGAAACTACTACTGGTTGGGAACTTTCATATGCTGGCAAAGACCTGTCGGGTTCAGGGTGGCCAGATGATCAGGATCTTCCTGCCTCGGACATGTTTAATGTTGTTGCTTGATTTTGTTGTCTGCCTTCTCTTAGGCGATGTCCATTTTTGTTTTGTACTCTCCTAGGCTCAACCTAGTTTGACTCTTGTTGCTCTAGGCTCTGCCTAGCTTTGTTTGTGGTTTTGAGGCGTGCTCTCATACCGCCTGCTTTTTTGTTGAAATCTATCTTATATCGTATTAAATTTAATATAATATAAGATCATTTTTATCAAAATATTAATATTTTAAATTGAAATTATTCTAACAAAACTTATTCCATTCATTTGACTTCTACAAAATCAAACCAAATGAACTCCATTCATTCCACTCTCACAAAATTAAAGTTTATTCCCACAAAATTAAATAATTGATTCCAATCAAAAGTATTACTTGAATTTGGTGCTTTTATGTGATGGTCATCGACCATTGAAAAAGATTACAATGCATAGACATCAAAGACCAGACACAAGTACATGTGGCAGAAGAATATTGACACTCAAATACCCAAATGTCCCTCTCTCACAGTTCACCCCATTTCATTTGCCACATGTTCAGCAATTGAAGGAAGGCATAGGCCGCCATGGATTCAGCCACCAACAACAATAACTGGAGAAATGAGCTGTCACATGATTCCAGACAGAAGATCGCCAATAAAATGTATGTATTCAAATTCTTCCTCTTACTCTTTTCTTTCCATGGATCTTGCAGGATTGTGTTTATTGCCAAATTTTTACGCCGTTTGCCCAAAAACCCACTTTTCAATTTAGCCTAGATTTGTATGGATATCCAGCATTTACAGAATTCAGCTTAGAATCAGTAGACGCCTCCTGTACATAAATTGGAGAGACCCATTTTCTGTAGATAATTGATACTTTGATTTGAACATGGATTAAAAAGGGTTTCACCGTTCCTATCCAAAACACATGCACATCACTATATATGGATGCTGGGCAATCTCAGATCATACACTGCATATATATTCATCTACCCAATTTTTTTCAGCTTCATTTGTTTAATCGTATAGCTCGATTGTAATAAGAAAATGGTTAAATTACCCATTTCATAATGATGTTTCCAAATTTGATGGAATGGATCCCTCTGATTTAGGTGTATGCTTATTCAACATATTGTAATCCATTACTTATAATAATATTCAGACACAAGGATATGGCGATCACACTTAAAAGACCTAAAGACAGGGATGCCAATATCTATGTAAATCAACTGTTTCCCAATATCTATGTAAGCATTTGAATGAGATTTGTTTTGGGGATTATGAAGCCAGAAAGAAGAAGAAGCAAATACTAGACTTTCTTGTGCACTTATTGCAAACTGGTAGGTAAAGGTAATTTTTTTAGGTCGTTGCCAAGGGAGACACTATTTTGATGGCCGAGATCCCCCTTGTGAATTCTCAGAAAGAAATATTTTACATTTTAACTTATATTGTTCAAATTTGTTACTCTTGGTTTTGCATTAGACTGCAAGTTTCTACTATTTAAGGCTACAGTCCGATGGAGGTGGTTACTAAATTTTTTCAGTGGGTGCTGCTGAGAAATTTAGGAGCTTTTTCGAGTATAGTGGTCCCATGGATATTTAATTCTTTTGTGCTATTTAATATTGGATGAGAAATTCTAGGAATTATATGCAAGCAGATGTCTAAATTTATATAACTTTTAAAAATAAAATCTCAAAAAAAATATTATTCAAGGTTCCACGTGTAGAAAATGTCCCTAGGTTGGTGAGGGAAACTTTCAGCCCCCCTCTTTAACAGCAGCTGAAAGTCTGCTGGCTCAAAATGTGGGGCACCTATTTTATAGGAAAAGATTCATTTTATCCCTGTACCTGTATTATTTCAACTCCATGGGACCAATCTTTTAGTAAAAATAGAAGCCCAAGCCCCTTCTATGGGACCACATCCTAACTGGACTAGCATCGAGTACATTGATGATGGGTTTGTCATCAAAATGTGGAGTAGATCACCGAGCTGATGATAGTGGCAAGTACCATAGCAGAATTTCATTGGTTTTCTACTGGAATTAAACTTATGAATTGTGTTGTTTTTGCTTCCAGAAATTCGTAATTACTAATTATAAATATTTAGACAATTTTTGTCTCAAGAATTTTCAGATTTCAATTTGTTTCAATGATCCTGATAAGAGGATACAGAGAGAGGGCAGTGTCATTTTGACAAACATAGAAAACTATGGCAATACTGCAAAATGTTATGGAGTTTACCATCACCAGCACAAGTTCGAGTAACAACTGGACTCCCAATGGGGCACCTCTTGTCAAAAACCTGACGCCCAAGGGGGGCACCTCTTCATGAGTACCCATGACAAAAATAAAACTGCAAAATCCCTGTCATACCATCCATGAGCATCCATGAATACATATGGCATATAACATTACTATAATAAGAAATACCTTAAACATAAAAAAATAGCCCATCATGCTAAACATGGCAGTGGTGGAAGATTATCACATAGTTTCAAGCACAAA
The DNA here is from genome assembly GCA_019776745.2 of Taxus chinensis. Taxonomy (NCBI): domain Eukaryota; kingdom Viridiplantae; phylum Streptophyta; class Pinopsida; order Cupressales; family Taxaceae; genus Taxus; species Taxus chinensis. The sequence continues at coordinate 137,356,708 of CM034151.1, read as the reverse complement.
TTTTCAACTAGAAATCTGAAAGTCTTTTACAGATTGCTCATGCTGGAGTTCATCTCGAGTTTCAGGTTGTGAATAATCTCGACGTGAATGTTTCTTCTTGGCGTATTTCTTCTGGTGTTACTACTGTACGATGCCTCTAATCCAGCATTATATTGCCCACTTCGGAAGAAATTGAGCTGCCTTCTTTTTTAGGATCATGCTGCAGCCAAATTTGGTGGTGTCCATCGTCCAACTGTAAATAACATGATATTGCCTTTTATTTTTGAACCCTTTAAAATTCTTATTCCACATAATTAGCATTTTTTCTTGTTCTTCTGCCCTCGCCACGAGTTTTTCGTGGCATCATCTTGAGCAAAGTGTCAGAGCTATCCTTTGACTTTCTGAAGTGGCATTTATTTTCAGGAGGTGTTTTCCCTTTACCTCATTTCTTAGCCCCAACTAACCAATCAGAATGGTGGGAAGTAAATTTAATATTTATCTGTTTGCAGTCAAAATTTTGCATGAGCTTCCTCTCGAATTCCACTTAAATTTTTCATTATAGAATATTCTGTATTTAACATGGAAGGCCATAAAAAATTGAGCAGAGATTGATCTAGCAAAAGCCAAAACAGAACTAAGAATCATCTATACAAAATCCCCATATGACAGAAAGATAATCAGCCTTAAAACAAATCTCCAAAGAAAGAAAGATTTATCAACGACCTGGCAAACTGAGAAATGTAGAGAAAAACCTACAATGACAAAATCTAACAGAATCTCTCGACCAAGGAAGGCAGCTGAAGATATCCATAAACCCCAAAATAGGACAGACCAACACAGCTCCAGCAATGTTATTGGAAACCGCAATAAGCCATGGAGGCCAAAGAAGGAAAATGGCATTCTAAGATAAATCAAAGTCCAACTGGAATCACCCTAAAAAGTAAAGTGTTTGTTTAAATAATTTATAAACCTCCACCACTAGAATAAAGATTGCATTGACGCCACAGTCACTAGACTCACTGCCTACATACACCATTGCCTCCACTTTACAAAAGGTGTTATAAATTAGGAGCTTCAATTCCATATGGTTTTTTTTTTTTTTTTTTGGAAATTAGAGGAATCATTACATATTACATTTTTAGCACAGTCTCTACCAGCCTCAGTGAATTTAGCTTGGGTGAGGATGGGACCACCAGGTGCACAAGTTTCACACCGCCTCCGTTGAGCTGAAGCCTAGGTTTCATACCACCTCCGTACAGCTGGTGTACACTTCATACCACATTCGTACAGCTGGCGCACTCTCAGGGATGTCGGTCGGACTACTCCAGTAGCACCATCGTACAATTGTCGCACACACAAACATTGGTCGGACTACTCCTTCGGCACTCAGGGACATTGGTCGGGCTATTCCTCACGCAACGGGCATGCCAATGGAGGCTGACCCTTGGACCTCCTCTTGGTAAATGCCCGGACTTTACCAATCAGCCAAGACCCCATTGGCAAAAACTTTGGATGGTAAACGCTTTTATTATACTAGAGCTATGAACTGGAGTGGTGGTTTTAGAGGATCACTTTCTCTACGTGGGACATGGAGGTGGGCTTGGGTCCTTAATGTCCGCCGAGCGATCCACATTCGGAGCGCCCCGCTGTGTTCCTCTTGGTTCACATGGAGAAGTTCGACCCCTACCTCAAGGTGTCTCCATGGCTACTTATTGAAAGTGTCCAATGGCCTCAATGGGAATGGAACTTGGGTTGATGATTACAAACTACTTGTAACTCACCAATAGACCAAGACCTAGAGTACTAAATGTCATGGATGCGCTTCAAGCATGTGAGGTATCTCCCTGAATTAATATCATGTCTGAAACCTTTAAATTTGATCTATGGGAGGGGCCTTAATGGATACCTATATGATATAATCATGCTCGAATAACTAAGGGAAATCAATGCAAATGGATACATAATTTGCTATTAGTGTGGGCATTGTTGAAAACATTCAATTTTTGCCCAATTCAAGATCTTAGAATGTCCCTTACTTTTGCTAAAAGACCTGCGACATTGTTACTACCACTTTCAACCTGGTTAAAGGAGATGAGAATGAATGATTTGTAGACAGAGAAAACGTCTTGCATAACCATATTTAACATTCAATTTTGAGGCCCAGTTTTCCAATTGGAGCCATAGTATCTTTTGATTCTCCCTCCACTTCCATATTTAGCCGCTTTTATAGATAGTGAGGGTGAGGCCTTGGAGAAGAGCTCCCGCTTTGCCTAGTTATTAGATGAATTCCCCATATTTAAGTGAAACAATTGCTCAGCCCTGACAATTTCACTTCTACCGACTTCTCTCCTTCTTGGACGGCCAATATTATCTTTGGCAGGCCCATCAAATTTCAGTTTCATTCTTCCTTGCTAAGGATGGATCCATTTCTCAGCAAACTGTTTTTCCTTAACTGTACTAACTCCATTTGGAAGGGTGAATATTTCTATATTAGATAAATATAATATTTGAGTCTATTTGTACATGGTAATGATATACTTAACTGGCCAATGGGGTTTGGGTGGATCGGTTAAGACTAACGGGTGTATCTGGATCCACCCAAATTCAAATCTTGCTGAGCGCGATCCCTTCGGGGTGGTTTATCGGTGGTGGCAGGTGTTGCATCACCGGTGGTTACGGCTGGCAGTTATTGTTGGTGGTGGTGGACTTTGCATTGCCGGCATTGGCGTTCACAGCGGCTGGTGGCCCGAAAAACGGCAGTGGCGGAAAAATTGCATTGTCAGTGCGGGCTCAATGGTCGCAGGACATTGGTTGTAACGGGTGGGGTCCCATCAACCCTCTGGTTCGTAGCTCCAGTCAAAAGCGTTAACTATAAAAAAAATGATATACTTAACTGTAAATTTCATAGGTATTTGTTCTTCCAGTTTATAGTTAGGAAACACCTGATCAGCATTCAAGTTTGGTGTCAGGAAGAAAACTATCCAGCATGTGTGGAGTGCCCATTGGATGGGCAGACATGTGCACACTTTTTCTAAAATAAGCTCCTCGTCAAACATGCCCAATGATTGCCATCCAACATGCTGCATTCCTTTTTCCTGGTTTCAGCAGCTAATGTTGTTGGTTTTAGACAAATCAATTAGCCTGTACTTTGTAACTCTGTTTATGCACTTTTTTTGCATCAGGCTTAACATACTTCTTTGACTCTACATTATACACACACATACATTTCAAAGCAGTAAAACCCATTTTGTAGAAAAATACCTTGTTGGTGAACTGATTAACCATCAAAAGTTTGTAATCTTAAGAAAAGATATTGAGGTGTTTCATATTTGGCAAAAGTGCTTGCAACTGACCTGTTTGCCAATAGAAACTGTGGAAGGGGTTTTCTAACAGAAAATGTTTTTGTGCAGAACGGATACTCTCCAAAGACATATGCCAGTTACAGGTCTTGATGGCATGAACGAACTCAGAAAGATTGCTTTGCGTTTAGAAGAGAAGATGTATGCTGCTGCCCTGGATCAGGTTCGTTACCTGCACGTTTATCACACACACACACACACACACACACACACACACAGATATATATATATATATATATATATGAGTTATTATTGTGATTAGTTTTCTATTGATGCTAGTCTACGTCGTTATTGTTTGTTATTTGCAAATAGTGACCAATGAACTGCATGGCCTTCTACATCCCTTACATGATCCCAGCTGGCATTATTGGAGGTTGAAAATATGGCCAAATTTTTTTTTTCTGCATGAATTTCCTTAAGTAACTGCTGTCCGTGTCATCATTGAAAATGTCTTTTTCAAAATTTTCTGTGATTGTTATTACAATTCCTTGAAGTGTTTGATCAATTCAGGAAAAGGACAAAACTGATTGATGTATCTATGTGCATGCGTGCTTTTATCTATATCATAATAGCTAACTTTAAACCCCAATCTCTATGAATTTATCTTAAATAATTAATTCCCATAATCTGGGAAAAATTATTGAGGGCATCAACTCTGAACATTTTGAAACAATCCAGGCCTAAGCATTCTGCATCTTTCTGAAAAAAAATAGATGATAGTTTTACCTAGTTTTCTTAGACTTTTCCCCTTACGGGGAATTTTAAATCTTGCTTCAATTTCATGTTTTCATTCAATTCAAGAAGGCAGAAAAGTTATTGTTTTTCTAAGTATGTATACTATTGCACATTTTATACAGCAAGCTGACAGATCTCATTCATGGTGCCATTCAATGCATATGGTCTCCACTTCTTTTTACTACCATGCGTTTGAAAATTGCTTTTGCATTTTGAAAAGCATCCATGTTTGTCGATGGATTTGACGTGTGGAATTCTTTATTTTTTGCCTTTTTGGAGGATAATGTTGGGTGTCTATGATATGCAGCAAGACTATCTACGCAAAATATCTCTCAAGATGCTATCATTAAGAAATCATGTTTCTCGAGATGGAAATCCCTTGGCGGCTGTTTCTTCTAGTAGCAACCAGAAGCCTCTAGATCCTGGTGGGGGCAGCCAAATAAAATTATAATTTGTAATAAAATTACTGGTTTTACTCATTAAGCATAATCTATACTATCATTTTGACTGGAAACAACCCTTGTGCAGGTAGTTCTGTTGGCAGGGTTGCAAGGTTCGGGCGAAACAAAAGGATTTTTGCTTTACAGACACGCAGTCATCGCAATGACTGACATAAGCCCTCTTTTTGAATCATGAAAACTCTGTTTAAGGGCAGCGTCTTTCTCATTTCTAGCTCATGATTGGTTAGCATTGTTTGGAAATCATGATGAGCATATAGATTTCAAATATAGGTCATCATCGTAGTAATGGTATAGATGCATTGAATAAATATGTTGGTACTAACTATATAATGGTTATTAATTAGATTGTGTAGCAGTTTTTGGTTTTAAAGATCTTTTAATTTTCATTTCAGAGCCTGGAGACTTTAAAAGCTAGCATCAATCCCTCAGTATTGTATAATATTAAGATGTAACTGATTTCACTGCACATTGAAATGTGTCTTTTATATTGTTTTTCATATTTTATTTGTGATTATGCTTTTGTATGCTACATAGAGTCAATTTTGAAACCCTGTAACTATGGCTGTTGGTGGCAACTAGGAGGTTTTATGGTAAGGAAACACCAATTACATCGTAATCTGTAATAGAGGTGACCTGGTTTACTGATCGCACCTCAATGGTACAATGGAAACATTGATAATGAGATATAGATGGTAAAAGTCTGAATGAAAAGCGAAGGCATGTAAAATGAAGTGCAAGGAAGTGGAAACAAAAGGAACACAACATACTACTTGTAATAAGAATCAGTGAAACAAACTAAAGAAAATTAATTTGAAGGATTACGTATATGATTAATGGATACTAAGGCACACTTACGGGAGGTTGCAGGTTATAAATGGATGTATTTGGAAAGTGCAAAAATGAGAGAACAAATTAGGGTGAAGGAAATAAACAAATACCATCAACATTATAAGGAGTGTTACCATTGAACTCAATAGCAGCTAAAGTCTACTTTTATAGGAACAAAAACAATTAAATTCCGTACCATTCAATCTAAAACCATTTAATGCTTCTCTCTAAAATCCATTGTTGAAAAGTTAACTAGCTAGTAGTAAGAGGCTTTTATTAATGATCTCAATAGAAAAATCAGTGTATGTGTAAGTGTACTACAAATAGGTAATCTCTTTCCTTTGTTTGAATTCTCATCTCCATCTCCATAAAACAATTCTGGACTTTTTCTTTTTGCTTGATCACGTATCTCCAACTTTTTAACTGCCAAAGAGGTCTAATCAAGAGCATCTACTTTGATTTGTAGGTTATTGATGCCTTAATGACATTTTTTTGTCAAAGCTCTACTCTTGTCTTTAAAATGACTATTTAGTGTTTTCTGTTTTGTCTCTTGAAAAGAAGAATACCTCATGTTCCAAAAAGGTCTCTAGATTCAGATTGAAATCACAAAAAATCATTACTAAAGCCAACTAAATAGTCGTCTTACCCAAAAGAAATGATATCTAAGAATTTTTGGAGCACATTTCATTCAAAAAGCCTATCATTATTCTTAATAAAAAGAATTGTACCTCAAAATCACATTAACAAGCTTCGTTCAAAATTAAAATCTTTCCTAAAGTCCCGCTGTTCCATTCTAAGAAATTACAAGAATTCATTTTATCCATAAGTGGCAATCACTTCCAAAACTAATTCAAACATGACTTCTAAGAAAAGAATTTACAACTGAATATCGCAACACATTCTCATCATTTCTAATGCCAGGTATACATTAAAAGAAATTGCCAACCATTAAATAGATGTACCAAGTTAATGTAAGGATATGTTGGGGTCAATTACCTTATCATATTCTTTGAATCATTTTTTTTTTTTGGAAAGAAAACAGCGATAAAGCGAAGAGGAAGTCTATTTGCATAAACAGGTCAGATCAGTTCACAAGAGGTTGGATAGTGTGACAATCAAATGATTTGAGATTAAATTGCTTGCATGTGCAATAAATGCATAAGTGACACATTCTCAACATTATTATTAATTCTCGCATTTGAGGTTTTTAAGATAATGTGATTTTAGTATTAATTATATTTATGCATTCTAACTTGTGTTGTAACATTGCATTAGGGAACGAGGAATTAATATTTTCTAATGGGTCCAAAAAATGTTTAATTTAATAATATATTTTAAACATTATTAAATTGTGGAAATTTATTCGCAATAAATCAATTTGAAGGAATAGTACAACCTTTACTTTTTATTAATTAATGGGTGATATAATTATTTTGTTTTGTGGGATTTTATAATTTTTACAATTAATTATTAGCTTAATGATATTTTTTCATTTACAATAATTATGATATAATCTTTAAAAAAAGGAATTACAAGGCATGACTAAGAGGCATTCAATGGTGAAATAGAATTTTATAAAAAAAATACTCCTCGAATAATTAGTTTGAACTTGAACCTCCATTAGACAGTTTATATGCATCAAGGGTCTTATCAAGAGCAATACTCTACTTGAGTTGATTATTATCGTCTTCCTTGACGGCTTCTTTTGGCATATCGTTAGGGTTGTCTTAGAAAGACAACTATATGTTGTTTTCTCTTTTGCCTCTTCAATAGAAGAAGAATACCTTGTTTTCTCATAAATCTTTGGATTCGAACTGATCTTCTTGATGCTATTGAAGGCTTTATGTTCCACCAAAGTTGGTGTACCAAAGTTAGTGAAGACGAGTTCATCATTCATACAATGAGGACATAAATCCCCACAAAATCACCACTATTCCTCTAAAACTCAATGAATTTGATGAGTAATATTCTGACTTGCCATACTTACCAAATGGCATCCTCACCATGTAGTTAACTTCCTCCCAAAATAAACCTAAAAATCATAACACAGCATATCATCATTTCGGAAACCTTGTTGCTCATTACTAAAAATCACAAAAAGCATTATGTTAAAAAACCTAATATCATTCTTTAGAACCAACTAAATAGGTGCCTTACCCAAAAGAAATGATACCAACCACCCAACAACAAATTATTAAGGTGGTCCTTTAAGATGTCATCCACTTGTAAGGACAAGTTTTGGAATTGTTGAATATAATCCTTGACTGACCCTATTTGTCATAGCTTTGCTATTTGGCTAAAATAGTTCTCTGTGACACTGTAGTTGTAGTGCATATGGAGCTTATCTATGAACATTGACCAAGTAACAGAGAGTCATTTCTTTTTCTTTTGCTCACACATCCATCTATACCAAATGACTTGTTTTGCTTCCATATACAATGCTTTCATTACCACCTTCTGTCCACTTGGAACTTGATGCAGATATAAAAAATCTCCATTTAGTTGATGCATGTGACAAGATTGTTCCCATTGAACTTATGCATTTCCACATTTGGAATCATGTTCTGATATTGGCTAGAAGATCTACTAGGTTGTGCAGAGGATACACCTTGGTTGGCCTTATTTGAATTTGAGTGTGCTTTGCCTGAGGATCCTACGTGACTCAAATGGGAATTGATTGCAGTAGTCATGAATGAGCTAACGACCATCAACTCCGTCACTAAGTCAAATTCCACCCTCATTTCACTCTTTACTAAGTACAATCTATAATTAAACTTCATCTTCACATTAGCAAGGTCATCTTTTAGCTTCTCCCAGAGTTGGATGATTTACTCTGATATGACAAAAGCTAAAGACTTGGAATCCATATCTTTTTTATTTAGAGTCATTCATGGAGTTAAATTCCCCTTCCCTTGGGCTCTTGTTGACCTCCTTGTCATGATGTAGGGTTTAGGTCTTAGAGTACAAGGATTAGGGTAGAAATTTAGGGTTAGGGGTTTCTTTTGTTTTTCATCTTTGAGATAAAACATAGAACAAGTCCTTCCTAAAAAAAGTGCAAGCTTTCTGAAAATGTAGAGAACGTACAAAAATTCCAAAAATTGTAGCCTATGGAGCAAATTTATGGAAAACCTAATATGGTGATAACTTTTACAAAATAGATCAAAAAAGACTAAAATTTTGTAGAGAAGCTTACTTGGTTGATTTCACAATTTTAGTGAAAATTGGAAGAGGAGTTGCAACGGTTTGCGAGATATAACCGAATCCTCAAAATTACGGTTTTTAACCCAATTTTTCCTTGAAACAAAGCTCTGATAACACTTGTAAGGAAATTACTTAGATAGGTCATAATAATCAAAGCAATAGAATACCAAAGGACACCAACATAGAGAGATAAGATCAGACTATACAAGTAGAAATGACTTAGACACTTCGAGGGCGCAACCTCCAAACCCTATAATAAGATTCAAATGCTTAATATGATGATTGTCTACTAGTTATTAACTCCTATGTATACCCTTCTATGTTATGTAAACCACCTTGGCTAACCTGCTAAACATAAATAAATGTGATATGACATGTTAAGAGATTATGTTAGTCATAAGGCGGCCATACATATCCCGATATATGACATAGGATTAAGGGCGTAAAAAATTATAATCACAAATCCGTGTCTTATTTGTCATAATCTCTATTTTATTTCACTCATCTAATGTTAGTGAGTTGTTGAAACAATTCACGTAATCTTACTCTTAATTTTCTCTCACACACATAATAGATAAATTATAACAAATATTCTCATTCACATACTAATGTGAGTATTAAAAAATGCATTCACATCAATAAAATCATATTCCTCTGGACAAATCCATCCAAATGGATTTTTCCATCATGGTTGAATTCATCCTATGATGGTGCAAATTGAATTTTGTCACTTGGAGAAGGTGGCCAAATGTCCAAAGATGGGTTCTATATCTAAAAAATTGGTTTTTGACTCCTTTGGGATAAATACAAGTGTGATCTAGTGGCTAAGGAGTGCTAAATTGAGTAAGATGTGTATATGAGTAAAGAATGACCTAATAGAATTTCCTCTTTGTCTCTGTCCAATCTATACTAAGATAATGAAAGGGGTCATAGTACATATACTAATGAGTGGAATTAAAAAGGTGATATTCCACTCTCTATGAAAATTATAGGGTTTTGAAGCCTAGATATAGGATAGGGGAGTGGGGTCTATTTAGGTATTGATAATAGATTGATAATAATAATATTGTGACAAGTTAGAGATACTTATGTGAGGATTGTAAGGATCATAGATTGTAAATCCCAAGGGGTGGAAATCTTATAAGGTAAGAACACTTATGTAATAATGCAATAGATTAATAATATGCTACTCTACTCAAATTTATACATGACCATAAAAAAAAATCAAATATAAAATAACATACATGAAAAAATAGGTTAAATATACTTAATTGAATATAAACACCATTGGCATATTAACATTACCCTGGGATTAACAACACCTTAAGAGATAGTTGATGTGGGGGATCACAAATGAAAAAGATAAGGCCTATAAAATCCACTTGTTGAAGACTCCAAACATTGGGCAAATCATTGAAAGTGCAACTCTCATGCCTATGAACCCTAAGTACCCAATGCTTCAAGTGTAGACTCCAAAAGATAAGAAAGACTAACTTTAAGACCGTTAAAACCTCAAGGGAATATTGGTTAGCAATAGTAGATTTGTTGGCGAGAAAATTTGTCATCTGGAAAAATTAATGGGTATTTGCCAACGCTCTGGGAATCTAGGTCCCTCTACTTGAATGGTGCAACTCCATTTATTATGCGTGCGTGAAATTGAAATTTGGTGGTGGCCTGACAGCTAGGGATCCAACAAGGACACTCCACTGAACCTATGGTAAAAGTTTGCAATTGCTTGCAAGGGAGGAATTTGGTGAGAGAGTAGGAAAGGGAGTGGGAAAAAGAGAGGGGAGATTGATATTGTAAGTAGAAAATGATATGCCTACAACCATTAATCAAAGTACTTCAACACACACATATGTACAGAAAAAAACAACTTTAAAATTTAAACCAAGAAAAGATAAGATTAAGAACACAAGGTTTCAATAATATCGCTGTCAAAAAAGGCATGAAACTCCTTTCTTCTTCATTGATGTTTTGGTAAAATTGTACATAGTGAGAAATGGAAGAACACAAAGAGGGAAAAAGAAGAAACAACTATCTCTTTTGTTTCTTCTCAAGTAATAATCTCTCATGAGCATAAAAATTGACAACCCTGAAGAATGAGGGTGTCATTACAATTTATAGACTTGAGAATGAATCTTTTCCTACCCCCCACATGACATTTCATATGTCCCCCTACAACATGTGACTTTTCATCTTCCTAGGTATAGGATTAAGTCCCCTTTTATTAATTGAGGGTGACATATTACATAACAAGCTAAAGTCACATTTAAATTAATAAGACGAAATAGCAATAGGACAAAATGAAAAAGTGCAACCCCTCAATGAAAGAATATGGAGGAGGGAGAGAAAGGGGAAAGGGAATAGAGAGAGAGAGAAGGAGAGAGAATTATGCCGATGTAGAAGCCGCTTCTACCTTTCCAATTGATTGATCCTTGTCGAGCTCCACTGGAAATATTTCCACTCCCTTAAACTCTTTATTGTATCGGGCTACAACATGTGCTACCTTATCCGCTTAAGGAATGCAAAAGATGCTCAGGGACTCAAGCCAACTATCTGAGACATCATTGATGTTTTTTTCTCTTCGCGAAGCACAAAGAGTCTTTCTCTGCAAGATTTATGATGGTGGCTCAGATCTCAGATAGAGACTCCAATGTATGTAGATTGAATGAAAAGGATCCCCGACCTTTTTCTGGACATAATCCTCAAACGGTCTTATCAAATCATATGTGGCAATATTCTCATCAAGAGCTGACACTCCAAGTTTTTGTAATATGATATTTACAGTGTCTTGCATCTTGAAGGCTCACTCCTCATTTGAATCTAGCTCACCAATGGCCCGATTCAACATTTCATATTGAGAGGCAAGGGTTCTTGCCCACACACATTACAAGTCCTTAGATGGAGAATTAAACACTTTCTTGATCACCAACACTTGGGAGTGAGCGTCTCCCATCTCCATCATCGATGGATGAACTTGGTCCCAATGTTCTTTTTCCTTTTCCAATCCTTCCATTGTCATCTGGACCTTGTCTGCAGTGGCGCACATGTATTTGTACAGTGAGATCAACTATGGGAGATTTAATTTTCCTTTCATGATGATCATGCTCATCCACATATCATTTGCTAGTCCCTTCACAATGAAAGTTTAAGCTGGACAAGATCACAACCGGAAACTCAGATGTATAAGAAGGTTGAGAATTATGTCAAGTATGATCCGTACTTTTTGATCAAGGAAGCCCCTGGTGGTGACATCCTCGAGTGAAGGTTTCCCTCCAGTGTCTTGATGACGAACATGGTGAAGGCATCATTTACCTTCGTGAAGTGCCGATCTCTCTTCTTCAAAACCAACTGAGGATACTTATCAAATGCTGGAGCTTTGGGGGAGATGTTTAGAGAAAGTGTCAACCCTTTGAAATGTCTCGAGTTTGTGAGAGTGTACATCAGATATGAATTCATTTTGAATTTCTTTGAGACTGGTACTTGAAGAAACTGGTGATGCAGGTTGTCACTAATGATTTGTCCCAATCAGTCCTTAATTTATCTTCCATGATCATGAATACGAAGAGAGCCCTCTAGTCCTAAAACTACTTTGATGTTTCTTCCCCCATCATTTAACTAGGAAGATTGCATCGGAACACCCTTTGTGAAATTCGCCTCTCCAGAAGGAATTGGACACCTGTGAAGGTTTTCTTACATGTTTAAACCATGAGCTGAGAGCACAGCTTTGAAGGTATGAATCTGTTTCGGTCCATTCTCTTACTACAACATCCATCGAGATGATAACCATATTATTCCAAATTGGGATTTAAATTGAATGGGAGATAACTATGGGAGCAAGTACCGTCATGGCTGAGCCATGGATGAGCCATCATCTTCTCTAATGGTACTAGTCTCGAGCTCATAGTACTGCGAACAAGCCAACACCAATTCCACACTCTGCACTAAGACTGGATGTCCACCTGTTGCATATAGTCCACCTCGTGAAAACCTTGTCCTCCACTGGCTCTTTTGGTTCCCCAAACATTTGGTTCTTTAGATCCTCGAGGTCCATATGGGTGACATTACTATCCCCCATAGCTGCATACTCAAAAGCGAGATCCGAGACTAGTTCAATGCGTGCAAATTTGAATTTCATCTTCAACATTGGAAATTTTTTTGTGTCCGGAATGGGGATTTACTATTTTGAGTAAATTAAATTATTCACATTTTTCACCTCATACCACCTTCGATCACCTTTCTTGATCCTCTGAATGCTCACTGGAAACTTTTCTTTTGCCAAAACTGCTCTTTGTGAAGGTTTGATATTTATAGTAAGCTTTTGTGTCGAAACTTACTATTTTTGGAAGGTTGGTCTCCCAACCTCATATAAAGATGAAATTAACTTTTTTTTATATGGGTTTTTCTTGTTTATCTCACATTTGAAATTTCATCTCAACCCGATATCTAGATTAGGAGAAATTAAAATTCAAAAATTTGTGAGCTCTAAACTAGGATTTCCTCACTGAAAAAATATGGACCATTCATGTAAATTCTTTCACTTGGGTCTTCAAGGATCCTGGAAATGCGAATGAATGCAAAAAACCCCGCGTTGATTCGTGCATTGGTTTTCAAGCTATGAACAATCTTAGTTTTCGGGCTACGGGGTCATTTTGGTGAAAGACAAGCCTAAAGCCTTCAAAATTTTGTGTTTTTTGATATATTTCTCTTTATTTGATCATGGAAACATGTGTGAAATGGATGGAAATGGAAAATTGTGAAGGAGTAATTCTGGAAAAAAATTGCTAGAGTTCCAGGTGAAAATGGAGAAATGTGGGGGAATGAGCAAAAATGGCTAAGTGTGATATTTAAAGGTGTGAGATGGAGAGAGGAAGGGGGCACATTTTTTTTCCCTCATTCTCTCCTTGGTAACGGGATAGGGGGACAAAAAAAATGTGCCATATCCCTAGAGTGACACATGACACACATGCACGGGTGAGGGAAAATGAGAAAAATGCTTATTTTAAGCTCATGGAGTCAACTTTTGGTCATATGGATGACTTGGTGGAAGCACGGATGGGGGGGATATTTTTTATGCCCCCCTTGTCCCTTCAGAATGGGAAGGGGGGACACAAAAAGTGTGACTCATCCTAGAGGTGGCACTTGGCAAGCCTGCAGAACGAGGAGAGGGGGCTAAGAAATTTGCCAAAGGTGCTTCACGGAGGTCTCCGAGGTCACATGGTGGAACCATAAGGTATAAGGTGGGGGGTTAATTTTTATACCCCCCCTTTCCCCTTGGAATGTGACATGAGGAAATAAAAAATACACCTCATCATAGTGAGGACAAGTGGCACACATGCGGAAATTGAAGCGGGGGCTAGAAAATTGAGGATAGGTGCTTATCTAGGCTCCCCGAGGTCATGTTAAGGGTATGTGAGGCTTAAGGTGGGGGGTGCATTTTTATACCACCGTGTTCCTTGGAGAGGGACAAAGGGAAACCAAATGTGTGTCTCAGCCTCATGCTACCACGTGGCACCATATAAAATGACTAAGTATTGAACATGTACCTTGGGTGGTGGCTTGAAAATGACATATTTTGAGCTCCCAGATGATTTTTTTGACACTTATTTAATATGATTTTGACTAGAAATTATCTTTTGAGAAGGATGGAATGGTTATCAAGGTCTGATTATGCTTTAAAAATTATCAAAAATTAGTTTTTTATTAGGACCTCCAGTCGTGCCTGCAAAGATTGAGTTGTGTAAAGCAAGATATGGGTGTTGTGAAAAATATGAAATTACCACCATGTAGGGATTTGAATTATATTAATATTTATATATTTTTTGACCTATAAATAATTTTGGAGATCCCTTAATGACCTCCTGAATCTTAGGTGCTCTTTTATAGTGCAAGCTCCTTCGACCTCAAAAACTCACTTTTGCTGAAATTGGCTCTTAAACCTCCGAATCTTTCCAAAATCTCCCTACATCAATCACGCAATGATCTTGGATCATGAATACACCTGATTGATGAATTTGGGACTTTAACTCAGCTCTAAATAATGTGTACCTGTTTTGAGAAAGGCTAGAAATAATCATTCCCAAACATGTTGAAAAAATCTACCTTGAAAGGTATTATCTTGAAAGACTCTTTTAGACTTGTTTTCTCCTTTTTGACACATGGGTGAGGGTGAGACCAAATATATAGTCATTATATATATGGGTGATAATCCTGGCACATGGGATGGACTGACCTAGATAGGTGTCAGGGAAGGGTTATAATGAAAATTTTCAACACTAGGGTAAATTTTTCCTATTTTCAAATGAATTTTGCCTTTGCAAAAACACAGGAAAAAGATGGCTCTTGCTTGGGGAATTATTATGGATCAAACAAAGTGGGGATAAGATGAGAAGGAACTCTAGAATCTCAGTTTACAAATTGGACCATTGCCTTATCCATTGGGCTTCACAAATTCATTAACAGATAGTTAGAAAGGAGTACACACACAACACACGAAAGGGAATGAACACCCACAAAAGGAAAGGGAAACACACACCTAAATCACCTATGGTAAAATTCTAGGGAAAACCCACTTTCAGTGTGTGTACAATTTTAGATATTTCCTACTGTAAGGAAACTCCAATGGTGTTCCGTCCAGATATAACAGAAAACATGCATTTTCTCCACATATTTTGTGAATCTGGAATGGTCCGAGCCACAAAGATTCGAACTTCCCGTGACTAACCTTTGGATCTCTTCGCTTCTCCTAGAGTAGAACAAGGTCTCCAACTTTGAACTCTCGATCCTTTTCCTTCTTCTCAAATAATATCCTTTCCTTCAATTAGTGAGATTTGATTTGGTCCACCACCTTGAAGCTATCTTCCTCAAGATTTTCAAGAAATAAAATTCGTTTATCAATAACATCACGATATTTCCCATCATTCATTTCTTAGAGAAACTTGAGTGCTGACATATGCACCGTGACCGGAATCTCTACCTTTATCTCCTAGAGCAATTGGAACAGAGACATACCATGGCTTTGTTTGGTGTTATTATGTCTGCCCACAACGCATCATAGTGATTTTTGTGCCAGTCCCTATGATTCTCAACTACTAATTTATGGACTACGGTCACGATGTTTTTATTGCTCGATTCCACCTGACCATTCCGTTACAGGTAATATTTTGATGTGTGTGACAAAGAAATTCCATAGCCATAACAAAAATCAATCAAGTCTCTAGAGGAGAAATATGTGGCGTCGTCCACCATGATCTTTTGAGGTATAGCGAAACAAACGATGATGTTCTCCTTGATGAAGTTGCACACTATTTTAGTATTGGCTTGCTTTGTGGGGATGGTCTCTACCAACTTCATGAAATAATTGATCGCCATGAGCACATAGGTATGACCTGCACTTGAGATAGCATTCAAGACTCCAATGAAATCCAAACCCCATTGTTGGAATGGTTCTTCAATCATGACTAGTCTAAGTGGAAACACAGTGAGTTGTGGTCTCTTGATAAACTATTGATATGCTTCACATTTTGAGACCCATTCCTTAAAACAATAATGCTCTGATTCATACATATTCAATATGAATAGTACATAATATATAGGCCAATTAACTCCTATAATTAAGGAGTTTAGCACAACTATACAATAACCACTTCTCTATTGTACGTGAGTTTGGTTTACCAGCCAAATCTCACTAAACACAACAATAATATGAGTTGTTATTTACAACTCATTTAGATTTACATAATAATATTCACTATTTACCCATGTAACACAAATTTATAATAATGGAACACTAATAATTCCTAACATTCCCCCCTTAGTGCGAACATGGGCAAAAAACAATTGCACTTCTTATGCGGCTTGTTGCCCGTGCGTGCTCATGATCTTGGTACAACACTCGAATTGAAGGTAGAAGAAGGAACACATAAACTTCTTATCAACCTTGCATGGTTGGGAACATATCTGACTGACAAGGATGGGAACACACTCAAGAATCATTTGTTTAGCAACCAGTCACTGTAGGGAACACATCTGACCTAGCAGTGTGGGAACTCAAGCAAGAACACATTTAAACAACCTTCAATGGTTTTCCAGAGGGTAACCACAAACCTAGGTATGAAAAGGAACACATATGACTGTTCAAACTCTTCAAGACTCATGATGTTGTGTTTATCTGTGTTATCTGTTCTTCACTATGTTATTACACCAGGGAATTATGTAAGAATAACCACCTCTACTAGTGAACAAGAAAGAAACTTTGTTCTTATTTCTCACACCATACTGGAAATATGGAAAGCACAACTGAAAAACAAACACACTTCACACACGTGCCACCAAATCAGTGAAGTAGCCCCGTCGTTGGTGACTGACGAGAGGTCATCGATTGTCCTTCAGCCTCCGATGCCTCCATCCTCCATTAACATGTTGCTAGCTCAGCTGGATTTGGATATGAAGCTCAATGATTCCCACATTGCTTATTATTCCCCCTACAATATGAAATCATTTATTTTCCGGATGTCGGGTAACACCGAATAATGCATTCGTAAGTTTTTTTTTTAATTTTTTGGAATTTTGACTTTGACTCAAAATAAACTTTTAACGAGACACTCAACAATAATACATTTAGACAAGGATGACAATCCTAAAATCACCTATTTTGACATATTTAAATGGACGTCAAAACTTTTTGCAATGACACACTTTTTTTAATGACACAAAATAAATATAAAACATAGACTAACCCCCTTTTAAAACATAAATACATTCGAGTCATTTTTACAATTCTGGCGATACAAATGAGTCATTAGATAGATGATAACACTTTTGAAATGAGTCTCTACAACACTATTACTTTAATAAACTCAATACTGCGAGGAACACGACTTGACCTTGCTTTGTAGGTTCTAAACAAACTTACTTACTAAATAGAATTATTATTGACGGAATGAATTCACTACACTATAGCAAAGACGGAAAAGAAAACTCACATTTAACTATTTCTAAACTTTCCTTGATTCTTGAACGGGTGTATGGATTTTGATGAGAAGATCAAGAATCATATGGTGTTATCAGGAGCATCAAGCCTTCATTGACACATCCGACCACAAATGGCAGAGTGAAGAACAATGCATGCGGAAGATGGCTTGCAAGGACTGAACTGTAATTAAGCAGATTCTGAGAAATGTTGAATATGATTATACACGACTGAACTGTAATATGAGGGTCAGTAACATAACAATGTGCTCCTAAAATAAAATATCCAACCGATTGGTCTATCGATCATGAGCAGACTGTCGGTGCTTGATGAGGGAGAAACACAAGTCGCTTGAAATGGTCAATGACTCGTTAACTATCGTTGCATGCAAACTGTAGGTTGTTTATGCACAATTCATGATCTTTTCACAGTGCCACGCACAAAACTTAGTTTTCTCTTCAAGAATATTATCAGGACGAAGTTGAACGCAAAACTTGATATCAAATTCAAATATGACCAGGTGGACTCATTTAACGCTTATTATTTAATACAGAAGTGTCAAAATGCTCACTACATGGAATATTACAAGACGTCCTAGATATAATATGGCAGAGGTTTTGCAGGATACAAATTTTCGTATTCGCCAAAATATTCTCCGATAGGCATGAATGAATTTATATGCAGATATGACCGAATACTCCAATGAGGTGGAAGAAGGCTTAGATTATTAATCAACCCAACGTTAATGACGAAGCTTTTAATCTCCTCTCATACACTAAGATGATACACATGATAAAAATGAAATTCAAACTATATTACAGACCTCTCCACATATTATTCTATCATGCAATGAGACAACCAAAAGCACTGTAATGGATCTGCCCCTTCATTAAATTCAAAAGTCCATATTGCTTCCACAAAAAACTTGCTTTGGTACCAATTGAAACAATAATGCTCTGATTCATACATATTCAATATGAATAGTACATAATATATACGCCAATTAACTCTTATAATTGAGGAGTTTGCCACAACTATACAACAGCCACTTCTCTATTGTACGTGAGTTTGGTTTAACAACCAAATCTCACTAAACACAACAATAATATGAGTTATTATTTACAACTCATTTAGATTTACATAATAAAATTTACTATTTACCCATACAACACAAATTTATAATAATGGAGCACTCCTAATATTTTTGGGCATCCGTGAACAAGATGGGCCGGTAGTACCGGTCATGGAGGATTTTGTGAGTTGTTACCATCGACGAGAAGTTTCCTTTGCATGCTTGATCGTGATATGCCTTCAACAACTGCTCCTATAGCTCCTTATCTGCATACTTCAGAAAGCAACCTTTGAATCCCTTCTTGTAGAGCATATGGTCCCATATGAGAAACTTGGTTGTCCTTAAATTGAGAGTCCTTCTTTGTTTATGATCAAGATGGGAAGGGCACTCACCATAGGTCAAGAAGTAGGTGATGTTAGCATACCACTCATTTGTTGTGCTTACGTAAGGGACTTGAGGCAAGTCCTTGTTAACGCATTCACAACACATACATTCTCCTCTATAATTTTTTACCACGAGTGCATCATCCTCTGTAAGTAATCTACACAATCCATTTCCCCTGATTAGATTAGAAGTCTTGATCTTCAAATCATACTCCTGGATTCTTTCCACCTATTTGTCCCTTTTTGATCCTAGGTCTTGTTGAGTGAGAATATACTTGATAGTTGATCCTGGTACCATCACTATAGTGTTTGAATTGAGGATGTAGAACCTAAAGTTCTTCACTGCCTTGACGACCGCATAAGCATGCTTTTCCAACTGGTTATACTTTAATTCATGATTTTTCAGAGGTGAGCTCATAAAGGAAATAGGAACTTCTGGACCTTCATTCTTTTGCACCAAAATGGTTGATATCGTGTGCTCCGAAGTATAAAAATATAAAATGATATCGTGTGCTTCTTTTATTGCTTTAAATTCTATTTTCCCTTCTTTGTTCCATTTGAAGTTGGCTTGCATATTCTTCGTGATGATTATGTGCTTGGTCAATTTGGCGAAGTCTGGGACAAAGTGCCTGAGGAAATTGACCTTGCCAAAGAAGGAATGATATCCTTTTTTACTGATAGGTAGCTACAACTCTTCAATAAATTTTATTCTTTCTGGATCAATCTTTGTCACCTCCTTGTTTACAATGTGTCCAAGGAGTTTGCCTTCAATAACCCCAAAAATGCACTTTTTGGGATTCAAGGATATCCCATGCTACCTACATATGATAAGTACCTGTTCAAGATGGTGTATATGGTCTCCTTGTTTCTTTGAGAAAACAATGAGATCATCTAGGTATAGTAAAATACAATGTTTGATGTTTTTGAGTTCTAGATCCATTTCCCTATGAAAGGTTGCTCCCACATTGATTAGACCGAAAGGCATTCTATTGTATGCAAAAGTGTCCCAAGGTATCGTAAAGGTTGTCTTGGTTCTATCTTCTTCTGCCACTTCAATTTGATTGTACCTCGAGAAGTCATCAAGCAATGAGAGAATTTTGGACCCTATGACCACCTGTAAGATATGATCCATGATCAGGAGCAGATAGTTTTCTTTCAAACAGGCCTATTTTAGGTTGCAAAAGTCCACACAAATCCTTATCTCTCCATTTTTCTTTCACACTGGAATGATTTTCGCTATCCACGTGGAGTGGTGGATAGGAAAGATGATTCTTGCATTTAGCATCTTTAGTACCTCCTCCTTGATGGTATCCGCTATATTTAGATTATAGGGCCTTTGATCTTTCCTGAAAGGCATGGCTTCCAGATTTTGAGGAATAGAGTGATGCATTTCTTTCGGCTGGAAAGATTTAAGCTCATCATAAGAATAGGCCAAGATATAATATTATTTATTCAATACCGAGACAAACCTTTTTTTTCTCTTCTAATGAGCAACACTTACCGATATTCACCATTCTGGGTTGCTCTGAGGTGCCAATAGTTTCCTTTTCAAACTAATTTGTGCACATTGATAATTATTTTTCCTTCTACTTGATGAATCAATTGTGTTTATCAAACAGATCCTCTAGCGACACCAGACCATTCGAAATCTTATTCCCTTTTAGCTTCATTTTTCCTTTCACATGAACTCCTTCAATTCCCACTTTGTCTTCTTTTGCCACTGAATCCTGATGGGGATTTTCACTTCCCTTGTAATATAGATTGTTGAAGTTTTCCTTTCGTTCTAGGAAAGCGGGAATTTGATTGTCGTCGTTGAAGACTTTATAATGGTTCACGTTGTCTGACACACTTGGTTTGGAAACCATCTCGGCATACACCTTGTCCTTATAAAAGGATGGATGTGGAGTCACAAACGAGGCTAAGGCAACAAGCGATTCATATTTTTCATTCTGCTTGTGAGGAATGGCTTGAATGGAGAAAGCATCAAAAGATTTGATGTAATCCCAAAATATATTTCTCTAGTGCTTGAGTCTTGGGTTTTTGACTTGATATTGGTCTCTTACTTGTTTGACTATGACTTCTGCATCTCCGAGACACTTAAGATTTTTATTACTCGTAGAATAAGTGGCATCCATTTCAAGGAGGAGAGCCTCATATTCTACAATATTGTTAGTATTTTCAAATTGTAGCTTGTCTACAAATGGGAAAAATTCACCTGAGGGAGAAGTCAAGACAATGTTAGCTTCGAACCCTGCACTTTAATGACTTCCGTCAAATTCCATGGTCTAAAGCAGATGTTCTTCATTTTTAAATTTAATGAGGAGCAGTAAATTTTCATCTCTTTCATAGGTGAGGAAGTAGTTCTGCATCCCGTTGTCTTGAAACATGATGTTTTATCTAGGGTCATCCAAATTTTTACCTGTATACTTAATTTTTCAGATAGGGGACAACTTATTCATCTCCCCCTTTATTGGGATTGTCACAGAGGACCAATCCATTCGAATATCCCCTCCTAAGTCTCTACAAAAACGTTTTCTCGACAACATACCAAAGGATGCTAGGATGTCTACCACCAATATTGTGAACAATACCTTCTTATCCAGAAATTCTGTTAAGGCCACTTGTGCATCTTTGATTTTACCCACCAATGACACTTATTTGGACTCCATAGAATAATAAGAACCATTTACACATGTTAAAGTGATTCCTAGGGCATTAGCTACTTTGATGTGCATGACATTGTTAAAGTGATTCAAAGTTCTAGACTGGTACCTCCTGAGAATAAACCCAACTTCAAGCAGTTGAGCACTTATAAAGAATATTTTTAGATTATCATCCAAGGTCATAGCTTTAAGAGGTATCCTATTAAGCACTCTGTTGTATCTTGCTATGAAATATCTCATGCCTTCATTAGATTCTTTCTTCATATGTACCAATTGGACCAAGAAATATTGACAATATTTTGTAGTCTTGAATCTATCTTCAAATCAAGTTCTTATATCATCCCAACAAGTGATTGATCTTGTGGGTAGAAGGTAGAAGCATTCAAATTATTTGTCTTGCAGAGACTCCATGAACAATCTGACAGATACGTCTGTGTGTTCAACACAAAACACACCACATGTTCTTCTGGGAGTTGTGAACCATCTCCACTAAATTTTGGAAATATTTTTCTTGATCCTCGTGGCAATTCATGGAGATATTTTTGAAATGCAAGTGGGCCAGTATTCTTGCCCCATGGTACTACAGATTGAGGTCTCTCTTGATCACCCATTACATCTTTGTCCTCCGCTTCGAGTCTTGATCTTACTTCTACTCTTGCTTGAGCTCTTGCTTCTGCTTCAAGTTTTTTCATTTCATCTGCTTCAACTCTTGCTTCCACTTCTACTCTAGGTTTATCCTCTACTTCAGTTTCCATGTCTATAAAGTTTTCAAAATATTTGCTAATATTTGGGAACCCTATGTCCAGTGGGTTGACACCACTTGGACCACTAGTGAGAAAGGTTTCAGGATGAAGAGAGTGCCTCGAAGTTCTTACTAATTCTCACCTTATTTGGAGCAAAGATTGGATCAATATTTCTTCCTTATCATTATGACCTTGTATACTTGTGATCAGCCAATTTTTAGATTTGAGATTATCTGAAAATATTCTTTGTTACAATTGGGCTCATCTCGCTCTTTATATTTTTTCAAAATGTTTTTCTTCGGTGTCTAACACTTTGGTAGCTACAAAATATTGTGTAAATTTCTCTCTGTTGTGCCAGAAAGCTTCCCTCAAGTTGGATACAATGTCTTCTTGAATATGGAATATAAATTCAGGCCTTTGGACAGTAGGGTTACAGAGAATAGCCATGGATATGAGACATAAATCTATGTGAATATTCAACTTCCAATTTTAATTTTATTTTTTGGATATTTGATTTTTTTATATTTTCTTGTGAGTCATATTTTGGGTGCAAATTTCTACCAAGTTTGCCCCGTGGTGGGCACCAAAACATGTTGGCGAGACAATTTTTTAGGTGGAAAAATTGATGGGTATCCACTAATGCTTTGGGAATCTATGTCCGTCTACTTGAATGGTGCAACTCCATTTATTATGCACATGTGAAATTGAAATTATGTGGTGGCCTGATGACTGGAGATCCACCAGGGACACCCCACTAAATTTGTGGCAAAATCTTGCAAGGGAAGAATTTACTGAGAGATTAGGAAAGGGAGTGGGAAAAAGAGAGGGGGGTTAATATTGTAGGTAGAAAATTAGATGCCTACAACCATTAATCAAAATACTTTAACACACACACACACACACATATGGAAGAAAAACAACTTTGCAATTTACAACAAGACAAGATAAGATTAATAACACAAAGTTTCAATAATCTCCTTATAAAAAAAGGCATGAAACTCCTTTCTTTTTCATTGATAATTTGGAAAAATTGTACATAGTGAGAAATGGAAGAACATAGAGAGGGGAAGAAGAGGAAATAACTATCTCTTTTTGTTTCTTCACAAGTAATGATCTCTCATGAGCATAAAAAATTGATAACCCTTAAGAATGAGGGTGTCATTACAATTTATATACTTGAGAATGACTCTTTTCCTACCCCCCACATGACTTTTCATATGCCCCCCTACAACATGTGACTTTTCATCTTCCTAGGTGTAGGATTAAGTCCCCTTTTATTAATTACGAGCGACTTATTACATTACAAGCTAAAGTCACATTTAAATGAATAAGACGAAATATGAATAGGACAAAATGAAAAAGTGCAACCCCTTAAAGAAATAACATGAAGGAGGGGGTGAAAAGGGAAAGGGAGGAGAGAGAGAAATAAAGAGAAGGAGAGAGAACTATGCTGATAAAGAAACTTCTTCTACCTTGCCAATTGATTGATCCTTATCGAGTTCGATTGGAAATATTTCCACTCCCTTGAACTCTTTACTGTATCGAGTTTTCGTAGGTGATACCTTATCCACTTAATGAATGTGGAAGATGCTCAAGGACTCGAGCCAACTATCTGAGACATCACTGATGTTTTTTCTCTTCATGAACCATGATGAATGTTTCTCTAAAATATTTACGATGGTGGCTCGAATCTTGAATAGAGACTCCAATGTATGTTCATTGAATGAAAAGGGATCCCCATATTTTTTCTAGACATACTCCTCAAACGGTATTATAAACTCATTAATGGTGATATTATCATCAAAAGTGGACACTCCAAGTTTGGATATTTTGTTATTGACGGTGTCTTGTATCTTGAAGGCATGCTCCTCATTTGAATCTAGCTCACCAATGGCCCGATTCAACATTTATTATCAAGAGGCAAGGGTTCTTGCCCACACACCTGAAAAGTCCTCTGATAGAGAATTAAACACTTTCTTGATCACCAACACTTGAGAGTGAGAATCTCCCATCTCCATCACCAATGGATGAACTTGGTCCTAATGTTATTTTTCCTTTTCCAATCCTTCCCTTGTCATCTGGACCTTGTCTAC
Source organism: Taxus chinensis (assembly GCA_019776745.2). Taxonomy (NCBI): domain Eukaryota; kingdom Viridiplantae; phylum Streptophyta; class Pinopsida; order Cupressales; family Taxaceae; genus Taxus; species Taxus chinensis. Next base: position 137,332,217 of record CM034151.1, on the reverse strand, counting down.
AGTGGCACACATGTACTTTTGTAGTGAGATCAACTATGGGAGAAGTAATTTTCCTTTCTCTATGATCATGCTCATCCACTTATCATGTTTTCATCCTTGCACAGTGAAGGCTTGTGTCTTCTTAATGGACTCTAGGTTGAAGATATTGATTGGGGTAACTTCTTCAATTGGGAGTGACGATGAAGCATTTGGGTCCATGAGGTGTTGCACATACAAAGAAAGTGTTTGCACTCGGTCTTCCAACTAATAAATTTTCACCTTATACTCTTGATTCCTCCCGAGGATGCGAGTGGAAGATTCCTGGAACATGTGAGAATATCCTTCATGAGTAGCTAGGCCTAGGGGAATGGTGCTCATTTCATAGTCAACTGGTGTCATCTCTTCAATAGGCTTGATTACTTTCAGTCTAACTACTTCCACATATTGATTTCTTGTTGCACCACTGAAGAAGCAAGAAGTTTCTTCTGTTAAACTTTTTTTCTTCCCCTTGGCTAATGCTTATATTTTTGAGAAATCAGAGACGATTACCTGTTGGAGTGTGCAAGCTTCTTTGGTGATCATTTCCTTCATCCAAGGGAACATCTCACATGTCTCTATCTCAGAAACTGACATTGCTACCGACTCCTACTCGAGGTGAGATGGTACATCTTGCATAGGGGGATCAGAGGTGATGGTGGAAGGCATATAACTTTGGGGTTGCTGAGAAGGTGAAAGGTGAACTGGCTCGTTCTCTTTAAGCTCTACATCTACTATAGGGTCCTCTAATGATTTTTCATTCTTATGTAATCTCTTGTAGTAAGGGGCCTTTGTCTACACTTTTTTACACTTCAAACTCTCTCCGGAATGGACTGAGCTTGAGACATTTTCCATGAAATTTGATGAAGAATGATGTAATGTTTGTCTCTGGAGGGTGTGGAAACTTCCTGATGCAATGGAGGTGTCCTTATTTTTGAACCATTATTTTTATCTTCTAATCATAACTTCAGTCCACTCACTTATGTCTCCCGACCCGCAGACATTCCATGCTACTTTTGGAAATGGTGAAGCCTTCACTAGTTTGTATTTTAGATCATACAATTATGTACCATCATCTTGAAATCCTTCTTTATACCAGTCAAATTTGAATCTCCTCATCTTTGCAACTGTCATCCACATATGGTCTCTTTCCCTGAGATAAAATTCATCTATGAAATTTACCCAATAGTATTCAATCTGCGGGGCATGATATGATTTTGAGAGATAAAAAGTGTTTGGATCACATTGGATGTCAAATTTTTCCCTCGATGTATATGAGTACAAGCTCATGGGTGTGAAGGCAACTTCCAAGTGTGATGCATCGTTGACACTCTTGTAGGTTAAGACTCTAAGTGAGATGGGAAAGGATACATTATTTCTTTTCCCATTCTTGAGCTTATTGTGAACATGTGCCAATTGTTTTTAAAGCTTGAATAATACAATCTTATCACTAAGGTATCGAGGTAGTCTGAGCGAAGCAAGATCACCACCGGAAACTCAAATGTATGAGAAGGTGGAGAATTGTGTGAAGTATGATCCATACTTATTGATCATGGAATACTATGGTGGTGACATCCTCGAGTGAAGGTTCCCCTTCAGTGTTCTGATGAAGAACATGGTGAAGGCATCATTTAATTTTGTGAAGTTATGATTTCTCTCCTTCAAAACCAAATGAGGATACTTCTCAAATGTTGGAGCTTTGGGGGAGATGTTCTGAGAAAGTGTCAACCCTTTGAAAGGTCTCGAGCTCACAAGAGTATACACCAAATATGAAGTCATTGTGAATTTCTTCGAGACTGATACTTGAAAAACTTGGTGATACAAGTTGTCACCAATGAACTATCCTAAGTCAATAATATTTTTTATCTTCCATGATCATGAATACAAAGAGATCCAACTAACCCTGAAATTATTTTGAGGTTTCTTCCCCCATCACTCAATTGATAAGAATGATTACATAGGAATACCCTTCATGGAATTAACCTCTCAAGAAGGACTTTGGCACCCATGAAGATTTTCTTACCTATTTCAACCATGAGCTGATAACAAGGCTCTGAAAGTATGAATCTATTTTTTTCCATTCTCTTGTTTAAACCTCCTTCGAGATGATAACCATATTATTCCAAATTGGGATTTGCATTGAATGGGAGATATCTCTAGGAGAAAGTACCGCTATGGATGAGCCATTACCTGCTTGAATGATCCTGGTCCCAGGCTCATAGTGATGCAAACAAGCCAATACCAACTCCACACTCTAAACTAAGATTAAATGCCCACCTAATGCTTATAGTTCACTCATGAAAACCTTGTCCTCCAATGGCTTTGTTGTTTCCCCAAACATTCAATTCTTCAAATCCTCGAGGTCTATATGGGTGACATTATTGTCCCTAACAGTTGCATACTCAGAAGATAGAGTCGAGACTAGTTCAACACCCACAAATTTGAATTTCATCTTCAACACTGGCACTTTTCTGTGTCTAGAATGGGGATTTAATACTTTTAGTAAATTGAATTATTCACCTTTTTCACCTCATACCACCTTTGATCACCTTTCTCAATCCTCTGAATGCTCATTGAAAACTTTGTTTTTGCCAAAACTGCTCTCTATGAAGGTTTGCTATTTATAGTAAGCTCTTGTGTAGAGACTTACTATTTTTGGAAAATGGGTCTCATGTCCTCAGATTCATATCAAATCAAATATTTTGATATGGTTTTTTCTTTTTTATCTCACATATGAAATGTCATCTCATCCTGATATCTAGAATAGGAGAAATTAAAATTCAAAAATTTGTGAGCTCCAAACTGGGGTTTCCTCACTGAAAAAATATGGACCATGTATGTAAATTATTCCACTTGGGTATTCAAGGCTCCTGGAAATGTGAATGAATGCAAAAAACCCCATGTTTATTGATGCACTAGTTTTCAAGATGTGAACAATCTCACTTTTCAGGCTACGGGGTCATTCTGGTGAAAGACAAACCTGAAGCCTTTAAAAATTTGTGTTTTTCGATATATTTCTCTTTATTTTCTCATGTAAAAATGTGTGTAATGGATAGAAATGGAAAATGGTGAAGGATGAATTCTTTAAAAAATCTCCAGAGTTCCAGGTGAAAATGGAGAAATGTGGGGGAATGAGCAAAAATGGCTAAGTGTGTCACTTAAAGGTGTGAGGTCGAGAGAGGAAAGGGAAGCCTTTTTTCCCCATTATCTCCTTGGTAATGAAACAAGGGGGCATAAAAATCTCACCTTATGCCTAGAGTGACACATGGCACACGTGCACGGGTGAGGGCGAATGAGAAAAATGCTTATTTTAAGCTCCCAGAGTCAATTTTCAGTCACATGGATGAATTTGTGGAACCATGGAATGGGGATGAATTTTTAACCCCCCTTTTCCCCTTGGAATTGGATGAGGGGACACCAAAATTTTTACTCATCCTAGAGGTGACACTTGGCAAGCATGCAAAGTGAGGAGAGGGGGCTAAGAAATTGGCCAAAAGTGCTTCACAGATGTCTCTGGGGTCACATGGTGGAACCACAAGGTCTAAGGTGAGGGGTAAATTTTTTTCCCCCCATTGTCTCCTTGGAATGGGACATGAGGATACAAAAAATGTGCCTCAACCTAGTGAGGACAAGTGGTAGACATGCGGAAGTTGGAGTGGGGGCAAGAAAATTGAGGAAAGGTGCTTATCCGCGCTCCCCATAGTATGGTTAAGGGTCCATGAGGCTTAAGGTAGGGGGGCACATTTTTAAACACCCCTTGCCCAATTGAAAAGGGAAACAGGGACACCAAAAGTGTGCCTCAGCCTCATGCTACCATGTGGCACCAAAGAAAATGACTAAATATCGAACATGTACCCTGGGTGGTGGCTTGAAAATGACATATTTTGAGCTCCTAGATGATTTTTTTTACACTTCACTATATGATTTTGACTAAAAATAACATTTGAAGAAGTATGGGAGGGGTATCAAGGTATGATTCTAGTTTTAACCTTCTCAAAAATGAGGTTTTTGTTTAAGACCGTTAGTGGTGCCTCAAAAACCCACTTTTTCTGAATTGGCTCTTGAACCTCTAGATATTTCTAGAATATTATTGAATCAGTCGCACAATGATCCTGGCTCATGAATACACCTCCTTGATTAATTTGGGAATTTAGCTCATCTCTAGAGTGTATAAACTAAATCACACACTTTGGGTAATTATTTAGTCCCATAGTAATACTACTGTTCATATGGTTCTTGAGTGAAAAGAGTACTAATCAACCTGTGTCTGTGGTCATCTTGTTTTGATTTCTATTGTTGCTTTCAACCTTTTACCTGCACTTTACCAGTTTTTATTGTCATTTTGCATTCATCGTATCTTTGACTGGGGCGCTCAGGTAGAACTGTGGCACCTGAGGCACCCTGATCCTCTTTGCACTTTACTCTCACCTTTTGGGCACTTTCTATCTTTTTGGTGGTAAGAATTTTCAAGGTTAATTATGAAATTAGAAAAAGATAACCATATAAATATAAAGGTATGATACCATAATGAGATACTAAGCACTAAACACTTATTATCACCACCTAAGGTTGCATTCATCTAAGGTATCTAAAGATCCATTTACATGCATCTAGCTCCATCACAAGAGACAAAGGTTGGTTCATCTGCATCGTAATTCATAGGATGGGAGTTCATTCTATCAATTTCCTTACATTCTGCATCTATTTATTGCTCACTACTCACAAAGTATGACTAGCAGAAGAGCACAATTTCCTCACACACACCTAGAACTACATTGGGTCTGAGATGTAGTGCAACGCTCAGTTAGTAAGTCCACTATTTTGGTCGTTGAGGATAGTATGACCCCCTCATATGCATTTTTTTTAGGTTTTTGACACTTTGTCTGGGGTTTTGTAGGTGTTTCTTTCATCTCTGATTTGTAGCGACATCCAACAACATTCATGCGATAGGAAGCAAACACAAGAAATCAATTAATGATACTTCTGAGGAGGTTCCCTGGTCATTTTTGCAAACCAAGGCACCCAAAGTTTAGACCATGTTACCCCAGGTTCCCCCATCCCTCTCTAGGCACCTCAGTCTAGCTAGAAAGATTGGATCTGTACTTTATCGAGTCTCTATAAATTTGTTTCCTCCTCCCGTTCAGTCGGTCTCTACTGTGACATAGTCTCAACACATCTGCTAATCAGCTAAGGACTTTCTTAACCCTTTTTACACATTAGGGTTTCATATTTCACTTGTTTAGTTGATTGGATCTATTTACTACATTTTATTTCATTTATTTATTACTCCTATAACATTAGATTAGAAAAGTATATTTTATTTTAATAATTTTGGTGAACCCGAACGCTTTCACACTTAGGATCCTCCTTTTCCTTCTATCATGACTCCTAAAATTCCTCAAATTTATTTTTCTGATTTGCTTAAGATGCATCCTAATTTCCAAGTTGTTCTTAAAAAATCCCTAACACAATGTATCTCCCTAGCGATACACTGCCACATCAAGTGAGTGTTATTTTTTATCGTTTATTTGACGACCCAGTCTTCATGATCCTCCATCTAATCAACCCATGTTGGATTAAATTCAAGCTTTGTATTCTTTATTTCAAGACAAATTTAAGGCTATAGAATCCATGATTACATCTCTCAAAACTGAAATCCAACATCTTAAGGACACTTCTCAGGCTCATGTTTTTTCTCCCTCTCCCTCTCATCCTAATGTTATGTCCACTACATGTGCTCATATCGACGTCACACCATTAGCACAACCTCTCATCTTTGATTGCAATACTATGCAACATGACCTTCTTACTAAGCTCCTTAGTCATTAATTGGTCACTTTATTACCTAACCATTACTATCCTCCTTATCGGCTAGAAAAATATCAAGGGATTCCATATTGAAATCATCATCAGATCAACAGATATAATCACAATGATTGTTATGTGTTACAACGACAAATCGAGCATCTTGCGCATCAAGGCTTTATCTCATTCGCTAAACATCATTTTGTTGCATGAATGCCTACAAATATTATACCCAAATGGGCTCCTAAGCCTACTCCTTCTACGTCTAATGCGCATCCCGCTACCACTTCTCATGTGCCTTCTTTAGTCAGTCAAGCACCGCTTATTCAACCCACTCAAATTACACAATCACCTCTCAATATTTGTCTTCTAATACCTCCTTCTCTTCAGTCATCTATAGTGTTGTCAAGTCAACGTAATGAACCTCCCCTTAAGGTTGAGCTTACTCCTCCTTGATTAGAATTATCTACAACATCACCAGGCCATGCTCAAAAAACCAACTTCTTTAGTTAAACTTGTAATTCCTCTGTTTGCTACAGAAAATGCCTATATTGATGACTGGGACCCGGATGAAGCTTACAATGACAAAGAACCATTTGATTTTAATAATAGCAATGTGGTTGACTATAATTCTAATCACATATCTTTACCACCTCAGTGTCCCATCACTCTTGTTAAGGAAACTACTCCTTATATTGATCCACTCAATGTCTTTTGACTAGACCTCCATTGCTTACATACTTGGGGGGCATCATATCTCCTCCCCCCTTACATTACTATCAAATTTTGATGTCATCTCCTACACTTGGTGCTTCATTATTAATGACTAATCTTATTTAAGCATTGTTACAAACATCTTGATACATTTATATCATCATTTCTTGATGACAGACTCTTGTGCTTCGGTTCACACTTGACTATTGAGGGCATACTATACACACATAAACCCCACACACTACACATTCGACACTACACACTCTACATTACACATTGCGCACTCTACACACCACATGAAATCGTTTCACCACTGTATCTCCTACACATCACATATCTTCACACATCTTACAGTACATCTTACATACTACATCCTACATTTACTATACATCATTCATGCTTCGACCTTTGCACATCTACATACTACATATATTCTACAAACCATAATGTTATTAAATCATCATACCTATGTCATATACAAGTTTTGAATTACATATTACTCATACTACATAACGCACACTCCACACTATTAGTCTATCTACACATCTTGCATTGCATACTATACATCGCACATTAAACATCACATGGTCGTCTCTCATCATTGCACATACTACATACATCTTCTCGTATGTGTTGTACTCACTACCCTATGACACACGCTAGTCTCACGGTCCATACTATATTTTTGAGGGTATACATCACAAATGGATCACATCACATTCACGCATTTATCATTCAACCTCTTCTCGTGCGACACTCATAGGTTAGTGACATACATTATAGGCTAAATGGTCACTTATTCCATCATTGTGTAGTGGTATACGCTTTAGGATACATCACCACTCCTTCCACTCATCTTGTAGTTATATATGCTTTGGCTACAACGTCACGTAGACTTCATCTCTAAGTCGTATATCATCAACACACATACATATTCACCACAACTTGCTACACACAACACATAGCTTGAACATTTCTTGATGACACACTATCATTTTTAGTTCATGCTTGACTACTGAGGGGGAAAAAAAATGAACCTCATTGCATACAATTACACTCACTCGGGGAGCACGCAGCTCCTAATCCATCTTGTATTTCATTCCATCGATCCATAACATGTTGCATATCTTGGTTACTTTTACTATTGTTTACATTTGCTTATTCATGTTCACTTTATTAGAGATGTTATATATATATCTCTTGTATATCATTATATTTACCATACACACATGCATGTTCATGTCCTTCTCTAGTTGTGATCACAGATGCAAGCCTTTTACACATAACATGGATGCTTGGCTACTATCAGTCCCATATCGGCTCCTGGAGGCATCCACTTTCATATTATATATGTGTTATTGTTTCATTATATACTTATCACTTTTGTTTGTTGGTTATACATGCTTTTGACATACATTTTATCTTTCTAACATGCTAATGGGTGCTTCATGTGTAACATTTTTTTCACAGGATTACTTGTTACCATGACTATCTGTTTGTTTGTTCTTACTTTTCTTTTCTTGTCATTAAATGTGGACCTTGCCCTTTGTTTTGTGTGCACACTTTTTTGTTTGTATTTGGTCACTATGTCCTTGAGTGTCTTGTAACATCATGAGTGGTGTCCCATGTTTGCAACCCACTTTTTTTGGCCTACTTTGTCTTCTTGGGTGTCTACATTATCATTTTTCTTATTATCTTCTACATTGTTTGCGTAGATTACATTTTTCTTCTACATGCATGCTTGTTCATAATAACACTTGTTTTTAGCCACTTATTTACGCATGACTTGGTTTTTACCAAGCACATTCCATCCCCTTACAGCGTAAAGTTACAGTTTCTACGATCAGTCCTCTTTTGGAGCCGTATTCTCCTATCCACAATGTCACATGCACCCCCAAAGAGGGGGGGAATCATTTAGGTTTACACACTACACAACACAGTACCGGAAAAATTCAATTTTAAGTTATCATCCATGACACATTGGGTTACACAGTGAGTGGGTTCATACCAATCTATAGAACTTCGTACACAACAAATTTTACAGGATATGTTCTCCTTAGCATTATGGGGAGCAATTACAAGTTGGAAGATACAATGGAATTACCTCCCTACACTTCTTTGGCCAGTGGCATCAGATCGCCCAAAAAACTAGATGATATAGATATCTCTACATACGCTCAGGGAAACAATTACAGGTTGGAGGAACATTAAACTTTCCTCCCTACACTTCTTCGGTCAGTGACGTGAGATCGCCCAAAAAACTCACACTTCACCGACAGTTACAGGATATCCTTTCTACACCCTTTTTCTCATCACGGATCAGGTGCAAATGTTCCTTTTTCATTTTTGTACTTTCTTTACTTGTTTTTCACATGCATTTTTACATATATACATGTGTATTTGACTAGTTAATTGTCTACTCTTTTGTAGATTCATTTGTACGGGAAGTAAACAGTTAACAACAACAAAAATAACTCATTCAACATCACACACCTCATACTAACATGCAGGTAAATTACACATATTGGCATCTACACATGTGTTTCTGCCCTAGGTTCACTCTTATCAATTTTTACACTTTTGCATCTTTAGTCTCCACGCTCCACCTTTTTGTCAATCCATGCTTTTGTCTAGTCCCTTGACACGTTTTCTACTTCACTCTACATGGATATCAGGTACGCGTCTATATCTACTTTATGTTACCGAGTGTTCCTCTCACCAATATAAAGTGGGGGGAAATGTAGACACTAAATCATGCACTTTAGGTAATTATTTAGTCTTTGTTTCATACTACTATTGACGTGGTTCTTGAGTGAAAAAAGTACTAATTAACCCATGTATTTGGACATCTTGTTTTTCTTTCTGTTGTTACTTTCACCCTTTCACCCACACTTTCCTAGTTTGTACTATCATTTTACATTCATCCTTTCTTTGACTAGGGTGCCCAGCTAGGACTGGGGTGCCCCAAGCACCCTGGCCTCCTCTGGGAGTCTGATACTCTTTGCATTTTACTCACACCTTTTGGGCACTTTCTATTTGTTTGAGATTTCTATCTTTTTCGTGGTCATCCTTTTCAGGTTTAATTACAAAATTAGAACAAGAGAACCATATAAATATAAAGTTATGAGACCATAAAGAGGGACCAAACACTAAGCACTTACTATCACCACCTAAGGTTGCATCCATCTAAGGCATCTAGAGCTCCATTTGCATCCATCTAGCTCCATCACAAGGGACAAAGGTTGTCTCATCTACCTCACACTTCATTTGAGGGGATTTCATTATATTTTATGCACCATTTACTTACATTATACATCTCGTTATTGCTCTCTACTCACAAAATGTGACTGGCACAAGAGCACTTAGGGCACGATTTCCACACACACACACACACCTAGAACTTCATTGGGTTTGAGATGTAGTGAAACACTCATTTAGTAAGTCCACCATTGTGGTCGATGAGGACAGTCTGAACCCTTAATGTGCATATTTGTTTATTAGGGTTTAGAAGCTTTGTCTAGGTTTGTAGGTGTTTCGTTCACCTCTGATTTGTAGTGACATTCACATGACAAGAATTGAACATAGGTGATCAATCAATGGCAGTTTTGAGGAGGTTCCCTGGTCATTTCTGCAAACCAAAGCACCCATATCTTAGACCAGGGCACCCTAGGTGCCCTTATCCCTCTCCAGGCACCCCAGTTTGTCTAAATAACTTAGATCTTCATTTTTCCGAGTCTCTATGTTGTCTTTTCCTCCTCCTGTTCAGCCAGTCTCCACTGCGACACAGTCTCGACACAACTGCTAATCAGCTAAGGACTTTCTTAACCCTCTTTGCACATTAGGGTTTCATATTTCACTTGTTTAGTTGTTTAGGTTTGTTTACTACATTTTTTTAAAATTTATTTACTACTCTTATAGCATTATATTAGAATATTATATTTTAGTTTAATCACGGAGAATATGTACTTGCTTTGAGAAAGGCTATACGTATCCACTCCCAAGCCTTCTGAAATGCTCAAACTTGAAAGGAATTACCTTGAGAGACTCTTTTAGAATTGTTTTCACCTTTTTGACTCATGGGTGAGGGTGAGACCACAGATGCTGACATTATACATATGGGGGATAATCCTGGCACATGGGATGGACTAACCTGGAGAGGAGTCAGGGAAGGGTTACAATGAAAATTTTCAACACTAGGGTAAATTTTTCTTGTTTTTCAATTGAATTTCACCTTTGCAAAAACACAAGAAAACAAGATTGAATGAATGATGATGATGTTCTATAAAAATCACTCAAATTTTGTGTATATACAATGGTCATGGTTAATCATTACAATCTATGTTAGTTGATGGTATCAATTGTGGTTTATGTAGTTATCTGTTAAAAACTACAAATGGTCAATACCATATGTAGGCACTTCACAAAAGGGATCCCGAGAAAATTCTTGGGTGATAAAGGTATATGTTGGATTTATGGAAAGGTAGTATACCTAAGGTATGTGTGTTCTGAAAGTAGATATAGAGGTGATTGTAAGAGGATGACAAGGTTATATCATAACGAAACTGTAAAGAGAAAATATAAAGGTTTGAAACTCATCTAAGGTATAAAAATCATAAAAGGAATCCTATGGGGAGTCTTGGGTGATAGAGGAGGATGTTGGAGCTGTTGAAAGGTGATATGACTAAGTTATGTGTGTGTTGAAAGTAGATATGGAGGCTATTATAAAAGGATGGCAAGGTGATATCATAGGGAGACTATAAAGAGACAACTGTAAAGGTGTATAAATCATCTAAGGTGTTGTATAATGGAATACACATCAAGACCCTCTCATAAGCACCACTTCCAAATACCCCAATGTAACCATTTATGGTTACCCCCACTTCAACAAATTTTCCTAAGAATATCGCTCCAGGGAAGCCAATAGTGTTAACAAAGAGAAGAAATCAATAAAAATGAAAATTTAGGTGTATACATGTGCCCCAACTAAATATCATTATATGTAACCAAATTTTTAAGGGATATGGTCTTTAGGAAAATAAAATATAATATCAAAATCAAAATAATTGAAGTGAATTAATAGTACATAAATTATAAAGACATAAACTCAAATGATGATAATATGAAGTCAACCCAAATGAAATATACCTACTTCATGTTTACCTTTGTGGGACCAGGGGGTGAATGATACCTCTCATCTCAAACTTGGAAGGTGATCATCCACTAAGTAACTCTAAAGATACAAGACTAACATGGAGAGGAAAATTAATGCAAGTGTACATAAGTATATGATAAGTATGTATACAAAAACAAGGGAAATAGAGCTCATATAATAATGGTAAGGTGTCAGTAGGTAATATATAATTTAAAAGAGTACCCGAGAATGTCAAAATAATTGGCCTATAAATATTAGTGGAGGATGTAAAGGGGTGGCTAAGAAACTTGTGCTAATCAACGCGTGTGCACGCGTGTATGATGTAAGGTGTTATCCAAGAAAAAATTATCAACCGAACTAACATGCCTAAGGATTGTAAATAGATATTACATGATGTAAAGGGGTGGCTGAGAATGTTTGACTAACCATTCTATAAATAAATAGGATGTAAAGAGTTAGCCAGATAAAGGTATCAATTGAACTGATTGGACTGTAAATTATAAGTGACTAGAATGTAACACTCAAAATCCCTAAGGTAGCCAAAATAAATATTAGAGAGAAGATATCAATGATTAAGAGATAATATCATGATAGCTAAGAGATTTACAATATTCTCAAGTAGGGATTAAATAGAGTGATTTCCTTAAATCCTAATGGCATGTCACAATGCTATTATATTTGGAAAGATATAGAGAAAAGGGTGCAAATAATATAGGGTATAATTAGAATCTATCATGTCTGATAGGGGGTTATAATGATGTAAAATAAGGGGGAAATGGCCACCACCAAAGTGAATTTTTTTTCTTTACCATAATCAAGACATGCTAATTAGATTGGTAAGACAAGAATTTTTTGACATCAATGAGTGGATGAACCCAAAAAGGTATCAGTCAAGAGAAACTAGTGAGTATATAGATATCATATAATAACTTATTATATGATAGTAAATGATGTATCCTACCTTCCCACAATGTTTTCTCATTACTCATGACCTCACTTAAGGATATATAGGCCTACTAAAATGATTAGTTATTGGCATAAAAAGTATGGGGTATTAAATGATATACATAAGACCTCCTACTATAGACAACTAAATTTGGTAATTTATCACTTGTTAATAACAACATTGGATTTATCCCTATAAAATGACGTGCACATATTCTGAGCTCAATTATGTATCCTTATTCTCATGCATGAATTTATCTTCTCACTAGCATTACTCAGTCACTCACAATATTTATTTCATCAGTCCACAATAGTCTATCACCTCCAAGTATCATGCCCAAAATCTTTCAATACCTCACTCCCATCCCGTGTGGGATTGTAAAATAGGGACCAAACAGAAAATAAAAAACTTAGTTCATGCCCTCAAAGATGATAAGGAGGTTGAAAGAATTAGAAACCTCCTTAATTACAAATGCTTAGATAATTCAATGTTGGGTAAAGAGATTAAAGACCCTGGAAAAATATCCGTGACATGGCTTTTTACATCCAAGTTAACACAAGCAGAGAGATGGACAAATATAAACAAGAAATATTAATGTATAGCACATAATATGTCACAAGGGGAGGTGTATAACTTATCCTAATCCATTCCCCACAACATAATAAAATACCTAACATTGTTGTATGAGAAGGTAGGAATCAAGTTCTGTTGGGGCACAACCCTCTAGTTGTTGGTTTTCAATGAAATAGGTTTCCTAAAGGAGATGGGGGACCAAATGGGTATTCCCTGTGGAAGATGAGTCTCCAACGATTAACTACAAGCAATTCATGGTGCCCACAATACTCAATAATGCATACAAAATATGGTTCGCACATTGGTTAAGACATTTACAAAATGTCTTCGAACAAGATTGGAGGATCCCATGACAACTGCCAAAGGAATTGGAAGGAGATGCAAACTTTTCCATATAAATGAATTATTCCTTGGAAATTTTTAAGAAGGAAGATCAAAATTAGTTCCCGTGGGCCAAGTTTCCTTGTGCTTTTACCACTGATTACTTTGTGTGATCTATCAATTAGGTCAAATAGGCTGAAAGAATAATGATTGACACGCTAAGGATTAACACAGATATCCATACCCACCACATGAATTACAAACACCCTAATCAAGAAGCATATGTAGAAAAACATGTGACATACATCTATATGCTAACAAAGATGAAAACTATTGTGGTAAAAAATGAGGCACACAAGCTATTTTTTTATTTGCTCCAAAAAATGGGATCCACGGAGGAAGGCAAAGAGGAAGATCCAGATGAGCAAATGGTCATGCCTAAACATGATAGGCCTAGTTTTAAAGAACAACTAGAGTGCTTAAAGAGGGTATGACAAGAAAAATAAAGTTCACGGGGACAAACAATTCAACCCAAAAAGAAGAGGAGAGTAAACACAAATTGGGTCCCTATATTGGAGCAAGAGGCCAACAAGAAGGGGGACACAAAGTAACCTAAAGGTGCATAATCAACAATGGGTCCAAGCCAAACCACGATGACAATATAAGGAACCAGTCAGATTGGGGTGGTTGGAGAGACCGCTATGTCACCCAAGGATGGAGAGTAATTAAACATTAAAGAGATAATGTAAAATTGTCCATAAAGACTACAGATGCATGTGCATGAGCATCAACTGCTTCTAAGTCACCTCCAAAGGTAATTGAGGTTTAAGATAATCCTGAGGATACCGATGAAGCACAAGAAAAGGATAGAGGTACCAGAGGAAGCCATGGAACTAGAGGTGGCCATGGAGGTGATAAAGAGGAAGAAAAATCAAGCCCGAGTAAAGGAAAGCAACCAATAGATGAGTCCTATGATGATACAGATGAATACATGGAGGAATTACAACTCTATCCAAACCCAAATCGAAGGTTAATGCAGATGACATACCATAAGGGGAAGAACATCAAACAATTGCTCATGTGGGATTTCCTAAAAAACACCTTGGCCACCAAGTGCTCGAAGAAAGCACTATCATTCTCCTTAGATTCATATACAGAAGAACCAATAATTGATTTGCCTAGTGATAACATACATAACATTCCCACCAAGGAGGGAGATTGAATAGTCCTCACAATAACTTATAACCTTTCAGAAACTCAAGCAGGTGAGGCTTTACTGAAATTTTTTTGGGAGTAATTCATCAAACTATGCATAACAACCATGACTCCCAGATATATAGGGCTAGATCACACAAATTGCAGGCAAATCTCAAAGAATCATAGATGTTAAAGAAAAAATAATGGGGAGAGAATACTTTACAATGAACCCAAGCTTATCAAGGAAAACCCACTCATCGAAGGAGAAAATAATGATGAACTAGAGTAGCTCATAGGTCTGTTGTTTAAATAGATTGAAAATGAAAGAGAGAGGACCAAACAACAGAAGGGAGAACAAGAAAACATAAAGGTTGTTTGTAGGAAGAAGCTAGAAGCATACATGAACATCGCAAGGCAAATGGAAGAAAAATCCATACATGCCAATAAGTTTCTCAAGGGAATTTTCAAACAAACCCGGATAATAACCGCATGCATGTAAGAAAAGATAAAGAAGCTTGCATCTTTGGAAGCCCAAGTAGAGGACGACTCCCTTAATAAGGCTAACTTAAACAGGTTAATGGAAGAATATGAAAGGGTTAGCAAAGAGGTTATAGAGAAGAAAGAAAATGTGAAGCAATGATTGATATAATTGAGGAAGCT
Source organism: Taxus chinensis (assembly GCA_019776745.2). NCBI lineage: Eukaryota > Viridiplantae > Streptophyta > Pinopsida > Cupressales > Taxaceae > Taxus > Taxus chinensis. Next base: position 137,316,834 of record CM034151.1, on the reverse strand, counting down.
CGCTGATTAGGTTGAAACCGAGATGGAGAACACACAAAAAATCATGTAAAAAGGTTGATGACCTGCGTATAATAGTTAACACAAGGGTGAAAAGTGCAAAGGTTTTTACTGAGTTGGCCACTCAATTGGATAAATTGAGCCATCTCATTTAGGAAGCAATCAATAAATGGTATATGCATGTGGATATGTTGAAATCTGAGGTGCTAAAATTGTTTGAAGAAACACAATAAATGTTTCCCGAGGGTAGACGAAAAATTTATTGTGGGTGATGTTGGATCCCTGAATTTTTATTTTGTATTCTTTATGTCCTATATTAGGACTAATAATTTGTTATTCATGGTTTACTATTCTTTGGATGGATGCGTGACAGTTTGAGGAAGGTTGTGCACAAAAAGAAGAATGGGGAGGAAGTGCGCAAGGTTAATAAGTAAGCACGTGAAAAGGGGAAAATGATAACACTTACCGATGAGAATAAATATTACACACATAAGAAGAATGAGAACCTGAGTAAGGGAGGATGAAGAGGCAACATTAAGAAAGTATATAAGAACATGCAACAAAGGCAAGTTCATAAAAAGCATGCAGGACAATGAGGACCAATTATATATAGGGAAAAGAATAGACTACAAGTTATAGATTGGAATACTTGCATGTAAGCGACGAAAGAATGGATTTAATGGGAAATTGACTAATGATAGGCGATGAACTTCTATAAGTATCACCATGCACAACAGAGGTATGACGACAAATGGCTATATTTAGTCGTCACCCATGATGTAAAAATTTAACTAACAGTTGTAACTCAAGGGCTATTAATAGCTCTTAGAAGACTAGTGAAGGACAAGTCCCCACTAGTATAAATACCCCATGGGGGATTCATTGTAAAGAATAGAGTTTTTTTAGGTAAAACATAGTTTACCTAGGTTAATTTAGCATAGGTAATTTAATTATTACCGTGGTAAGTTGTTATAGTTTTGTTGTAAACCATATTTTGTTTATATTTGGGAATAATATTCATGTATCATGCTTTTGTTTAATAGTGGGTTGTTTTACTTCCCGTATGGTTTTTGGTTGCACCTGTGCAACTTCTTATTTGTTTGTACTCAGATGTGAAATATCTATAAATATTGTAGCCATCACTATTGTATTTTTGTTGATTAAACATTAATATAATTGTGAGGCTTTCATCCCTCTTCTAGATTTGGTATCAGAGCAGGATAGAGGAGCTAATGTAGACAAAAGGTGTGCAGAGAGAGTGTAGAAAAGATAGAGGAGCTTGGAGAAGCAATTTCAACATTTGGAGAGCATGTGCAACCTCCTACAACTTCCCAAACCCATCGCTGCATCCCCACAACCTCTTGTCCAGTTTCAGGTGTTTGGATAGAAATTTTGTTTTTTGCACCGGTGCCTCCTACACCAGGAAAATTTGTTTGCAGGAAGAGAAAACTAGAAAATATGATCCAATAAATAAAAAACTCTTTTCCCCATTAGGGGTTTCTCCACTAATTTTAGTGGATAATTTAGTCCTTGCTACAGTTAGCAGATTGTTGCATTTAGAGGGTTTTGTGCCACTTTTAAAGGATTAGGTTAAGGACTCCCATCGAGCTAGTAAAAAGCATTAGGTTACATTATACATTATTCGGTGAGTTACAAAAGCTTAATGAGCTCTACAGAGTTTGGAGGTAGGCAAGCTCATCAATCGAACCATCATCGGATCGGATCTTGCATTGGGCGATCCTCTTCCCTCCAAGTTAGGACCTTGTGTGCATCTACCTCTCCATTCACTCTACACTGAGTTAGGTGAAAACACAACGAGTTGGGTTCTTGAAACATTATCCAAGCAAATCCAAACAATAGACCCTTGTCCATAATACAAAGCATTGATCGGTTTTTGGCATAATATATTATGAATTTGGTGGGTTTTTTAGCACCTGAAACCAAACTTGGTGGCTAAAAAATTTATATAACCTTGCTAAAGCCGTTATCCATAGCTAAACCCCACCCTAAATTTAGACGGCTAAAAAACCCTATTAAAGTCGTTATCCATAACTAAACCCCTCCCTAAATTTAGCAAAGAAAACCCTATTGAAGGGAAAAAATTCCTCCCACATGGCTTAGATTTTGATTCTAAGCATATTTTTCAAAATGAGGGGTATCTAAAAGTAATTTTTTAGTTGTTTTTTGCAGTTTTTCGCATAGTGAGCCATACTGAGCTCTGGAGGTCACCAGGGCCTTACAAAACAAAAGAAAATTACCTACCATTCAATTTTTTTGCATATTTAGATCTAATCATATATTTTCAGTGTATATTTCAGTGGATTTTACTAATTTGTAGATTGCCATATACGACCACAAACAATGTAACTGAAAAAAAATTGGCAGAGATTTGAAAACAAAACCAGTGAAATTTGGTTCTGTAACACTCACGAGATCTTCAGATCCTTTCACAATGTTCATATATACAGTTCCTCTAGGAAACACTTACGGGTAAAGTCTTCATGACTACTACTGCACTTAATGCCTAATATAGCTGCAACAACGTCATCTGGGCATCGTCCCTATAAATCGACGGGGAGAAATAAGGACATAATGCACACACTTTGAGCCCTCCCATCCGTGTGTGAACGATTGCATGACATAAATCTAGAAACTGAAATTATCTGAGTATATAGCAAAGTTACACATGCGTATGAGGATATTTCTTTGAACCAATGTCAATAATCGCACAAACCCTTTTCAATACTGTCTTGGTATCACGTATCAAATTCTTTCACATACGTTAACACCTCTTTCACATATCACCGGTTATATTGAAAGGGCGAGCTTCTTCCATGTACCGATAGGTATATCTAAATGGTGCGTATATAGAAAGGTTCGGTATATCAGAATGACGGTATATAGATTGGGAAACCTTATACCTAGAGCGATAAGAGCTTTAACCCTTGTTAGCTGATTCAGAAAATGGGCACCAATGCCCCTGAGTTCTTCCTTCCAAACTCACGACTCCTAAGAGGAGATAATTATGTTGCATGGAATACTAAGATCAAAAGAAAACTTGAGTTTGAAGAGATTTGCCCTGTTATGAATGGTTCTGTAACCAAATCACCAGATGATGCAACCCAACAGAGACTGTTTTATGAGGCCAATCAAAAGGCCAAATTCATAATCTTGTTCATAATGTCTGATGAAGTACAACCCCACATTTGAGATGCTAAAATAACCAAATAAGCGTGGGATAAGTTAAACATCGTGTACGAGGCTAGAAACAAGAACACAATATTGAATCTGCAGAGTCAACTATATACACTAAAATTCAAACCAAACAAGAAAGTGGAAGCCTTCTTACGGAGAGTTACAAAATTGAGCGCTTCGCTTCTAGTCCTGGGAGAGGAGGTTACTGATGCAACTCTCATGCCCATTGTTTTAAGACAACTTCCTCCTTCTTACCACCTTTTTATGACGACACTAAACTTGTCAGATCAGACAGTTAATTTTGACAAGTTAGTGAATCTACTACAACAAGAAGAAGCAATGTGCAACAAAGATGATGAAGAGGAGCAGACACCATCTTCTCATCAGAAACGAAAAGGTAAAGCTCATTCTTCTCAAAAAGTCCCAAAAGCAACATTGGTAAGGGGACAAGAAAAAGAAGAAATGTCTTATCTGCAAAAGAGTACACGAGTTGAAATATTGTTGGTTTAATACATACAAGAAAGGTTCATAGAGCAATTCATGACCTCAAAATCAATAGTCTCATCAGGGAGAATCATAATACAAGCAAGGGAAGAAGAAGGGGAACTGTCAAATAAAACCTCAGCAGTAAGGTAATGTAGCTGAGCAAGAAGATCATTTAGAAAATGAAGAATTATTGTAAACTTCTCATTCCAGTGAACCATCCACGTCATCTAGTGTTTTTTGGTACATTGATTTAGGAGCCACTTGACACATGACCGACCACAGAGACTAGTTTATCACCATGAGGAACACACATTTGAAAACCCATGTTTTATTAGGGGACAATTCTTCTTACATAGTACAAGGTATTGGGAACATTTATCTACCTCTTGGTTCGCGAAATTTGTAGATTAACAAATGTATTATATTTCCTTGTCTTAACAAAGAATCTACTATCAGTTATGTAACTTCTAGATCATAATATGAAGATTGACTTTGATAGCCATTTTGGTAAGAAAGTGTGTTTGATTCGAGACAAATCTAGAGGCTCAAAAATTGTTGCAAAAGCCTCTAATATGGGACATATGTTCCAACTTGACTTTGTCCATAGGGATGATCAAACACTTGTGGCTAAGAATTCTTCTTGTGCACAATTGTGGCATCAGAGACTTGGTCACATCAATTTCAAATATATTAAAACACTTTGTATGTACAAACATGGTGAGAGGCTTTCCATCTCTCAAGCAGGATACAAATAAGTTTCCTAACTGCCTAACAGGTAAACAACATAGAACTTCATTTCAGAAAAGTAATTATCGAGCTCCAGGTAAGCTTGATTTAGTTCATATCAATCTTTGTAGTCTGATGCAACCTAGTCATTTTAGATTTCAGTATTTCATGTTATATGTTGATGATTATTCAAGAAAAATGTGGATATTGTGTCTTCGTAAGAAAAGTGATGCTTTTGATAACTTCAAAAAGTTCAAAGTGGATGTAGAGAACAAGACTAGTCGTCATATCAGATCTCTCCACTTAGATTGACAGGGGATGTTTCGCCAATAAGAGCGTGCGTATGAGAAAAACATTTTAAGGTGGAAGGTTGGGTACATGAGGAATACCTGGAGGTCATGAAGAGGTTGTGCCTCATTGAAGACCAGGCCAATTGAGAACACTCCTTTTTTTTGGGAAGGACTACCTGGAGAGAAACACAAAAAAACAAGATAGAATTAAAAGCATCAGTTGGTAGATTGCCTATCGAAAGCTAGATCCGAGAAGCGGGGTGCTTCATAGAAGGTTTTCAATCCATGTTTTAAAACAAATTAAATACTGATAAGAACATGAAATAGAGATTCCTATTGCAGTTGTATAATTTAGGTATCTCACACAAGCACAATAATTTAAATCTAATCTAAATAGTGAATATAAGATTAAATTTAAAGTGGGTGGTGGGTTGTTAAGGCATGTAGGTGTAACAAAGGGTATTATGGAGGCCTGGGTGAAGTTGTGGAGGTTTTGAGGAATTTTGGGTAGGTGAATGAGCTTGTTGGTCTGAGGGAAAATTCCAAGCACAGAGATCGATGCCATTAGGGGAACCGATGTTGGTCACTGGTTATAGCCAAGATCAGTTGGCTAACCGATCACGGTAGGGGAAATTGGGTGCCAAAGGTGAAAGGGGGTTGGTTCGGGCTCTCTGTGATTGCACATAGTGTTGGGAAGGCTTAGGCAGGGTGTTAGGATTTAGGTGAAGGCTCAACAAGGGTGAGAGAGGTGATTGGAAAGGAGGAGAGGTTCATGTTGGTAGGGTATCAGGTAGATGGGTGACAGATGGTAAATTCAGGTGAGAAAAAATTAGTATAACAAAAAATAATAAGAGATCTAAGATCAAAGATAAGAAACTAACAACCTGGTTAAGATACTTATCTGAATATCTGGAGATTAGTAGATGGTAGTGGTTGGTGGGTGCTCGTAGGAGAGACAGGCCGAGATCCAGTGTCGCAGCAATGAAAGCTAAGTCCTTCTCTGTGTGAATGAACCGAAGCCATGGAGCAAGAGGTTGGTTATTGGTGAAGAAATTAAATGCTTTGGTGGTGTGTTTGATCATCAAATGCAAGGATGTCAATGATTAACCCAAAACCAACCAAAGGAAGAACTCGGTGAAAGAGTGGAAAATCCTTATTTAAAGGAACTGATGGTGGTTCCTTAATCGACATTGGCTGGGGAATAACTGACATTAGTTAGGGAGAAATAGTCAATTTTTCTCAAAATAGCTTGTTTCTTCCTTTTTTGGTGTGGGTCAAGATTTGATTATGGGCTAGGAGTCTTGGTTCACATTTAGACATGTGGAAAATTGATGGAAGAGGTACTTTACAATTAATAGTAGGTTTAGAAGAAGTTTTAGTTAGTTAATTGAAGTGATGAATCAATGTTAGGAGTGATGACCTAGTCTTAGTTAAATGCCCTTGGAATGGGTCCAAGGTGAGGTGGAAGGGTGAGGTGGTGATTAACCTAATATTGATAATTAGATTAATAATAATGTGTGGAAGGTGTCATGGTAAGGGTGTGTGTTAATTGACAGGGGCCTAGAGGGTTATGACCTAATTTTGGGTTTCTACATTTGCCTAAGTTTTTATCGTGTAGCTTGTACTAATAAATGACGATGACAAAACAAGACATAGGTTGCCCTAGATAAGGGTGGAGGTGATCCCCCTCAAACCAGGAACTAATGTAGTGGAAGGTGGAATTGGTGATGGGTTTGATAAGGTGGTAGGAGATGAAAAATGGGGGTAAGGTGTAGGTGTAACTGGTTGTACGTGTAGGTAGGTGTATGGGTGTGATAAGGTGGAGGCAGTCAAATGCACGAACGCACTCATAATGCAACAAGGCACAATGTTGAAGAGCACACAAACTCTACATTGTCAAAGGTTGATAGTTTATCCAAACAAGGGTGATGTGGTCAAGGTATCCAAGGTATATGATGTGATCTTGAAAAACAAAATGGGTCTAGGTACAAGAACGAGCATAGGTGTGTTCCGAAACACTAAAAGGTTTGGTTTGGTTGAGATAAACATCACGAAATAAGGCAAAAATTCAAGGTACAAGTAGGTGAAACAACATGGGTAGCATTATCGCATGGTAGAGCCCAGTAAGTGAGTTTGATTGTCAACACCACATGAGGTCAATTGTAAGAATAGGGTACCATCCAGGGTAGCACTACCTTCATAGTATTACGAGATGCAAAGATAACATGCACATACTTAAGTAGAAGTGAAAGACAACTATATATGGTGTGTTAGAGAAATACATCTTCATTGGATACATGTGAGAAAGCTCTTAAAGACTATACATTTATGAGTATCCGATAGACTTTCCACAGAAATGTCTACAGTAACGAGGGATATTGGATTTTTTTTAGAAGAAATAAGTTGCAGGGGATCGGGGGTAACAGACTCACCTAATGTTTTTTGGGCCTTAAGAACATGCCTTATCGATTGGGAAACAAAAGTTGATGTTTCTCATATGGGCATGATTTTTGACCCATAGTGATGATGGTGATGATTTTGACCCATGGACTTAATAACCTATGGTTTTGTAATACTGCCCAAGCAGTTATCTACTTATAGTGGTATTATGCATACGGTATGGATTTGAGATGTTAACATTGGATATGTGTCCTCCAAAGACATCCGACTATTGGATTCTATAGACTTTGTTGAGTAAATCTCCATGACAGAGGTAAATTTTACCTTATTGAGTAGAGTGGTGGCTTGTAATAAAATCTGATCCCTTTACTGATTCTTGGAATCCGACATAGTCTAAAGATTGGAAAAATACCATGGATACTGAGTATCAGTCAGTGAGAACTTTAAAAAGTTCAAAGTGGCTGTTGAGAATGAGACTGGTCACAAAATGAAATCTCTCCACTCAGATCTGAGGGAATATTCACTGCAGTAATGAGTTTAAATACTTTTTGTGAATATGTGATGGGATTCTTTGACATATGCCTCCTTCACATACAAATAAATTCCTAACAATGGTGTTGTTGAGAGAAGGAATTGCATACTATCATGGAGATGGTGTGTTACACGATCGATGATTTAGGACTGGTGCAGGACATTATAGGCTAGAATCAGTGAAGATTGCAGTGTACTTGTCTGAAAAGAGTGCCCATAGTTTCTCTTTATGGAGTAACACCACATGAGGCATTGTAAGAATGGAAAGGTATCCATTGCACACCTCATAGTATTAGAGTGCAAAGATAACATGCACATACTTAAGTAGAAGTGAAAGAAGCTAGATATGAAATCTCAGAGAAACTACATCTTCATTGGCCTACAATGAAGAAGATCTTAGGTATGACGTTTATGGATCTGAAGACCATAGAAATTCTACAGTAACAGGGATGTTGAGTTTTTTCAGAAGAAATAAGTTGAGGCTCCTTCCATAGACTCACCTGACATAGATATTAAAGAAACCTTGTTGTGAAAACATAGAAGTTGATGTTTCCACTGATGATGATAGTGACGATGGGGATGATGGTGATGATTTAACAGGACCACAAACCACATGGGAACTAGCCCAACATATTCCTAAGTGGTATACTAATTATGATTTGAGATGTTAAATTGGATGGTCCTCCGGACACATCCATTATTGGACCATAGACTTGGAGTAAATCTCGATGAAGAGGTAAATTTTACCTTGATTGAGTAGAGTTGTTGAATATGTTGATCCCTTTACTATATCAAGAATCCCTGCAGTCTGAAAGACTTGGAAAAATACCATGGATGTTGAGTATCAATCAGTGATGAGTAATAACACCTGGGAGCTTGTTCAATCTTCCACTAGGGAAGAATCCCATTGAATACAAATAGATTTTCAAAACAAAGTACAAAGCAGATGGGACCACTAGACAAGTATAAAGATAGATCTTGTAGCAAAGGGGTATTTACTTAGATGGAAGACATAGATTATGAGGAGACATTTTATCTCTCAAAGCTAAGATCAAAATGACTAGGATGGTATTTTCTCTAGCTTCATCATTTTAGATGGAAATTTCACTAAGATGGATGTGAAAATTTTCTTTCTGAACTAAACATCTTATAAGAAGGATGTCTACATGACTTAACATAGAGGTTTTTTTTCATACTTGGATAATAGAGACAAATGTATGTAGACTCATCAAATCACCGTATGGTCTTAAAAAGGCATTCCTCGGGCATGGTATATCAAGATTGATGAGCATATCATTCAACATAGATTTGATTAGGAATCTATATGATCCCAATACTTTACCTCAAGAAGAAAGGAGGGGAGATTGTCATTGTTGTTTGTGTATGTTGATGATCGAGTCATCACTTGGAAGCACAGTGAAGATGATTGATGCTATATGAAGAAAAGATATGAATTGATCGTTTGACATGACTGATCTCAGACTCATGTACCACTGTCTTAGATTGGAAGTGTGGTACAGAAGGAGAATCATATCTTTGTTTCTCAGTTGAAATATATCTAAGAAAACTCTTGAGAAATTTAGGATGATGAATTGTACACCTGATTTCTACACCTATAGAGAAAAGACTTGTAGTTGTCTCATATTAGATTCATCTCCTCTGGTAAATATAACTTTCTATCGACTATTGATTGGGAGTCTCATTTACCTAACTTATACTAGAAAAGACATCAGCTTTGCAGTCAGTTATCTTTCATGGATCATGTAGGAACCCAAAGTTTTTCATTGGAAAGCAGCAAGATAGATCTTGAGATATCTTAAAGGTGAATATGCAGATTTTGGTTTAGAGTACAAGAACAATGATCAACTTCTTCTTGACTAGATTATTCATGGATTCAGATCATACAAGTAACATTCATGGTACAAGAAATACACTTCCGGATTTGTATTATTTTTAGGAATCCGGTCCAATATCATGGGGAAGTCAAGAAACAAAACTTTGTTTCTTGATCTTACTACTGAATTTGAATATCATGTTGTAGGTGGAGTTGTTTGCGAAGCGATATGGCTATGTCACATACTTGAGGGACTTGGAGTACCACATGAGAAACCTACCACCTTGTATGTTGACAATGAAGGTATTCTTAAACTTGTTCACAATCCAGTGTTTCATAAGAGAACTAAGCATATTTAGGTACATGTTTACTTCATACACGAGCATGTGTTGAAACACAATATAGAGCTTTAGTTTTTCCCAATAGCTGAACAACAAGAAGATATTTTCACAAAGTCACTTACACATGACAATTTCGAGTTGTTCAGAGATTTCCTCTCCTCATCCTTTGAGGCAATGCAAAATTAAGGAGGGGAGTGTTAGGTAAAACATAGTTCACCTAGGTTAATTTAGCATAGGCAATTTAATTATTACCATGGTAAGTTGTTATAGTTTGGTTATAAACCATATTTTATTTGTATTTGGGAATAATATTCATGTATTATGCTTTTGTTCTTATTTGTTTAATAACGGGTTGTTTTACTTCTCTTATGGTTTCTGGTTGCACCTGTGTAACTTCTTATTTGTTTGTACTCGGCTATGCAATATCTATAAATATTGCAACCATCACTATTGTAATTTGGCTGATTAAACATAAATATAATTGTGAGGCTTCCATCCCTCTTCTAGAGTTTTGTAGCAGTACTTATCATCATAATCTGAATTAAGTATGTTCTGGGTTTGTGTGAATGGAACATGTGTGCAAGTCTGTAAGTCACTTGGATAATATGTACTTGTGTAACTGATGATTATTATCATGAGCAAGTGCATTTTGGAGCATTGATAGTATTTGTTTCATCATATGGTGTTGAGTTACTTTATGGTTTTATCTCGTGTGTTAAAATACCGACTCCACTTCAACTAAGCTAACCTGATGAAACCTGAAACCTTATGTGTTTTGGGTGAGCTCGCCTTAGTTCCCACTTTGGCGTGATAGGCCAACACAAAGGATAAGAGAAACTTGTGTGCGATGATTCCTATAACTCGCATGCATGGGTATGGGGTTATGACATAACTAGACACACAACAAAAATTGACTCCATCCATATCAGTTTCATAAAATCGAATAAAGAACAAAATTGACTCCATTCATTAGACTCCCACAAAATTGATTAATAACAAAATTCACTCCATTCATTCATCGCCCACAAAATTTATTAACTGAACTCATTCAAAAGAAGACATGTATTATATTTTTTATTGCCTCTAATTAAAATTATTCTAATAAAACCCACTTCCATCTCTCAACAAAATTGATTGATTGTGACACTTTTAATATGTGGAAACTTAACTACAAAACACATATTTTAAATGCATATGTCCTACAAAATTTGCGAGCATATTGTACAAGATAGTAAGATAGTGAAAAGTGATATAAAATTCTTCACCATTAAACTCATTTCAAAAGAAATCCTCAACTATTAAGTTATTTATTACTTTAAAATGAAATTATTCTAAAAAAAATTAAAAGTTTGATTGAACATATTTAAGGGAAGTCCTTCAACTATATATTTTTAATTATTTTAAATTCAAATTAGTTTAACAAAACCTATTCAATTCATTCGACTCTTACAAAATTGAACGAAATGAACTCCATTCATTCGAGCTCTCACAAAATCAAATTTGATTCCCACAAAATTGATTGATTGAACCCACTCAAAATTATTATTTGAATTGAAATTATTCTAACAAAACTCACTCGTATGGAACTCTCTCAACATAATTGAATAATTGCAATGTTTTTAATTGAATTTTGTACTTTTATGCAATCTTAAATATAAACTTCGGAATCACTTCCACAAACTCACCCCCTCTTATGTGTGAGACTATCCACATTCCCATCACACACTGATAGTACAATTACTATTTTTCAATGGTCCACACAGAAAGGAAATTAAACCCTAGACTAACTGCCGAATTTACCTAGGGCTTAATGCCCCCTTACATGGACCATTGAAAATGATTATCAACGATCAGACACAAATCCATGCGTCAGAAACTTCCAAAGCTTAAATACCCTCGGCGCCCTTTTTTCACAGTTAACACCATTTCATTGACACACGTACAGCAACTGAAAGAAGGCAGAGGCAGCCATGGATTCGGCCACCAATAACACCAACAACTGGAGAAATGAGTTGTCACATGAGTCCAGACAGAAGATCGTCAATAAGATGTATGTATTCAAATTCTTCCTCTTACTCTTTTCTTTTCATGGATCTTGCAGGATTATGTCTATTGCCAAATTTTTACACCCTTTGCCCGAAAACCCACTTTTCAATTTCGCCTAGATTTGTTTGGATATCCGGCATTTCCAGAATTCAGCTTAAAATCAGTAGACGCCTCCTGTTGATAAATGATACTTTGATTCGAAAATGGATAAAAAAGGGTTTCAGCGTTCCTATCCAAAACACATGCACATCACTATATATGGATGCTGGGCAATCTCAGAAAACCCATATCCTGTTGATAAATGATACTTTGTTTTGGGGATTATGAAGCCAGAAAGAAGAAGCAGCAAATACTAGACTTTCTTGTGCACTTATTGCAAACCGGTAGGTAAAGGTAACTTTTTTAGGTCATTGCCAAGGGAGACACTATTTTGATGGCCGAGATCCCCCTTGTGAAATCTCAGAAATAAATATTTTACATTTAACTTGTATTGTTCAAATTTGTTACTCTTGGTTTTGCATTAGACTGCAAGTTTGTGCTATTTAAGGCTACAGTCCGATGGAGGAGGTTACTAAATTTTTTCAGTGGGCGCTGCTGAGAAATTTAGGAGTTTTTTCCAGTTTAGTGGTCCCATGGATATTTAATTCTTTTGTGCTATTTAATATTAGATGAGAAATTCTAGGAATTATATGCAAACAGATGGTCTAAATTTATATAACTTTTAAAATCTCAAAAAAAAAAAAATTCAAGGTTCCATGTGTAGAAAATGTCCCTAGGTTGCTGGGGGAAACTTTCAGCCCCCCTCTTTAACAGCAGCTGAAAGTCTGCTGGCTCAAAATGCGGGGCTCCTATTCTATAGGAATAGATTCATTTTATCCCTATACCTGTATTATTTCAACTGCATGGGACCAATCTTGCTGTAAAAATAGAAGCCCAAGCCCCTTCTATGGGATCACATCCTAACTGGACTAGCATCGAGTACATTGATGATGGGTTTGTCATCAAAATGTGGAGTAGATCACGGAGCTGATGATAGTGGCAAGTACCATAGCAGAATTTCATTGGTTTTCTACTGGAATTAAACTTATGAATTGTGTTGTTTTTGCTTCCAGAAATTCGTAATTACTAATTATAAATATTTATACAATTTTTGTTTCAAGAATTTTCAGATTTCAATTTGTTTTGTTTCAATGATCCTGAGAAGAGGATACAGAGAGAGGGTGGTGCCATTTTGACAAACATAGAAAACTATGACAATACTGCAAAATGTCATGGAGTTTACCATCACCAGCACAAGTTCGAGTCACAACTTGACTCCCAAAGGGGCAAATCTTGTCAAAAACTTGACGCCCAAGGGGGCACCTCTTCATGAGTACCCATGACAAACAAAAATGCTGCAAAATCACTGTCATACCATCCATGAGCGTCCATGAATACATATGGCATATAACATCACTATAATAAGAAATACCTTAAACATAAAAAACTAGCCCATCATACTAAACATGGCAGTGGTGGAAGATTATCACATAGTTTCAAGCACAAATTTTCAACTAGAAGTCTGAAAGTCTTTTACAGATTGCTCATTCTGGAGTTCATCTCGAGTTTCAGGTTGTGAATAATCTTGCCGTGAATGTTTCTTCTTGGCATATGTCTTCTGGTGTTACTACCGCACTATGCCTCTAATCCAGCATTATATTGCCCACTTTGGAAGAAATTGAGCTGCCTTCTTTTTAGGATCATGCTGCAGATAAATTTGGTGGTGTCAATCATCCAACTGTAAATAACATGTCATTGCCTTTTATTTTTGAACCCTTTAAAATTCTTATTCCACATAATTAGCATTTTTTCTTGTTTTTCTGCCCTCGCCACAAGTTTTTCCTGGGATCCTCTTGAGCGAAGTGTCAGAACTATCCTTTGACGTACTGAAGTGGCATTTATTTTCAGGAGATGTTTTCCCTTTCCCTCATTTCTTAGCCCCAACTAACCAATCAGAATGGTTGAGGGCAATCTTCTTGGAAGTAAATTTAATATTTGTCTGTTTGCAGTCAAACTTTTGCATGACCTTCCTTTTGACTTCCACTTAAAATTTTCATTATAGAATATTCTGTATTTAAAGTGGAAGGCCGTAAAAAACTGAGCAGAGATTGATCTAGCAAAAGCTAAAACAGAACTAAGAATCATCTATACAAAATCCCCATAGGACAGAAAGCTAATCAGCCTTAAAGCAAATCTCCAAAGAAAGAAAGATTTATCAACGACCTCGCAAACTGAGAAATGTAGAGAAAAACCTACAATGACAAAGTCTAACAGAATCTCTCGACCAAGGGAGGCAGCTGAAGATATCCACAAACCTCAAAATAGGAATGACCAACGCAGCTCCAGCAATGTTATTGGAAACCGCAATAAGCCATGGAGGCCAAAGAAGGAAACTGGCATTCTAAGATAAATCATAGTCCAACTGGAATCACCCAAAAAAGTAAAGTTTTTATTTAAATAATTTATAAATCTCCACCACTAGAATAAAGATTGCATTGATGCCACAGTCACTACCTGCATACACCATTGCCTCCACTTTACAAGAGATGTTATAAACTAGTAGCTTCAATTCCATAGAGTACTAAATGTCCTGGATGCACTTCAAGCATGCGAGGTATCTCCCCGAATTAATATCATGTCCGAAACCCTTAAATTTGATCTATGGGTGGGGCCCTAATGGATATCTATATGATATAATCATGCTCGAATAACTAAGCGAAATCAATGCAAATGGATACATAATTTGCTATTAGTGTGGGCATTGTTGAAAACATTCAAGTTTTGCCCAATTCAAGATCTTAGAATGTCCCTTACTTTTGCTAAAAGACTTGTGACATTGTTACTCCCACTTTCAACCTGGTTAAAGGAGATGAGAATTAACAATTTGTAGACAGAGAAATGTCTTGCATAACCATATTTAACATTCAATATTGAGGCCCATTTCTCCAATTGGAGCCATATTGTTTTTGATTCTCCCTCCACTTCCATATTTAGCCGCTTTTATAGATAGTGAGGGGGAGGCCCTGGAGAAGAGCTTCTGCTTTGCCTAGTTATTAGATGAATTCCCCATATTTAAGTGAAACAATTGCTTACCCCTGACAATTTCACTTCTACCGACTTCTCCCCTACTTGCACGGCCAATATTATCTTTGGCAGCCCCATCAAATTTCAGTTTCACTCTTCCTTGCTAAGGATGGATCCATTTCTTAGCAAACTGTTTTTCCTTAACTGTACTAACACCATTTGGAAGGGTGAATATTTCTGTATTAGATAAATTTAATATTTGCATCTATTTGTACGTGGTAATGATATACTTAACCGTAAATTCCATGGGTATTTGTTCTTCCAGTTTATAGTTAGGAAACACCTGATCAGCATTCAAGTTTTGTGTTGGGAAGAAAAGTATCCAGCATGTGTGGAGTGCACATCAGATGCGCAGACATGTGCACATTTTTTCCAAAATAAGCTCCTCATCAAACATGCCCAGTGATTGCCATCCAACAGGCTGCATTCCTTTTTCCTGGTTTCAGCAGCTAATGTTATTGGTTTTAGACAAATCAATTAGCCTGTACTTTTGTAACTCTGTTTATGCACTTTTTTTGCATCAGGTTTAACATACTTCGTTGACTCTACATTATACACACACTCATACATTTCAAAGCAGTAAAACACATTTTGTAGAAAAATACCTTGCTGGTGAACTGGTTAACCATCTATTTTAACTCTCAGTCTTGTATTTTGTTCACATGATATGCTCTCTCGTTCATGGTAGCTTTTTAGGCTATAACCTATCAAAAGTTTGTAATATTAAGAAAAGATATTGAGGTGTTTCATGTTTGGCAAAAGTGCTTGCAACCGATCTGTTTGCCAATAGAAACCGTGGAAGGGGTTTTCTAACAGAAAATGGTTTTGTGCAGAATGGATACTCTCCAAAGATATATGCCAGTTACAGGTCCTGATGGCATGAATGAACTCAGAAAGATTGCTTTGCATTTTGAAGAGAAGATTTATGCTGCTGCCCTGGATCAGGTCCGTTACCTGCACATTTATCATATATATATGTATGTATATATGTATAATATATACGAGTTGTTATTATTGTTATTAGTTTTCTATTGATGCTAGTCTACGTCGTTATTGTTTGTTATTCGCAAATAGTATTAATGAGCTGCATGGCCTTCTACATCCCTTACATGATCCCAGCTGGCATTATTGGAGGTTGAAAATATGGCCAAAATATGTTTTTCTGCATGAATTTCCTTAAGTAACTGCTGTCCGTGTCATCATTGAAAATGTCTTTTTCAAATTTTTCTGTGATTGTTATTGCAATATAATTATATTATAATTCCTTGAAGTGTTTGATGAATTCAGGAAAAGGACAAAACTGATTGATGTATATATATGCATGCGTGCTTTTATCTATATTATGATAGCCAACTTTAAACCCCAATCTCTCTGAATACATCTTAAATAATTAATTCCGAAAATCTGGGAAAAATTATTGAGGGCATCAAATTCTAAACATTTTGAAACAATCCAGGCCTAAGCATTCTGCATCTTTCTGAAAAAATTAGATGATAGTTTTGCCAAATTTTCTTACACTTTTCCCCTTACGGGGAATTTTAAATCTTGCTTCAATTTCATGTTTTCATTCAACTCAAGAAGGCAGAAAAGTTGTCGTTCTTCTAAATATGTATGCTATTGCACATTTTATACAGCAAGCTGACAGATCTCATTCATGGTGCCTTTCAATTCATATGGTCTCCACTTCTTTTTACTACCATGCATTTGAAAATTGCTATTGCATTTTGAAAAGTACCCATGTTTGTCGATAGATTTGATGTTTGGAATTCTTTATTTTTTGTCTTTTTGGGTGTCTATGATATGCAGCAAGACTATCTACGCAAAATATCTCTCAAGATGCTGTCATTAAGAAATCATGTTTCTCGAGATGGAAATCCTTTGGCGGATGTTTCTTCTAGTAGCAACCAGACGCCTCTAGATCCTGGTGGGGGCAGCCATATAAAATTCTAATTTGTAATTAAATTACTGGTTTTACTCATTAAGCATAATCTATACTATCATTTTGACCGGAAACAATCAGTTTATTGTGCTTATTTAAAATAATTCCTTTTATTCTTTGATATCAGTATTCAATGAGGTTTTGGTCTGAGAAGTGGGTTTTGTTTCTGGTTTCGATTGTTTTCAACATTGGAACAGGACTTATGATGCCACCACATCTGAGAAATACGGCATTAGTAAATGGCAATGGCATTTCACTGCCTGGACAGGCTCAACAACAACAAGCGTTGCTACAGCAAGATATAAAACCTGGCATGGAGTCGTTAGGTCAAACTGTACAATCAAATGTTATTGACCGGCAGGAGAAGATCTTTCAGAAGGTAAGATACTTTGCAATATGTTTTCTAGCTTGTGATTGCTATCTATGTGATATTTCTGTGTGTGTGTGTGTGGCCATGCTAGAGTTGATGTCAACAACGATCCTGGCTACTATGAATGGGACCTTAAGCTGTGGAGTGGTTTTTTAATCCAAACTTAGAATACCAGTGGTATTATCAATACATCAAAAATGCAATAATAGACTACCTTGCTAGCCACTAACAGATCAAAGGCTTTAAAACTATCCCTGACACTGCAGCTGGAGGCTCTCAAGTGAACTAAAGCTGATTTTTTGAACGATGGTTAGCTTCTTCAGTTTACAGACACGGACAGTAGTGGTTATACTGGCTGTTGTAAAATAAGTATGTCATCCAAGGTAGCATACATATATGTAAAAGTCTGTTTAGTGAAGGTGGTAGAAGAATTAATCCATTTTCAGAGTTAAATCACACCGGCCCCTTCTTGGAGGGAAAAAGTCACCTTATGATAACTATGCCCTTTCCTTATGGGAAACCATTTTTCAATGCTTAACATCATCTTATGAAAACCATGTCAAATCCCTTTACTTCACAATACTTATAATTTGACACCACAACCTTCCCCGATGATGCTTGTGTATATCAAGCTGTTAACGCCAGCATTTGCTTCCAGTTATCATCTAAATCATGTTATGTCAATTATGTAAGAAAAACATTTGCAGTTATTTTATTTGTTTTGTGATTTCCGATGTCTGTGACCTCTATTATATCTATCATCTTTGTGATTGGTTTCCTCCTTATATTATATCTATCACCTATGATTCTATCATTGTTATTTCTCCTTCGTCTATTTT
Source organism: Taxus chinensis (assembly GCA_019776745.2). Classification (NCBI taxonomy): domain Eukaryota; kingdom Viridiplantae; phylum Streptophyta; class Pinopsida; order Cupressales; family Taxaceae; genus Taxus; species Taxus chinensis. The sequence continues at coordinate 137,298,717 of CM034151.1, read as the reverse complement.
GTGCATATCATGACTCTTCTTTTACCCATCTTCTTGGTGTATTAGGATCAGGACATTTGTAGCAATGATCTGATAGAAACGGTGATGTATTTTTTTGCAGCTGCAAAAGCTGAAAGATATATATTTTCCAGACCTAAGAGAATTACTCCAAAAGCTTACCCTGAAATGTCGGCAGGTACATGTACTCTTTTGTTCACTTACTTTTCTTTGGTATAATTTAATCAAACAGCCTGATGGCACCAGTTAATCATTCAGTTTGGCATCAATGCATAAAGATTGTTCTTTTGGCAGCCTATGGCAGCTGATGATATTGTTCACCAGAGACTAACTATAAAATACTTAGAGTGTACATTGACCCATCCTATGGGATTGACCATTAGATGTTGGTTCAAGTTTCTATAGAACGATAGTATGGAGGGGCATTCTACCAGAATTCAAGATTGATGCCGTCTGAGATTCATATCCAATATGTATCTGAAAGTTATTAGTCTCAGGAAATCAGGGGGAGTCTCAAGGTAAATCTGCAGTGGAAATTCCTTGTGCAGACCAGAATCTGTTGGCAGGGTTACAAGGTTCGGACGTAGCATATATGTTTTTGGCTTTATAATGCCGTCTTTTCTATTCATGAAAACTCTGTTTACTGGGAAGTGTCTCTCTGATTTCTAGCTCATGATTAGTTATCATGGTTTGGAAATCATGATGAGCATATAGATTTGAAAAATAGGTCATCATACTTAAGTAATGGAATAGACACATTGTGTGTACCTTCACATAGTTGGTACTAATGATATAATTGTCATAACATTAGATTGTGCAGATCCCCTGTTGACTGCTTAGGTATTAGAGCAGACCTGGAAATATTCATGTTCTGAGCATGGATTCTTGGAGACTGTTAAAAGCTAAGCATCCTTCCCTCAAGGGTGTATAAAATTTATATGCTCACTGGTTTCATTGTATGATTTAAATGTAATCTATTGGGTATATATGTTTTTCATACGTAAGTATGTGAATATGCAATTGTGCGTATGCTTCACATAGGGAAATGAATAAAAACATGATTGTGTAGATCCCCTGTTCGACTGCTTAGGAAGAGCAGACCTGGAACTATGTTCTGTTGGTGGTAGCTAGAGGTGACCTGGTTTACTGATTGCCATGGTTTTGGACCTGTTCACTTTAATTTTGGTGTGTAGCAATTGATTTTCTAGATACATGTCTGATATCATAACTGATTTAATGCTGGGCATTGCTCTCGCACATGAGAATCATGGTTGTTTCACTATGTATCCTCTGTGCATCAGTACATAGAAACCGTATAGATTTAGAACTTGCAGAAAATAGTGAACCTACATGAAATTCTGCAAAATTCTGCAACTTGCGAGTTCTTTTCAATAACTACGATTCTCATTTCAATTTTAAACTACTCTCCAGATGTGCTTGAATGACAAATAATGGGCATTCGAGAAAGCAGAAGCATTACTTGCGATCGTAATGTGTACATTGCGAAAAAAAGTAATTACTTGTAGGTTACTCATGAGTACTGAGTCACAGAATGCAAGATCTGCATGGGACCTCCAATAGCTTTGACGTCCAGGTGGTACTTGTAACCGTCAATTAATAGTAACATCGTGTAGCATATTTTGACTTTTCTGGAAATTTTGTACCAATATTATAAGTTTGCTTCAGGTGGATGACAATGTTGCATTGGCTTGTATTGTACTCTATTTCTAGGTCTAACCACTGATTATTGGACTTTCTTTTAGATGGTCAATAGTGAGCAGTGATTGCACTCTGAATTGGTATAAATTTGAAACTTTGATACTGAGATATAGATGGTATAAAATTTGAATGCATTTTACTCTCTTTTGTCCAAAATTGAGGATTCTAGGGATTTTAAAGAAAATATAACTACGATTTATTTTGTCATGTTTTTAAGAATGTTGTGTTACATATTAAAGTTTAAGTTTATTTTATAGGATTACATATATTTTTCTACTCTCTCATTGCCGCGTTTTAAGACAGAATTTTTAACCACGAGTCTAGGGTTATAATTATGGGCCAAATAAATATGGAAAATGCAACAAATGAGATAATCACCTGTTGATTGCGTGAAGGAAAAGCAGACCTAAAATGCCACTCAACATGCATAGATGAGTGTGACCATTTGTGACCCTTTTGCAGAGTCTTTAAATCTGATTTTCTAGATAGCGAATATTTATTGAAAATAACTGATTTTATTTTATCCAGGTGAATCAGTGGGAGCGGAATTCCCTAAAATCCACTGTTGAATGGCTTTAGGAAGTGAGTAGCCTTAAAGATGTAACTATGTTAATGACTTAAATAATAAGTCCTCTGCGTAATGTACTTTTAATAGTGTTATCTGTTTCCTTCTAGATTTGAATTCGTCATTGTTTTTGTTTTCCCAGGTGAAATTTTTTAGTGGGAGTGGGTCTTGCTTTGATCGACTTGAGTAAAGTGGATCATCCATGGACCTTTTTTAATTGTGTAGAGCAACCACGGAAGTCTAATCAAGAGCATCTACCTTGATTTGAAGACAATTGTTGCACTATCACCAAATACCATTAATATTGTCATAGCGTCGTAGGGTTGTCAGAATCACACAATATTCAACTGATTTGGTGCAAATCTCACTCGTCTAACTTTCTTAGAATAATACCTCGTATTGCATGGAAATGCTTCTATCTAGGAATTGATAATTATTTAATAGAAATTACAATATATCGTACCATTCAAAGGCTTAATGGCTCATAATTAACGCCTTACTAGAATATGCGGTTCCCTTACCCAAAAGTGCAGACATTGAAAATATTGATAAAAATTACTTTTGGAGCACATTCCATTCAAAATAATCTATAATTGCCAATGATCATAATAATGTACAATTCTCCTCCCCTATAGATTCATCACTGGGTATTGCTTGAGGGGCCTTGGATTTTGCGATAGGGTTGGCCTTTATGATCTACTTTCATAGATTCTAAATTTTGGCTCGGCTTGTGCTCCATTGTTGTCTCAAATATGTCGATTACTTCGGTTTGTGCAGCTATGGATTTTCTGTCCCCTTCTGGCATACCACATGCCCTTGTGCGGATTATTTTGTGATTATCCTTGCATCGGTTTGGCAATCTCGCAGTTGGATCATGAGCTGTCTATGGATGTCCCACTTATGCGGTTTAAGGATCCGTACCTACATAAAGGTGTATTCCCTGCCAACAGGTCTTCTAGATAAGCTTTTGAATTCATCCATGATGGCTATCAAGTGAGATTCACAAGTCCCGAGTAGGCAAAAGACTGTCCCTTTTCGATGGCTCTAAGAGCTTTGGTGCATCTTTGCAAACACTCGGGCACATTCATTCCATAAGGCTAATGCCTGCTCTCAATGAGTCATGAATAAATTCAGAAGAAAAACAAAGGGGCTTGCACCAACGCACTCATTTTGTTAGTTGACAGTTTCCTTTCTCTACCTGTTGCAAGTCAGGAGCACCTTCAATCGTTGTGCACAGACCAACTCAGATGACATGACTATCGAGTTTCCCCACTGTTGGCGGTCGTGCCAAGCAGTTGCATGTATCTGAGTCTTTTGATTCTGAGCAGAGTTAGGATAGCCCTTGTCTTAGATCCTTCGCTCGACCTTGCCTCCTCAGCAGGCGTCGTGGACCGTTGTCACGACGATTCCAAGGAGAAGAAGGGGCGTTTTGAGCCTCATGTTCTCATTCTCCATTAGACCTGCGTAACTTTGTATTTGGTGTTCCTTAAGCACCCCTATAGTTATTTTGTTGTTTTGCTAGGCTTGGCCTAATTTGGTTGTGGCTTTGGGACGTGCTCTCATACCACCCACTTTTTTGTTGAGAGAATCTTGTATCATGTTGCATTTAATATAATATAAGATCCTCTTTCATAAAAAAGTCTATCATTATTCTTAATAAAGGAATTGCACTTAAAAATCTCATTAAAAAGTTTTGTTCAAAAATAAAATCTTTCCTAAAGTTCTGCAGTTCCATTCCAAGAAATTGCAAGAATGCATACTATCCCAAAGTTGTCATCACTTCCAAAACAAATTCAAATAAGACTTCTACCAAAAAAAAAATTACAATTGAATATCACAACACATTCAATTCAAAAGTTTCTCATCATTTATAATACTAGATATACATAGATTTGTAGCCTATAGCCAAGTTATTGTGAGGATATGTTGGGGCCAATTACCTTATCATATTCTTTAATCACTATTTTTTATTTTTTTTCGAAGAAAACATTGCTAAAGCTAAGGGGAAGTCTTTTTGCATAACCGGGTAAGATGTTTTAAGAAGAGGTTGGATAGTATGACAATCAAATGATTTGGGTTCAAATTGCTTGCACATGCAATAACTGCATGAGTGGCACAATGTCAACATTATTATTAATCCTTGTATTTTAGGTTTTAAAGGTTTTTAGGATAACGTAATTTTAGCATTAATTATATTTAGGCATTCTAACTTGTGTTGCATCATCACATCAAGGGAAGGAGGAATTAATATTTTTTAAACATTATTAAATCGTAAAAATTTATTGGGGATAAATCTTTCTCAATTTGAAGGAATAGTAGTCTTTACTTTTGTTTAATTAATGGGCTTGTTTTGTAGGATTTTATAACTTTTACAATTAATTATTAGCTTAATGCTAAATTTTCATTTATAATAATTATTAGATAAGTTAATGTTTAAAAAAAAAATTACAAGGTATGATCGAAGAGGCATATTCAATCGTGAAATAGAATTTTATATAAATTATTTCTCAAATAATTAGTTTGATCTTGAATCTCCATTAGACAATTTATTTGCATCAAGGGTCCTATCAAGAGCAACACTTTACTTGAGTTGTTGGTTATTGTCATCTCCCTTGACTACTTTTGGAAGATCTTTAGCGTTGTCTTCATAAGACAACTATATGTTGTTTTCTCTTTTGCCTCTTCAATACAAGAAGAATACCTTATTTTCTCATAAATATCTGGATTCGAATTGATCTTCTTGATGTTATTGAAGGCTTTATGTTCCACCAAAGTTGGTGAAGACGAGTTCATCATTAATACAACGAGGACATAAACCCTCACAAAATCACCACCATTCCTCTAAAACTCGATGAATTTGATGAGTGGGTTTCTTACTTGCCATACTTACCAAATGACATCCTCACCAACTATGTAGTTAACTTCCTCCCAAAAGAAGCCTAAAAATCATAACACAACCTAGCATCATTTCTAAAACCTTATTGCTCATAACTAAAAATCACAAAAAACATTATGTTAAAAAACTCAATATCATTCTTAAAAACCAACTAAATAGGTGCCTTACCCAAAAGAAATGATACCAACTACCTAAGAACATATTGTTAAGGTAACCCTCTAAGATGTCAACCACTCATAAGGACAAGTTTCAGAATTGTCGAATATAATCTTTGATTGACCCTGTTTGTCATAGCTTTGTTATCTGCCTAAAATAGTTCTCCGTGACATTGTAGTTATAGTGCATATGGAGGTTATGTGTGAACATTGACCAAAAAACAAAGGGTCCTTTCTTTTTATTTTTCTCACAAATCCATCTATACCAAATGTTTTGTTTTACTTCCAAATAAAATGATGTCATTACCGCCTTCTGTCCACTTGAAACTTGATGTAGATAAAAAAATCTTCATTTGGTTGATCCAGGTGACTAGATTGTTCCCATTGAACCTACACATTTCCACTTTCGGAATCATGTTCTGCCATTGGCTAGAAGATCTACCAAGTTGTGCAAAGGATCCACCCTGGTTGGCCTTATTTGAATTTGAGTGTGCATTGCTTAAGGATCTTGTGTGACTCGAATGGGAATTCATGGCAGTAGTCATGAATGAGCTAACAACCATCAACTCCTTCACTGAGTCAAATTCCGCCTTCATTTCATTCTTTACTGAGAATAAGCTATAATTAAACTTTGTCTTCGCATTGGCAAGGTCATCTTTTACCTTCTCCAAGAGTTGGGTGATTGCCTCTGATGTGACAAAAGCTAAAGACTCATAATCCATATCTTTTTAATTAAAGTCATTCATGGAGTTAATTGCCCCTTCTCTCGGGCTTTTGTTGACCTCCCTGTCATGATGTAGGGTTTTGGTCTTAGGGTACAAGGATTAGAGTAGAAATTTAGGATTAGGGGTTTCTTATGTGTTTCGTTTTAGAGAAAAAAATAGAGAACAAGTCTTTCCTAAATCTTTTGCAAGCTTTCCAAAAATGTAGAGAACTTAGAAAATTTCCAAAAATTGTGGCTTATGGAGCAAATTTATGGAAAACCTAATGTGACAATAACTTTAACAAATTAGATTTAAAAAAGACTAAAATTTAGAGAGAATCTTACTTGTTTGATTTCACAGTTTTAGTAAAAATTGGAAGAGGAATTGCAACGGTTTGCGAAATATAGATGGATCCTCAAAATTAGGGTTTTAACCTAATTTTGGCCTGAATCAAATCTTTGATAACACTTGTAAGGAAATTACTTAAATATGTCATAATAATAACAAGAATAAAACACCTAAGGACACCAACATAAAGAAATGAGATCAAAATATGAAAGTAGAAATGACTTAAACACTTCAAGGGCGCAACCTCCACACCTTACAATAAGATTCAAATGCTCAATGTGGTGAGCATCTACTAGTTTTTAACTCCTATGTATACCCTACTATGCTATGTAAACCACCTTGGATAACCTACTAAGCATAAATAAATGAGATATGACATGTTAAGAGATTATGTTAGTCACCACTCAACCATATATATCTTGATATATGACATAGGATTAAGGGCGTAACAAATTCTCACCACAAATCCCTATCTCATCTCTTATAATCTCTATTTTATTTCACACATCTTGTTAGTGAGTTGTTGAAATAACTCACGTAATCATACTCTTAATTTTCTCTCTCACACATAATAGATTAATTATAACAAATATTCTCATTCACCTACCAACGTGAGTATTAAAAAATACATTTCCATCAGTAAAACCATCTTCCTTTGGACAAATCCATCTAAATGGATTTTTCCATCATTGTTGAATTCATCCTATGATGGTGCAAATTGATTTTTTTCACTTGGAGAAGGTGACTAAATGTCCAAAGATGTGTTCTACATTTAAAAGATAGGTTTTTGAGTAGTTGGGGATGAGTACAAGTGTGACCTAGTGGCTAAGGAGTGCTAAATTGAGCAAGATGTGTATGTAAGTAAAAAATGACCTAATAGAATTTGCTCTTTGTCTCTAGCTAATCTAGACTAAGATAATGAAAGGGGCCATACTAAATATACTAATGAGTGGAATTAGAAAGTGATATTCCAATCTCTATGAAAATTATAGGGTTTTGAAGCCTAGATATAGGATAGGGGAGTGAGGTCTAATTAGGTTTTGATAATAAATTGATAATAATAATGTTGTGACATGTTAGAGATACTTATGTGACAAGAGTTTCAATAAGTGTATTACTTAACTCATATTTAGATGAAAAACATATACTTATATTGTGGATGATATTATAGAAATAAAGAGCATCCACATGCATTAGAAGCAGGGGGAGGATGAAATTTCAAGGTACTCGATAAGTTTGATCTTGGTGGTGTCATATTATTTCACGATTCTCATAAGACTCTTAAAGAATTTATTTCTCAACTCATATTTTTGTAGAAAAACATATAATTATATTGTGAATGATGATGTAGGAGCATCAAGTGCTAAAGTGCAATAAGGTCATATGACCATTAGGGCATATTAGTTTAGGTGTGTTAGAGTCAAAAATGTTGTAAAAATGCATATGTTCTTGTAAAAGGGCAATAAGTGTTTGTAAGTAGAGTAATCATGCTGGTAAAAGTTGTTAAAGCTAGAATAGTTGTTATTACAAGTCATATGAGGCTATGAAATCCATGTTAACATGCATGAGTTGTGTTTGAACGAGCTCTATGGGAATTAGGAAGTTGTTTAGGTCTATTATAAGCTTAGAGAATGGTTGAGATAGTCTCAGAGTTGGTTTAGGGGTTGTTGAACTAGTTTAGGCTCTAAAATTAGTCAATGAACACCTATTTCATAGATGATTTGATGGAAATTAATGTAAGCAGATGTTCATGAAGTGGAATAATGAATATTATGGCATAAATGATGATTTGGAATGTAAATACATCCATGAGAGAAGGAATTATGCAAGATCTCAGTGACTGTGTTGAAGAACCCTGCTTGAAAAGTGGCTTCAAAACCCTCAATGCCTCGTAAATGATCAAATTCTCCTGACTGCTAGGATGAAAAGCTTCTGCAGACATCAAGGATCACGTGCATATTTTTTATAAGGTTTGAAATTGTGAAATTTAGTTGTTATTGCAAAAATGATTGTTGTTGGCCTGGATCTAAGGCTTCGTAGATCTTCAATTTGCATGGATGAATTTGTCTAGAATTTTCAATCTATCTCTACCTTTCTATAAACTAGAAATCCTCCAAATCCTAGCATGATTGGTCATCTACAGAAAAAGATATCGGGGACAACTATTTCAAGCAAAACTGTGCATATATAGTCACAGGTAAGAGCAGTTTAAAGGTAGAATTGCATTCAATAAGTGATGTAATGATTATAGGTCATTGTGGAAGGTGAATTAATACCTAAATGATGTGTTTGAATGATTGTATGGGCATAGGAACAAAGAAATCACCATCATTTACAAGGAAATCAGACTGTACAGAGCCTTCTAGGACTGTAAAAAGCTATTTTGGAGACCAATAAAGGGAGATGAGCAAAATATGATGTATGCAGGCTAGAAAACCACCTTTCCATCTATATTTGAGGTGTTTGAGTACTTCTAGGGAGATTTTCATAATGAAATTGTCTTCATTTTGAATATGCATGACTATATGAGCTGGTATGATTGTCTTAGAGTGAAGTAAAAGGTGTCAAGAAAGGTAAATTGGCCAGCTTGTTATAGATCAAGTTATGGAAGGTCATAGAGATCTTGATTAGGTTATGAGAAGCCTAATAAGCATGAACTCAAGCTATAAAAACCTTGTAATTGCTTATGTGGGCTTGAGTTGAGTGTATAAGAGCCAAGAAAGGCTACAAGAACTTGAGGTCAGAGTTCAAGAATCCACTTTGAAGACCATAAAGAAGGGATCTAAGGCTTAGTTTGATGTCTTAAACATGTCAAACCAAATATGAATGGTCTTGAGGTTGCAATTAAGGAATGACTTCATTGTGAGACAAAGTGCATGATAAGGGTACCAGAGAGTATGTTGTTAAATACCTTATAAGTGGACTTGTAGTTTGGGACAATCTTGTTTGGTGAATATATGAGTCTTGTACATCTTTTATGCATTGACTCTGTGATCACACAGTGATCACCATTGATCAAGTAGGCTCTTCTAGTTGATGTCCTTCATACATGAACATGCATTAGGTTTCTCAAATGGGCCTAGGATGATGTAAGCATAGGCTAAGGTGTATAGAAGTTTCATGCAAATCCTATTGTAGGCTAACACAAGGTGTTTGGAGTCTACTAAGGTGCATGTACATTAGTGATCCTCAAACAAGGGTTGGTGTGAGTGGAGCCCTTGATGTTATGAAACAACCATTATGATTGATAAACCTTCAAGCCCTAAATAGTATAAGGTCAAATTCAAGCACAAGTAAATTTTGTATTGAGCCCTGCACCAAATGGTATATATACAAAGGGATGGGATCCACATATCTGAGGAGGAGGATGAAATTTCAAGGATTAATTAGGTATGATCTTTATTGTGTCCATATTATTTCACTATTCTCACAAGACTTTCAAATAATGTGTTATTTAGCTCATAGTTGGAAAGAAAACATGTATTGTGGATGGTATAAACAATAGATGACATCTGTATGAATGAGAAGGAGGAGGATAATAAAATTTCAAAAGACTCGATAAGTTTGATCTTGTTGGTGTCATATTATTTCATTGTTCACACAAGTCTTTTGTATATTTATTAGATAATCAAGAGAAAAATTTATCAAATATGAATTAAGTATAAAACATTTCCAACGGTGAATCTGTTTATCTTATTCATAAGTAATAGAGGTGATATTTTAATGCAAATCCTGAAAAATACAAGGAAATGCATCTAGTACATTTTTAATACAATTTTCAAAAAGTAGCCCAAAGTAAAATAGTACAAACATATTTTCATGCAAGAAAAATAGTCAAATGAGCAATTCATTCTTCGTTCTCTAATTTAACAACTAGATGTTCATTCTGAAACCATGGAAATCTAAAACTTGTAGGAAGTCTCAAACATTAAGCAATGGAAGAGGATATATTGAGTGACTTGACCAACATCTTATTGACCTACAACATCCTCTCTTATATTCCTATTATATATTATGTTCACACTTCCATACTCTCCATTTTTAAAGAACACGCTCCAGTAATGAATCCACCAAACAAAAATTCAAATACATAGGAAACACAATTCATTAAAAAAATTCCTTACAAAGAAATGAATTTTTTCTCACATGTATAATCCAATGATAATGCTTATAATCATATCCATTTTATATGTAAAAACGTTGCCACTTAATGAAAAATTAGACTACATTTGTTGATTTAGGCTCTAAATGCCTCTCCTTAATCCCGAGATAAAAATACTATGATAACAATATTGAGAAGGAATTCCTAATATGAATGACTTGGCCTCTCAAGTCTAACACATGGTAAAAAATATTATATAAATCAATTGTATAAAAATTCCTGATAAGATAGTCAAAATACTATACTGGGATCATAAAGATACCTTATAATAAACCATTTCCCCCTTTAATCATGGTTTATTTTTTACATGGGTCATGTTTAGGAACCACTACAAAATTTTCATTGAGAATCAAGTCTCTAGAAGTAATTGAATTTATCGCGGAATGGGATGAATTCATATGATTTGTAATGACTTTATACTCCATATTTACATTTCCCTCTAATTGAGATACTCTTTCTAAAATTGCATTTACCCTTTTGTATACTTGTGAAATCAGTGGATCGATTATTAAACCTCCAATGAACTAATCCCTTAAAAGGAATATTTAGTTAATGGTTTTTATGGTAATATGACATGAATAGGGAACTTCTCTATGCAAGAGATTAGTCTTAATCCAATTGGACTATATAAAGATAGCTTATGCCACTAGTATATTTCAAATATACTTCATCATCATTTGATATTGTTGAGTTGTGGAGCTCAATTACTTCAGTTTAGCATGCAATGGAAATTTGTTGGAAAATACAATAACCGTCATCGGTTAGGGGGGAACCAACATTAGTCACCCAGGACCGGAATCAGTCAGGTATGACTGGCATCGGTCAGGCAAGGGAGGAACCCGAAGCGGTTAGGTCTAACTGGCGTCAGTTATCTGTGTGAGGATCTTTTAATTAACTCTCAGGAATTAGATGTATTTTTAGCATTAAAGTATTTATATTGATTGTAATTGCATGGCTAAGTGCCCTAAGTTTATAAACGACTATATAAGCGTAAAAGCTAGGGTTTAGAAGTAAGAATTAAAAAGAACTTAACAAGAAGTTAGAAAGATTACTTGCTGAGAATAATTTTTAGAGAAATAATTCTTGGAGAAGAAGCAAAATCTTGAGTGAAAGAAATTATTGTACATCTGAGAGGTGTGGAGGATTGTAAAACTTCATTTGTATATCTTGTCAAAGTTTTGGATAATAAACTGGCTTGTTTCTTGGTGGACGTAGCCCACACTGGAGTGAACCACTGTTAAATCTGGTGTTGATTTATGTCTCTTGTTATGATATATTATCTTCTGGTAGAATATATGCAATTTTATTTGCTATGTATGTTTAGATCTAATATATTATTCTGTACAACTGGCGTGCTAACCCCAACAAATGGTATCAGAGCTTTGTTTGAGGGTTTTGTGTGTTGGACATATTTACTCACAGAGGGTTTTTTGATTGAGTGGAAGCTACAATAATGGCAGAAGAAAATAAATACAAGGTAGAGAAATTTGACGACCGAAATTATCAATTATGGAAGATGCAGATTGAGGATTATCTGTATCAAAGAGATTTGTACTTACCGTTGGATGATAATTCTAGACCTATGAAGATGACTGATGAAGAATGGAAGATTCTTGATAGAAAGGCTTTGGGATCTATAAGATTGAGCCTGGTAGCATCCGTGGCTTCCAATATTATAGAAGCGGCTTCTATGGTAGAGTTAATGAAATCTCTTGCTAATTTATATGAAAAACCTAGTGCTTCAAATAAATTTTATTTGATGAAGAAAATATTTAGTTCTAAGATGCATGAAGGTGAATCTACCTTTAGTCATTTGAATGATTTCTAATCTATTTTAAATCAGTTAAAATCAGTTGCTAATACCATTTGATGATGAAGTAAAAGCACTTTTATTCTTATGTTCTTTGCTTGATAGTTGGGATAACTTGGTAATGGTTGTTAGTAATACAACATCTTCTTATAATATTTTTAAGTTTGATGATGTGGTTAGTATAATATTGAATGAAAAAATTCACATGAAGAGTATAGAGGAATCATTATCTGGAAATGCTTTGAATGTAGAAATCCAGGCAGAAGGAGAGATCCAAGAGTAAGAGTAATGGGAAATCAAAGTCAAGGGATAGCAGATATAAATCTAGAAGTAAGGGAATTACTTGTTGGAAATGTGGAAAGAAAAGACATGCAAAGAAAGATTGCTGGTCAAAGGATAAAGAGAACCAACAACCAGAAAAAGGTAAAGAAGCAAATCTTACTGCATCAGAGGTAATGCAAGATGCTCTTATTCTTTCTTTAGATAGTAGAATTGAATAATGAGTTTTAGATTCAGGAGCTTCTTTCCATGCAACCCCTAATAAGGGTTATTTCATAAATTATGTCGAAGGCAATTTTGGGCATGTTTATTTGGGTGATGATGAATCTTGCAGTATTACTGGTAAAGGGGAAGTTCATCTAAAATTGCAGAATGTAAATACATGGGTATTGAAATATGTGAGGCATGTGCCAAGCCTCAAGAGGAATCTTATTTCTGCAGGGCAACTAGGTGAATCTAGTTGCATGGTTACTTTTATAGGAGACTCTTGGAAAGTCACCAAGGGTGATTTTATTGTGGCAAGAGGCAAGAAGGTAGGAACATTATATTTATCTACCTGTATTACTGATTCCTTTTTCTACATTATCTACTTCAAATTCAGATCCATGCATGTGACATAATCAGTTGGGTCATATGAGTAAAAAATGAATGTAGATCTTAAAGGCTAAGGGTAAGTTATTAGATTTGAAAGATTTAGATCTTGATTTCTGTGAGCATTGCATCTTTGGAAAGTAAAAGAGAGTGAGATTTATCAAAGTTGGGGCAACTAAGAAAGAGCAAAAATTGGAGCTTGTACACTCAGATGTGTGGGGACCAGCTCAGGTAGCTTCTCATGGAGGATCCCAGTATTATGTTACTTTCATTGATGATGCTACAAGAAAGGTATGGGTTTATTGTATTAAACGTAAATATGATGATTTTGAGACTTTTAAAAGATGGAAAGCTCTTGTTGAGAATGAATCAAATTCTAAGTTAAAGTGCCTTAGATCTGACAATGGTGGTGAATATTGTAACAATACTTTCAATGATTATTGTCTAGTAAATGGAATACGTAGAGAAAAAACAGTTACAATAACACCACAAGAGAATGGTGTTGCAGAAATAATGAACAGGACAATCATGGAACATGTTAGAAGTAAGAGGATACATTCTGGATTGCCCTTGCAGTTTTGGGTAGAAGCAGTTGATATAGTAATTTATTTGATTAGCCGTGGGCCTTCAAGTTCACTAGATGGAGGAATACTAACACAACACAGAGAGACAAGATTTAAGAGGAATCTTGGACCCAAAAAAGAGGTAGATCTTTCTTTTCTTAAATTTTTTGGTTATGCTCAACAAACTCTACAAAATTCACAGAAGCTTTTGTGCATGTTGATAGGGAAAAAAGAAAGAAGTTGGATAAAAAATCCAAGAGGTGCACTTTCATTGGTTATGGATCTAGAAGTGATTTCGGTTTCCATTTTTGGGATTTAGAGAATTCTAAAATTATTAGGAGTCATGATGTTGAATGGAATGAAAAGAGAATGTACATGGATCAAATTTTGGTACCTAAAGATGAACCGGATGAGAAGTTTGTGAATGAAAATGAACTCTCAGATTTAAAAGAATTACCGACAGGGTTACACAGTAACCGGTGTCGGTTGACCCCTGACTGACACCAGTTAGACAAAATAGTATCAGTTACAAAGGATCCAACCCAACATCAGTTGGTGGAATCGACGTCGGTTAGAGGTGACTGACGTGATCACTGTCAGATTTGGATAGGAATGTCCAGGAGGTCTAGATTGAGCCTCCGGTACCCCAAACTCCTGTGAGAAGGTCACAAAGGGTAAGTAAACTTCTAGAAAGATTTACACATTCTCTATTTTATTTATTATTGACTGATAATGGTGAACCAGAGAGCTTTGAATAAGCAATGTAGGATAAGACTCACGTTTAGAGTGAACATGGCATGGATGAGGAGATTGAATCATTGGAATAGAACCAGACTTGGGATTTGGTTAAGTTGTCACCAGGTAAGAGAACATTGCAGAACAAGTGGGTTTACAGGATTATGGAAGAAGAGGGTGGATAGAAAAGGTATAAGGCAAGGCTTGTAGTAAAGGGATTTGCACATAAAGTAGGTATTGACTTTGGTGAAATTTTCTCTCCTATTGTTAAGATGACTTCTATTCGTACTGTATTGAGTTTAGTTGCAGTCAAAGATTTACATTTAGAGAAACTAGATGTGAAGATGAATTTCCTTCATGGTGATTTGGATGAAGAGATTTATATGCAGTAGTCGCTGGGGTATGAAGTCAAGGGTAAGGAGAAATTAGTGTGCAAGTTGAAAAAGAGCCTATATGGGCTTAATCAAGCTCCAAGGAAATGGTACATGAGATTTGATAGTTTTATGCATGAGCATGATTACTTGAGATGTGAATCTGACCATTGTGTTTATTTCAAGAAGCTTGAAAATGGGAGCTATATTATTTTGTTACTGTATGTGGATGATATGCTTATTGCAGGATCTAGTTTGCAGGACATTGGTGAGATTAAGGGAAAGCTAGCTCACACATTTGCTATGAAGGATTTAGGAGCTGAAAAAAAAATCCTTGGCATGCAAATACATAGAGATAGGGAAAACAAGAAATTGTATTTGTCTCAGGAGGACTATATCTAGAAGGTGTTAGAAAAGTTCAACATACAAAATGTTAAACCTGTTAGTACACCTATGGCTGGACACTTCAAATTGAGCAAAGATCAATGTCCTTCATCACATGAGGAGGTCAAATACATGACACAAGTACCATATGCTTCAGCAGTTGGAAGTCTCATGTATGATATGGATTGTACAAGACCAGACATTGCACAGGTAGTGGGAGTTGTGAGTAGATATATGACTAATCTAGGTAAAGAGTATTAGAAAGTAGTCCAATGGATACTTAGGTATTTGAAAGGAACATCCAACATGCAGTTATGCTATAGAGGTTCATATATTTCATTACATGGCTATGTTGATTCGGATATGGCTGGAGATCTAGATGGTAGGAGGAACACTACTGGATATATTTTCATAGTAGGTTGGATGACAGTTAGCTAAATTTCAAGATTGCAAAAGGTTGTGGCTTTGTCTACTATAGAGGTAGAGTATGTTGCAGCTACAAAGGCTAGTAAGGAGATGATATGGATGAGTGGGTTCATGAAAGAGTTGGGAAAGGAGAAAAATGATTGTAAAGTGTTCAGTGACAGTCAGAGTGTAATTCATTTGGCAAAGAATTCATTGTTTCATTCGAGAACAAAACACATTCAGTTGAGGTATCACTTCATACGGCAAGTATTGGAGGATGGACAATTGAATATGGAAAATATTCATACGAGCAAGAACCCTGTGAATATGCTAACAAAGTCATTAGCAAAGGAGAATTTGGAGCTACACTCCACTTCTATTAGTCTTCGAATTTGAGACTTAAAGAGGAAGAAACAAAGCTAAGGAAGGATCTAAGAATGACGTTGTACAGGTATGGTGTAATAATTAATCTCCAAGTGGGAGATTGTTGAGTTGAGGAGCTCAATTACTTTAGTTTAGCATGTAATTAAAACTTGCTAGAAAATACAGTAACCATCATCAGTTAGGGGGGAACCAACATCGGTCACCCAGGACCGACATCTGTCAGGTATGACCAGCATTGGTCAGGCAAGGGAGGAACCGGAAACGGTTAGGTCTAACCGACGTTGGTTACCTGTGCGAAGATGTTTTAATTAACTCTCGGGAATTAGATCTATTTTTAGCACTAAAGTATTTCTATTGATTGTAATTGCATGGCTAAGTGCCCTAAGTCTATAAACGACTATATAAGCATAAAATCTAGGGTTTAGAAGAGAATAATGATTAACAAGAATTATAAAGAACTTGCTAAAGTTGGTGAGAGAGAATTTTTGGTGATGAAGCAAAAGCTTGAGAGAAATAAAGTACTGTACATCTAAGAGGTGTGGAAGATTGTAAATCTTCATTGTATATCTTTTTAAAGCTTTGGCTAATAAATTAACTTGTTTCTTGGTGGACATAGCCCACATTGGGTGAACCAAATTAAATCTGGTGTTGATTTATGTCTCTTATTTTGTATATTTCTTCTGGTAGAATATCCACTTTTATTTGCATGTATACTTAGATCTGATATATTACCTGTACAACTGGTGTGCTAACCCCAACAGATATAGGATCACAAGCATACTTTATGCGTTTCCTTTGTCACTGTCCCCTTCATAGCTCGTTGTTCTTATCTACAACTTGTGTAAAGTGTCCAATAATAAATTCTCATTTTTTGTGTTTATTGATGTTTGAAGCACAATGGAATGTGGGGGTGAATCAGTCCTTTAAACCCTTAAACAATTTCAAATCAACTTTCATACACCATTAACATTCAACCATTTATTAATGCGATCTTAAAAAACAACAGCCATCCACATGAGCATAACCATGAAAGAGTACACAATAACACAAGATATAAGTGGGAAACCCTCAAGGCTCAAGGGGAAGAAAAACCATTGAACTTTTGATTATATTACTTAAATTAAAAGAATTTAATGAAGCACCAACTTCACAAGGAACACCAACTCTTGGTTTAGTAGAGTACCAACTCTACAAGGAGTACCAATCCCTAGTTTAGCGAGGCCCCAACCCCACAAGGAGGATTCAACCCCCTAATATTATCAAGCACCAACTAAACCACCTTCAAATGAAGATCTTTGATGTATTTTTTTTACCACAATTGATGGAGATCTCAAATTCAACTCACACACCTTCAAACCCTCTTCAAATGCACCTTCTCCTAACTCACTCAAACTTGATATTTCATGGACTGAATTAAGCACAAACCCTTATACAGAAGCTCTTCAACACTCTTCAGACATTTTCAAATACTCTTGTCTCTATCTTGATGCCTTTGAACATCTGCACTCTCTCACATAGTTCGCATTTTCCCCTCTCACTCAACTAGTTCAAAAATGAACCAAACATTCACTTTTATATGAGACTCAAATCAAAAACATAACATAGGTCAGTCATGACCATATATTTCAGTCATACCAACTTAAAAACATAACAACACACTCATATAAATGCATAACATTTACCCATATAGGTCAACAACACCAAGACAACTAACAAGCCCAACTAGGCTCCAAAACAAGTAAATCCTTCTCCACGAAGCTCTTTAAGACATTCAAACACTTCATCCTGATTTTTCAAACCTATAAAGGCTTAAAAATGTAAAAAATACCATTAAAACCTCATCTTTCTAATCAAGGAACTCTACACCACTCATTTTATTCATATCACTCTCTAGTAGGATTGTTTCCTACTCAAAACAAATACTAACTAGAACCATTCTTCACTATTGAATCTCAATATCACACAAGAACAAATAAACTATGCCATGTAACAACTCATTGGAAATACACTGACCTATAGAACACATCCACTCACGCTATACCTCATAAAGATCCAAAAAATAAAATGACACCTCTTTTCCTCTTCAACACACTGAACTACCTATGAAGCAATTTTGGAAACTCAACTATTTTACATCCTTTCTAAAAATTTCAAGGCATATAAATGCCTTAACTAGGAACAAAATTCATCCCTCTTCACTCTCAAATGTATATCCATCATTAGATAAGACAAAACATGGGTCTTCCACATCCATCTTCTTACCAAATCATCTTTGTCCTAAACCAATCAAACTAGGTCAACTTGTGACCTCAACCATGCCACATTAGTAAAATTTCAGAGCTCCAAAAAAATATGAAACTTGTCATATTGTATGTTTAAAAAACCTCTAAGCTCATTATAATCCATGACTAAGCTCAAAATTTCTCAAGCACTTCCATTTTCCAACATTGCTAAAATGCCCTTTTATGCCCGAAAACTAGTATTCAAAGATAAGGCACACTTTGCAATCTAAGACCTCAACCATGACTTTAAACTATCATGGAAATGTTGTAAAACTCATATGATTTCATAAATGGTGATTTAGTCAATATGTTCAATGAACATATTTTGCACAAACTACAAATATTCACAAATAAGCCTTTGTAAGTGGGGCACACATACTGTCACAAGCTCTAAAATACCTCATCGGAATGTTAGGGGAATCCTATACAACCTCCAATAATCACTTTTGAAAAAATAATCCATTATTTTCCATACCAATAAGATCTTCTCCATCACTCATAACCTAGGGTTTGAAACTCATAAAAAGTTGTTTAACTTCTTAACACTTGTTCATAAAATTCTAAGGATGAAACCTCTCCATTTTTAAAAAATGATATTAGATCAATGTAAGAACATCTACGAAATCCACAAGATCCCATGCAAAGTTTGTAAGAGAAGGTGAGCAAATGAAATTACCTATTAAGCTAGAAAACATGCTTTCTTGGACCCCATTTTGCCTAAAACATCATAACTTGTAAATTTATCTTCATAATGACCCAAATTTTTGCTCACACCTCTAGGACACCCTTTTGCATCATCTCCATTCATCAATTTTCCAAAAATATCTCTGGATCTTCTCAACCACTATGACATGCATGACTAGGCCTTAGGGTTTTGCATAGTTTAAGCCAGAACAAAGTAGAAGAACCTCATACCTCAACATGAAACCTGCTAAGTAGGTTATATTCTACTTGGTAGCAATAATTTAAAGCACACTCATTATATGGCTTCTTCTTATGTTTCGGGGATGAAACATGTCAAAGAAGGAGGCAATGCTATGTACCTTGGGATATGATAATATAATATATATGGGTTGATGGAGATGCTGACATGTGGCACACATCCCCTTAGTTATATGTATGGGTTCACATGGGATATGATAATATAATGTATATGAGTTGATGGAGATGCTGACATGTGGCACACATACCCTTAGTTAGTTATATGGGCTCACATAGGAATTAATTATATTGGGTAATGGGTCGGCCTACATTGGGATTAGGTGTTACCCATCCTATTTAAAGGATGTGAGTATCATTATGAGGAGGTAATGTATGTATTATTTTATTCTTCTACTTGGTAGAGATATATTGGAGGTGTCCCCCTCGAAGTGGATTCCCATCTTGGGAGATTGTGAAGTTACTCCTTCCTTAAGGAGCATTGTATGGTGTTGCCCTACCTTAAGGGTATTATTCTACATATATTTATTATTTGGGCATCTTGGCCCCCCATATCTCTTGTGTTTTATTATCTTCTGCAATTTATTGATTTACTATATGCAAGGATCTTATCAAGTGGTATCAGAGCAGTGATCCGAGCAATTTGAAACCCTAATGTTGGTGATTCATCAATATCTAGAGATCGACATGGAAATTTTTAGATATTTTTTGTGGGGAGTGGATACATAGTTCAAGTGATCTTCCCTCCAAATTTTAGATTTTTTGGAGATGTTTTTCAAAAGTTGTGTCTATTTTAGGGTTGAAACCCTAATTCTACGGTTTCGTCTATATCTTCTGAATAATGATGAATTAGGAAATAATTTTTTTGAGTTGATGGTAATATATTAAAAGGTGATAAAAATTAAATTTCATAATTTTTTGATATATTTTTTTAGAGTTATTTTAGTTTTATTGTTTTTCACTATTTTGCTCCACAGGCCGCAATTTGAGGAATTTCCTTAATTTCTTACATTTTCAGAAATCTCTCAAAATTTTAGCAGGGGTTACTTATTTGTGGTTTCAGATTTGAGGCTGAATGATTCACGAAATCATCAGGTAAAATATTTGTCAAAAGAGTAAGTTTGTGAAACCCTAATTTTTATGTATCATGGATATACCAATTTTCTATGGTAATGGGGAAATTGATGCAAAAAAATGGTGGATACAATTTAAACAAATGTATTTTGAAGAATGTTTAGTATGGGTTAGTTTTTATCTTCATCTTGGTGGGAAAGCACGACATTGGTATTCTTATTTGGATATAGATCTATTGGATTGGGATTGGAAGGAAATGGAGGATATTTTCTTAGCTAAATGGGAAACAAAAAAGAAACACAATTTTGTTAAAAAAGAAGAAGAAGAAGAAGAAGCAGCAACAACAACATCAAAAGAAGAAGAAGAAGAAGAAAATGTTGATGGTGCAGAAGAAGAAAATGTTGATGATGAAGCTGCTACACAAGATAGTGCATCTCCAAGGAAGGAAGCTTCAATATTTCAGTTTGAAGGGTGCATTCAAAGAAAAAAGGTAATTGTTTCCATAAACCCTAGCAACAAATATAACTTCATCAATATGTATGTAGCTCAAAATCTACATGTGCAAACAAATCATATCAAGGAATCTCAAATGGATGGTAAGCATATTCAAGTTTTTGAAGATTTAAAGCTTTCTATGGATAAATATGTTTTACATTTAGATTTTTATGCTTTAGATATGGATGGTATGGATATTGTTCTTGGATATCCTTGGTTAGAGACATTGGGAACAATTAATATTAATGTGCAAAAGAAATTCATGAAATTATGGTACAAGAGAAAGAAAATTACATTGCAAGATATCACACTTAGCAAGGGAAAAAGTAATGTAAAATGGGATCATGAAGATGAATTTGAAGATGGTGAAGAAGGGAATAAAGATGAATCAGAAGGAGAGGATGAAGAACATGATGAAAAAGTAAAAAATAGTTTCTCTACTCAAAAGAAAAAAGAAATAACAAACAAGTTGGAAGAGGAAAATAAATTGGAGGAAAATATTGATAAAATTGAACATACTAAGGTTGCACCATATAGACACCCACATCATCATGAGAGGAAAAAAATCATGGAGACATGCTAGGACACACAAGGGCAACAATCTATATGGATATACAGGGAATTGGAGGAGTAATAATTTTGGCTATACATAGAATCAATGGAAAAATAATTATATGTCATGGAATCACATGAATAATAATTATGGATATGCATAGATGCCAAGGAAGAACACATATGGACCAGGATGGAACCAGATGCGCACAATGGAATATGGAATCATGTTTGGAGTAACATCACCCAATATGATTTCATATGGGTGGTTAGATGATCGAGCATGGTGAAAAGTGTGTAATAATTTAAAGCACACTCATTATATGGCTTCTTCTTATGTTTTGGGGATGAAACATGTCAAAGAGGGAGGCAATGCTATGTATCTTGGGATATGATAATATAATATATATGGGTTTATGGAGATGTTGACATGTGGCACACATCCCCTTAGTTATATGTATGGGTTCACATGGGATATGATAATATAATGTATATGGGTTGATGGAGATGCCGACATGTGGCACACATCCCCTTAGTTAGTTATATGGGCTCACATAGGAATTAAATATATTGGGTAATGGGTCAGCCTACATTGGGATTAGGTGTTACCCATCCTATTTAAAGGATGTGAGTATCATTATGAGGAGGGAATGGATGTATGAGTTGAGTCTTCTACTTGGTAGAGGTATATTAGAGGTATCCCCCTCGAAGTGGATTCCCATCTTAGGAGATTGTGGAGTTACTCCTTCCTTAAGGAGCATTGTATGGTGTTGCCCTACCTTAAGGGTATTATTTTGAATATATTGCATATTAGGGCATCTTGGCCCACCATATATCTGGTGTTGTGTTATCTTCTGCAATTTATTAATTTATTATATGTAAGGTTCTTATCAAAACCTCTGCAAAAGGACCTGGAAAACCTTGAGAAATTATGTCTCACCTACATTCTTCCATGAGCTCTCATGTTTCTACAACTCACTCTCATGCTCCATTTGATCTCTAAGCACCTAGACTAGGTTTAGATGAGCACCTAAATTAAGTCTTCCACTTGTACCTATACTCTCAAGATCATATGAGTGTCTCAACACTCTCCAACCATAATATCCATACCTCTATCATACTCCTCAAGTCACCATGAAACTTAAACCATCATTCTCTATCACCTAGGCTAACTACGTCACCTGATTAGGATTGTTAAACCAAGCCATTCTCACCGTGTCCACTCACGCCATCATGTTATACTTTGTTTGACCATGTAAGCATCATGAAAAAATCCTCTAGCACTCGTCCATCATCCTCTTTGTCATTAATTAGTTTTTACATCAGTGAAAACACTTAAAATCACTCATGCCAACAATCTTCCCCTTTGTCATTGATGGAAAACCACCTACTTTGTCTCCCCTTTTTTACATTAATGATAAATAGTACTTGAGCACATGAACTCCATCTTCTTTAACTTCTTTAGAGCACCTCATTGAATATAAAACATTACCAAAGTCATCATATAAGCATACATACATGTTTTTCTTCTCTATACTTTGTTTTTGTCTTTATAGACACCTAAATTCCGCTTTTGCAATCTTATTGCAAAACACACACAAATCACTCTCATTCTTGCCAATTCCGTTATAATTAGTGATTTTCACTAATTAACAACACTTTTTTTTATTACATAACCCCTTTTGCATTCAGAATGCCACTTTATGGCGAATTGTAAGCCAAAATCCTTTTCAAAACTAACAATTAGCAATCATTAGCTAATTAAGCCTATTCTACCCTTGATTTGGTCAATATACCCTAGTATTGACTCAAAACCCTCTTCCAACCACTCAAAATCACCCCATCCACCTCCAGAACGTCCCAACAAGTTTCAAAAGCTTATCCCAGCCTCTTGGTTGACCCTAAGCAGTTAACTACAGCTCCAACATCTTAATCACTTGTTTATTCACTAATTATGATTAACAAAGCTTAATCATGATTAAAAATTCTAATCTAATATGGGGATTTTAGTCCCACATGCACCAAAATATTAGTTTTCCTCAAAGTGAAAACTATAAAAGTAACTCACCTCATTCCTTTATATTTTACACCATGTTTTGATTTGCATCTCATATAATAAATATTATTTATAGCCAAACTCAATCCTTGCATAAAGTATTCAATGGGGTTAGTAGATGGATAGTAAATCTTAATCACGATTAACAATTCTAATCTAATTTGGGGCTTTTATTCCCACATACACCAAAATATTAGTTTTCCTCAGAGTGAAAACTATAAAAGCAACTCACCTCATTCCTTTATATTTTACACCATGCTTTGATTTGCATCTCATATAATAAATATGATTTATAGCCAAGCTCAATCCTTTCCTAAAGCCTTCAATGGGGTTAGTAGATGGATATCCAAAATGAACAAGTAGTCATTTGGAGAGGCCATTTTACTTTGTTTGGAGTAGCAACCATAACCATTTGATTTCCCTCTTAGGTCTATTTAGGCCCATGTTAGGTAATTGAACATATTAGTAGGCATGTTTAGTTAGATATTGCTTTGTTTTCATAGTAGTTAAGCATTCCTATAATTAGAGCCTTGACTAGAGATGGAAATGATCTTATCCTTCCTTACTTAGTCATGTAATTTGCTTTGTAAAGTTTAGGGTGCTTTCATTTGGCACGCCCGGTGGGAGGATACCCCATTGCATTCAATTTTTAAGATTTTTAATTTAGTTTCAGAGTTTTGCATTTCAAGTTTTTTTAGAGTAGTGTTAAGTTTCCTAGATTAAATTCAAGTTTTGTAGTTTAATTTCAAGCTTTCTAGAGTACTTTCAAGATTTTTAGATTAGTTTTTCAAGCTTTGTAGATTAATTTCAAAGTTTTAGAGTAATTTTCAAAGTTTTAGATCAATTTTTTAAAGCTAGGTAGTTGTTTCAACTAGATTAGTGGTAGAAGTTGTGTTTTCATGTTCATTGTAGGATATAGTGAGGTGAAGCCCTGCCAAAATTGACCCAAAATCCCAAAGATTTGACCTTTTTTCAAGAAATCTTCTCCAAAACCTAGATTTTTGACCACCTACAGGAAAAAGGCACCTTTGCATTATTGTGAGAACCTGTGCATCTAGAGGATCGTCTATGCAGGACTGTGAGCACTTGTGCATCCAAAGGAGCACCCTTGCAACACTGATTTTTTTTCTTGAGTGAAAAATGTGTTTGTGCATGTGCCTCACTAGAAGCGCCAATGCATTAATGAGTGTGCAAAAGTGACAGAAGAGCGCATGTGCATGCCTGTGAGTGTCTACGCATCTAGAGGGGCACCCATGCATCAAGGTAAAATTTCCTCAAACTTCAAAATTTCAAATTATGTATTTTTGGGGTAGTTGTTATTCCTAGAGGTTTTTAGTTGTTTTTTTAGTCCATTTATTGAATATAGAGAAATATTCCTAACAAAATTGGCTCAGGATTTGATAGGTGATATGTTTTCATACTTTGTTTTGAGTTTGGAATAGGGTTGTGTATGCTCTTCTCTTACACCTAATGTGATATTGAGAACCTAAAACACCCCCAAACCACTTTTTGCTTATTGGGAGTAAGTAGGAACAATCATCCTTCATTTTTGCTTAAGGGAACAAACTTACATTTTTTTTACATATACGTGATCTTTTAGTTTAAGAGCTTTTTCATTTGATAAACAATGAAGACTAAAATTTGTGTATGCTCTTCCCTTGCACCTAGTGTGATCTTGGGAATCAAAAGAAAATTTAGTCTTTTCATTCAGTAACACTTGGATTAATTGGGAATAAAACTTGTTTTTGCAAAGTTTGATGGTAGTTAGTTCATTTATAAGTGTTTTTATTGCTATATTTCTATGATATTGTGAATCTTGTTGAACTACTAACCATTTGTGTGAAGGACCTAATGCTAGTCAAATAAAGGAGGACCTAAACCATTTTTCTAACTACACGTGTGATTTTAGGTTGCCAAAAGGAGTGCGACAAAACCACATTAAAATCTAAAAGATAAAAAACATACCACAATCATCACATTGTATTTACAGGTTTTGGTTAAGAGCTACGACTCATCCACTTAACTAGTACATAACCCCTTTTTCATAAGCCTTAAGCTACAAAAATGGGGGTGGTCCTAAGAACCCTAAAGTGGTTGACACAAGAGGTAACCTCTTGAATGAAATAGGAAAGTGCTCCACGCTACTGACTTGACTAGTACACCTTGGTGAGATTAGACTCAAAGTTACTTCCTTTGCAGCCCCATTAAAAGTATAACTAAATGCACTTCGGTGCTCATTATACTAAAGGGGGTAAAGTAAATCTGAGATACTCCTTGGGAAACCTTGGTAAATTGAGCTCGCAAAAGTAAACTTGTGACACATAGAGAGAGAACCACCTAGGAAGCTTGCTGACTTGAAGCCATTATTTTTGTCTTAGTTGTTATACTTGAGAGCTATCACAGAGTGAAAAATTTGTTAGATTCAAACTCTTGTTTTTTGAACAAGGGAAAGAATCTCTTAAATTTTAAACCACATGATATTTCATCACGAAATCTACTTAGGGTCATTTTTTCCTAGTTTTTCACTCGTCCTAAGACAAGGTGACTATGCCAAAATAACACCAAGTTTATTTCAACACCACTTGGTCTACCTTTTTTCCTTGTTTCCCATTTTTGGACGAAAGGAAACAACATATACTAGATAGTGCTAGATATCACATGTCCACCACTTTTATATTATACTTGTGCGATTAGGTTGCAATGCCAGAGCGCAAGTGTTGAAAGTGTGCATGGTACATACTCATGATCGAGTAGCCCCCCTTGTCTCAAGGACCCATATTTGAGACTTATTATCATTGTAGTTAGGTGATTTCATCCTTGTCTTATTTTGAGTTGTTACGCTGCCCACATTATGGCCATATAATTGAGATATTTACGTCTTGTTTCCATTGTGAAATTGGACCTAAATCTCTATATTGTATTATTATGCTGCTCGCACGCTTAATAAGTTCTTGTTATACTTAGACGTAGTTTTCACAACTTAGCTTTGTCTTGAGTTTTGTGAGTGTTGAGGATACATTGCTAGCATCGCGATAACATCATTTTGACACTAAAAATATTGTTTTTCCAAAAGCTTGGTTCATGTCCAAATAGTGTCATTACACTACTCACATTACTATCATCCATTATACAAGACTTAGACTTTGTTAGTATTTAGAAATTGGTTTTCATTATACCTTGTTAGAAGATCACGTCAACATTCTCTTATGATTTAGGTCTTGTTTGTTACAAACTTGACTTAAATGGTGATATTGTGTTGTCATTATTTGGTGTCAAAACCTATCTAGATAAGTTTTAAGGAGTAAACTATTTGTTGTGACTAAAGTTGAGAATTTTACATCATTGTATTGTTTTGGAAAAACTTGTGTTAGGTATTATCTCACTAGGGTAGCTTATTCTTTATTCTTTGGTTCTTAGGATCACATTGACATAGTAGATTTGTGGCTATTTTATAATCACCATTTTTCGTGACGACTTAGCATCATTACGTTGCCAAAATTTTCCTAAGTTCATTTTTGGTAAACCTTAGTGGAATTATTTCTCGTTGTACCTCCTATCTCGAGTATGCCTATTACAAGAATGAGATCCCAAAGATTAAAATCTGATATATTCGGAGGTGACAATCCTCTTTTAGAGGATAATCTCATGGTTGACCATAGTGGTGGAGAGGAGGATTCTCCTCGTTTGAATCTAGAACATCGTCCCACCAAATTTGACGATTACATTTTCCAAAACAAACATGAGGTTCTTATACGTGTTATGGAACTAGGAGCTAAGTTACCTCCTATAGTGGACCCTTATCTCGTTGTTGGAATGATTTGTAGAGAAGAAGAAGTAAACTAACCTCATCATACTGTCAATGAAAGTTTAAATCCATGTCATGCCTCTACTTCTACACGATAAAATAATGAGGAGGTACAGTTTGAAAACGATGGATATTATCAAATACCTATTGTTAAAATAGGTTGTGAAGACAACAAGTAACATGTTCATCATGTATAACCTCCCCCTAATGAAAATTATCATTAATTACGTATTCAAGAGGTGAAGTTAGAACAATAGGTCCAATCCCTTACTCGCCATTTGGAAAGTTGAGCTTCACATATACAAAAGGAACAACCCAAAGTGTTGAAACAAGCTATACCAAAAAACAAACCTAAAGCTTCATTGCACAAGTTCCTAATAAACACTCCTCCATGGGAGGCACAAAGAGATCCTTATGAAGGGATTCTTATAGCAAATAGGGGTGGAAATACACCTAGATTTAATTCTACACATCCCACACAAGATCCAATTTTCAATCAATAATGGTCAACTATGAAGAATACCCTTCTAGCATTGTAAGAAGGTAAAAATGGTAATGTTAAGAAATACCAGTTCGATGAGTTGTTCCCTTATCTGTTTGATAGGGTCATGTTATAATTACCTTTCCCACGAAACTTTGATTTTCCAAAAATTGACAAGTATAAAGGAAAAGGTGACCCTCGTGACCATATAAAATATTTTTATATGGCATGCCAAGAAGTCACATATAATGACAACTATCTTATCCATCTCTTCCCACGGAGTTTAGGAGTACATACGTTAGAGTGGTTTGTGCACATCCCTAAGGGATCTATATCTACATGGCTGGAATTTGCTAAACACGTTGTATGACACTTCTCATTCAATATTGAGAATGATGTCACCATGTTAGATATCTGTAATGCCAAACAACAAAATAATGAAAACTTCGCTACATTTTTTACAATGATGGAGAGGGTTAGCTAGCCGCTTTCCTTGCTCCATACCTGAAAACAACTAATAAAAATATTTTTTCCTCCCAACCTCCACCCTAACATCATGTTCCACTTACAAATGCATTGTGGCATCACGTTCGAAGAGGCAATTGAAAAATGGAGTCAAATTAAAAAAGCGTTGTTAGCTAGAGGGACCCTAAAGCCCTTTTCACGCAATCATAATGATTCTAAATCTAACGACAAGCCAAATTTTGTTCAGAATAAGAACAAAAACATTGTTAATGATGGAATCATATATTCTAAGCGGGTGCAAGTTTTTCAGAACCACACACCTTTGAAACTTGCAAAGGGAAATCCACCTACTGAGTATAAATTTCATACTTTCATTCCTTTATCTGAGTTAATGTTTTAAATACCAAAACAACTAGAGGTGGTTAATATGGTTAGATATCCCAAAACTATGCCGTATGAGGATGACGTGCCTAAACCATCATGGTTTAGAGATAATGAGTATTGCCAATTCCACCCCGTTAAAGGTCACAAAACATATACTTGTTTGAAGTTACGACACTACATTCAAGACTAAATCAAAAATGGCTATGTAGAGATGGATTCATCCACTCCTAAAAAATCCCCCAATATGAATAATTTTCCTAAACATAATCAGGACAAGAATAATAATTATGTGTCTAATGAGGAGAATCATTTTGATCCTCTCATTGGTTGTGTAGATACACATGTTGAACATGCCAACACAATAACCCCTGTGACATCCCCTGGACTATCTATGTCTATGAAAGTGCCAACAAAGACTAATTATCATGCAGTTCCACATACTTTTGACACTAACAAACCTAGGTTTTAGTATTCTCATAAAAGGATGCCTATTACAACTAGACCTCATTTGATTCTTCACACTAAAAAACCCGCTTACTTACCTCTTCCCCATATTTAACTCACATTAAGTGGTATGATTCAAATTCTTCCAAAGATTCCAATCCCAATTATTCTAAGTCTTCTAATTCTTCTGAAGATTCCAATCCGAATTATTCCTCTAATATGATTCCTAAGTTGTGGTCCTCCCTCTCTCTGTAGGACCCCATTTCTTATTCACCTCAACGAACCCTTCTTCCATCTAATAACGCTTCGACTCAAATTCCTTCAAATCAATCATCCAAGTAGAATCCCATGTCACATTCATCCAATAAACCTCTTGTGGTAGAACAACTATCCACACTGATTGATTCATTTCAGAATGAAGAAGCAATTAGAGAATTTATGAGGGTACATGAAGACATTCCTCTAGAAGTTTTTGAGAAACAAACCTCTTTAGACCTCGATACGTTCACATATTATGAGGAAGAGATTGATGCCTTTTATCAGAAAATAGAAGAACACCCTAAGATCATCGAACATGATCCTCTTATTTTTCCATCTTCACATTGTTTATTAAGCGATGAAATGTCAGGGTCTAGCATTAATCCATGACCTATCTTCTCATTACCTAATCATTCTTTATCTATCAGGATTCCTCCATCACAATCTTACATTGGGTCACTACCTGGTATCTCATCGTCTTCTTTTATATGTGGGCAGCTTCCAAGTAGCCCTACATCATCTATATGTGGCTCACCTCCTAATGTCCCATCTTCATCTATTCTTGGGCCACGTCTTATTAGCTCATTATCTTCTATATATGGGATACCTCCTAGTAGTCCTTCCTCTTCAAGGGACAACTCCCGATAGTCTAAATTCTTCTATACATGGCTCACCTCCTAGCAGCCCATATTTGTCTATACCATGAGAACATCCTAGAAGTCTATCATCTTCGATTCTTGGGCTGTTTCGAAGTATCCCATCTTCTTCTATATATGGGACACATCCAGGTAGTCCTTCATATTTTATTTATGGGATGCCACAAGGTAGTCCTTCATCTTCAATCTTAGGACCACATCCTTGTAGTCCTTTAACTTCAGTCTATGAGAAACCTCCTGGTAGCCCACCCTCTTCAATTATTGGACCGTATCCTTCATGTCCATCATATTGTTCTTCTATCAATGATTGTGGCAAACCAACTGTCATTTCTGACATCAATTATATTCATCCACTTTCTTCTCCCACTTCTTGGGATCATAAAATTCACATAGTAGCTTATAGGAAACCAAAATGGTTCCTTCATCAGGATCAGATTAAAAATTGCAAGAGCTCCAAAGCTCACAACAGTTTAAACGATCTTAAATTTTAGAATCAAACATGATTCAAAAATTCACATCAACGCACCCATCAAGTATGGTGTAAATTGAAGAAACCTCTTAATAGGGACCTTAAGCTCCCACACACAAAATTCATGTTTCATGATAAAATGTAGTCATCTATTGAGTCTGAACTCACCACGATCATTGAGATCGGGGATAATATGACTCTTCATAAGAAAACATGCCTAGTCTTCCTTATCAAGGAAATCACTAACATCGTTATTGGATATTATCATGTCAAGTGACCTTGTCGGTCCCACCTTTCGAAAAAGAAAAAAATACAAAAAAAATGAGAAAAAATTTCAAAAAATTATCAAACTGTAAACGAACAAACATTGCAATCAGGTATTGCATAAACAAGGATGTTCTTTCTTCCCTTTCTTGTTCTTCTTTTACAAGTCTTCCTACTATTGTCATCCCTTCGGTGATATTTTGGTTAACCTATTTGCACACATTTTGTGACATTTATCTATATGGTATTTATTTGACCTTGGTCTTTTATCACCTTGGTAAATTAAAGAACGATTGACCTTATAGAGATCCTATGACAATTTACATCTAATAAACTTGTTGCGAAGAACTTTTGGACATATTTGTTGACA
Source organism: Taxus chinensis (assembly GCA_019776745.2). Lineage (NCBI taxonomy): Eukaryota > Viridiplantae > Streptophyta > Pinopsida > Cupressales > Taxaceae > Taxus > Taxus chinensis. The sequence continues at coordinate 137,267,655 of CM034151.1, read as the reverse complement.
CTAGCCAATGTGGTTCTTAACCCCTTGTAGACACCTATTTTTGGTATAACACCCCTCCATCATCTCACATTCACGTAATTTCCATCCTCGCTTCTCTTTTTCCTAAATTAAATGAAATCCTATCTATTTACTCACATTATTTGATTAATTATCAAATGGGCTCCATGTAGACCCATTTGATAATTTAACTTTTGGCATATCCCCATCCTTCACAAATTATTCAATCCATGGGTATTAATACACCCATCCGACACCCCTTTTTAAATGGAATATTTTATCTCACCCACCATGTCAATCATGCTCCCCACTCCATCTAATAATTCAAGCCATGGTCCCCACATGATCACATCATGTCCCTAACTCAAGTTACTTTACTGAAGCCCAGTTACTTGTTAACCCCGATCTAACCTCACATCTAATCTATAAATATGGGGTTTTTTCCATATTTCAAAAAAGAGGGGAGAAAGGAGGATATATTTTTCAAGAAGACCTAGACCGACCAAGAAGGAAGAAGAACTTAGAAATTTTGGGTGAATGCGGAGGAATTTTAGCCATTTTATTTTGTCTTTGTAATAATATGTTGAATTTCCGTGATACTCTGCTCGTGATCTGGTTCATGTGGTGAGATTCATGTTGCATGCATCTGATCAATAGCTCCATCTGCACACCGGTATCTTTCAGGTTCTTTTATTTATTAATTTGCATATTATCTGTTTGGACTTTATTTTTATTCTTATCGCATAGGGGTTGATAGCCACTAAGGGAGTTAACGCTCCCCGGATATGCTTTGCCAGGTAGCCCCCGCATAAAAAATTCAATAAATATTTCTCTAGTGTATGTGAACTATAGGATTTTTGGGATCACACTGAAGAGTTCAACATCAACGTTCCCGTATCATCCATCGTCATCTCCAAGGTACTAATCCCTTGTATACTTGACATTGTTTAGTGTTTCTTGATTACTCGTACACTCATCTGGACAAGAAGTTGGAAAATCAGATCAACATTTGGCGCGCTCGGTGGGACCAGATCCTAGATTTGGTCGTTTTGTTTTTTATTTTACTCATCTTTTCTAACCTGCTTGTTTGCATGGTCCTAATATTCATTGATCTTAGTTTAGTACAATCCACCATTTAAATCACCAGGAGGTACGTGCTCTTTGTTTTCTATTTACCTGCATGGGATATAAATCCGTAAATTAACCTTGTTCTTCTAGTTGTCGTCACATCTTATATTTTGTATCTTTTGTCTTTCCGACTCACCTGTGCATGGGTTTGAGTATTATCTTTGTTTGTTTCGCATGTTACTTACACTTTATCGTCATTCTCTATCACGAAATACATGGTTTTGTTATTTAGAATGTATTTTTTTATTTGGTAGTTTATAATTGGTCTATAATTTTATATTTGTTGCATTAAAACAATTAATTGATAATAATATATAAATAAATGTAATTTATACTTAAAATACATAATAATAAAAGAAATATTAAAATAAAATATTATTAAATTAAAAAATAACTATCCTAGATTACTCCTCCCCTACCTATCACCCCATTTCACCCTTACCGAGCTCGCCACCTCTCCCTTACCCGAGCTCCCCCATCCTCACTCAGCTCTCCCTATCTCCCTTCTGACCTCACGTCTCATCCCGATCTCTAACTTGCTACTCCCCACATCCACCTCACTCCACCTTGTCCCCATCTACCCGAGCTTCATCTCCCTTCTCCACTCCACTATCCATCCAACCCGAGTCATCCTATGCTTCTTTCGACCGCTTCCTCACACTCCCTTTACTTGAGTTCCTGTCTGAATTCATCCATCTGAGCTCTCCACACCCACATCTAGCTTCATATCCCTTCTCCACTCCACTCTCCATCCAACCCGAGCCATCCTTTGCTTCTTCTAGGCGCTTCCTCCCACGTAGACCCACCACGTCACTCCACACACACAACTCCCCTCTTATCCCATGGAATGAGCCACTCAACTCCCCATCGCTTCCCTCACCAAACTCTTTACCTATCTATCGGCTTCCCTCAACAGACTCTCCTTCCACCCACGAGTTCACTCCCTGCTTCTTGCGCTGCCCTCCTTTGATCATGGTCTCCATCCTCCTCTGTTCTAGTTCTCTCTGTTCCTCCCATCTAACGTCCCTCCACTCACAATTATGTAACTGCCTCCCTTCTCCTTTCCTACCCCATCTTCCTCCTCTCGCTTCCTTCAACTCCCTCCACGTAGCTCCTTCCCTCCACCAACTTCACCCACTGTCCATATGAGCTCTCCACGTCCTTGTCACCATCCTTAAGCTACCTTTCCACTCCGACTTCACTCAATCCTCACCACCTTCCTTCGAATCACCTCCCTCTAACATCTGCATCAACCGAGTCATTTCCCTCTCCCACTCGACTATTCTACTCGGCCCTACCAACCCAATCACCTTTTTATCAACCAATCATTCCACTTCTATTATACCTCGACTGACAACTCCTTTCATTTCACACTTAACCCACTGATCCATTGTCTCCACTTCTACTATAAGCCAAACCGACCATAGATTTTTCCCATTAATTAATTAGATTTATTTATTTATTTTTTGTTAGTTTGTTCTTAAAGATCAAAAAGCAACATAATCCATTATCTTGTTTCCTTGTTTATTTAATAGTTTACTTCTTAGATGAGTTTTATAATTTATTAATTTATTATTTTATAGTTTACTCTATCGGTTATCATTTAGAATATATTAACGCATTGCATGCTTTGACTTAATAATAACACTTTATATCAAATCATCGCACTCACAAATCATCTTAGGATTATAAATTTATTTTAAGTCATATACACCAAAAATTTACATCACACTCAAAAATAATATTAATATGATATAATTTGAGTCATACGAACTATTTATTTAGATTATGATATTATGTCATTATTTAATTAACACCCTATTTAGTTTTTATCGAGTCATAAATTAATTTAGATTATCACCTTGTAAATTTATTTATATTAATGCTTTATCATTTTTTAGTTAGGCACAATTTGAAAATTCCGTTGTGACATTAATTAACTTCAGTCATTTCAATTTGCTTGAGTCCCATATGTAATTTACCTCAAATACACACTTAGGCATTTTTTGAGACATAATTTTTTTATTAATTCGACCATATTATCTAATTACGTTTATTATCCTTTTGCAGGTGAAATCTAAAGACCTTGCAACTACAATGTTACACTATCAAAGACCAATATTTAAATCAAACATGCCACACAAAATGTTTTCATCGACCTCATTCACAATTGTGCACGGTATCATTCTAGAGTACCTGGGCATTCTAGACCACTTAGTGGTGCTTTCAAATAGATTTTTCTTTTAATCCAAATCCCTCTTTCCAGTTGTGAACGGTGAAATTTTAAGGTCACTATACGTTCTGGTTCCGTGATTAATACTTCTAAACACGTGTAATCAAATAAAACCAATAAGCAATTCTCCAGGTATTTCTCATTTTTCTCTATTTCTCTTTTCTGCATCAAAATTTCCCTTTCCTGAGTGTCTGTATACATCAAACGTCACATTTCATTTTGGTCTAAAATGAACCTTCTGCATCCTTCCTGATCACATAGCTTAAGTAAAGAATTTAACTCTCTATATTTCACTTATCACACACTGCCTGAGACTACACAAACATAATTAACACATCAAAACATTCCTCTCACCTGGTTAACTGATTGGGACCTAAATACCCAATAGGAAACCACCTCAGACATCTCCCAATCCATAACTACCTAAAACCAACTTTAGACTCCTTTACACACCTTCATTACCTACTTTTCTTTTCTGTTCACATCCTATAAATGAATCATGATGCTAAAAAATATTCTGCTTGATTTGTTTATCAACAACATACATAAATAGATGTTTCTCTTTTTCACACCTATTGTATCTCTCTCTCAGATTGAGATAAAACAACAATCTACTCTATCCAATAAAATTACTTCCTCTGACAATCTCGCCCAACAAGATACTAAACTCAAAACCAAGCCTTCATTCACTCAATCTCCAGTCTCCATGGTCTCACCTCATGAGAACCATGTCATACAAAATTCTCCCCACCTTAACCCTCATATCCCTCGTCAAGCCAGTCTTCCTAAATCAATCGCAACACCATCTCCTACTCATTTAGATACACTCAAATCTCCTCCTAACCCCATATATGACTTCTTACTCTGAAAATCTCTTACAATCTCTCAATTCTCCCAATATCCTAAATTGGTGGATCCCATTCCACCCACATCCCATTTTGAAAATTCCATTAATAGGTCTTCCCAGCCATCTCCACTTCTTAACACACATATCCCCGCTCATCATCATACCCCTATTGCTCAACACTAGCCTATGCAACAATCCCACCCTGTGACACATGTTAGTCTTTACCAAGCAACTCCCTGAACACCTAAATATCCACAAATTAATCAATTGTCTTATCAAACCATTCTGCAAACATCCTATCCACAAACTTATCAACCACCTTATCAAATGCTTCACCAAACACCCACACACCCACAAACACATCATTCGTATTATCAGACTACTTTTCAAATGACACAGCCAATCCAATCTCAACCTTACAACACCTCTAGTGATTCAATTCACACCTTAATGAATTGGTTAGCTAGTTTAGAAACCCTTATTGTACCACCCAGGAACACCTTATCCTATGAACAAATCTGTAACGAACCGATTCATCCATCAATTCCAATTAAACCTTACCCTCCTCATTGGAAACTTCCCACGTTTAATGAGTTCAAAAATAAAGAATATCCCCAACAACATCTCCTCACATTTAAACATGCATGTTGTCTTATTGCGCATGATCACGATTTACTTCTTCACACTTTCCCCATGTCTTTATCTGGTCCCGCGTTGGACTGGTACAACAGTATCCTGCGAAATTCCTTATTCTATTTCACTCAAATTGCATAGTTATTCTTAGAGAACTTTTCTATCAATATCACATGCAAAACCACTATTTCTGATCTATATACCATTCGACAGTATGAAAACAAGCCCATCACCAACTTCATTGCACAATGACATGATGTTATAAACCAACTATCCTTCACTATCTCACAAACCGAACTCATCGAATTATTCTCATGTTTGTGTTCCAAACATATATCATCCACTTTGCAGATCCAATCATTCTGAACCTTTCACAATGGCTCGGAAGCTTGAAATCCATTCCATTGAGCAGGGTCATCTTAAACTAAGTTTAATTAAATCAAAAATTGAATCTACCAAACCATTCACACATTATGAAAAATTTAAGGGCGCGCTCAAAACTGTGGTCATTGAACCCTAATCCCCATCTACACCAAGCACATGGTCTCAACAAGGATCTCCTCAATCAACAGCCAACTACACTCTCTTAGGAGAATCATACAGTTATGCATTTGATAAGTTGATGAGCGTAAATTCTATCCAATTGCCTCTCATATGACCCATGGACAACTTGCAAGCCAAGCCTATTTGGTATCACGAAGCTCACTTTTGTAAATATCATTGAGTCAAAGTTCATGACATTGAGAGATGTCATTCCTTCAAAGATCATGTCCAACAACTTGTAAATCAAGGGGATATCCAAATTGACACTTCCACTGCGCAAACTAATCAACCACCAATAAATCACATCACCCCCTTTACATCTCAACTATCAAATGCTTGTATGGTTGACACTGTCAATCAAGATCTTATCTTATCACCAATTCCGCATGTTACCACAGTGAACATTATTCCCATCCCTTATTTAGAGTCTGTCACACCTACATCAACTTTCACTACTTGTCTTGAATCTACACCTTCTCTTGTTCTTATCAAATCCACATCAAATTCAACTATATCATCCATTTCCACCGCTTCAAACACACCCCAATCTATCACATTAGATTCATCCTTAGCACTTATTTCGGCCCCACTTGTATCCATACATATCCCTACATCTCTCCCATCTATTTCTTCACCCATATCTGCCTCAAAAAATCTGTTACTACACCTACATTACTCACAACCATCCCAACCAAACTATTTTCTACTACATGCACCCTTACAACCTTACCTTTGACATCAACCCCATTAGCTAACATATCATTCTTACCCCTTGAAACATGTATGAAACAACCAGTCCCTTCTACTTCTACATCTAAAAAATCTCCGACATTTTTTGCATTACGAATAAGGTCTACTCCATTGGTTATCATGTCACTCACATCTCCAAATATTCCAAAAGTGCTTACATATTTAGCTATGCCAACTACCCATATACCTATCATGTCAATATGTCCACCTATCTCTACCTTGACAACCTTGCCCATGGCCACATCATCCAGTCTACCCCAATACTCTTTATCTAATCCTTCTATCACACCAACCCAATCCTCTGGATCTATAACCCTATCAAATATACCCCTTGAATGACTTATTGTACCAACACATCCACCTAAATTAAATAAATATGCTTTACCTTCTCCCTCTATAAAATCATCTCTTTCCATGCCTAAATTGAAATAATCTACATCTCATATAGATATCATTAATCGCATCATACAAACACCTATCTCTCCATTAACGTCCTCATCTTGTTTTAGGACAGTTTCTCCATTAATAACCACACCACTGCTATCAGATCCTCTGGTTGAAATTATTGTCATCCCTGCCAGAGATAAATCTTCTCAGTTGATGTCTAAGGCTTGGGGAAAACATACCCGACAGTCCCCTGCGCATCCACTGAAAAATTCAGGTTTTCCCTCTTCTCAACAATCCCATGTCACAACATCCATGTCAGGATCAGTCTTTCCATGTATGACATCTTGCAATAATCAATCCAGATTCAAACAATACCATCCTTCAACCAAATTTTATTTTTCTACCAAAACACAAAATTCACCCATCCAATCTAAATCCACGTTTTCTCCTAACTCCAAGCTGAGACATCCTATTAAAACCCATAAGAGTTACCTTCCCCATAACACTTAAATGGGGTCATACGCAGATATATTTTGACATTTAACTCGAACATTTGCTATCAAACTTCCTCCTATTAAAGCCTTTAATCCCTATGGTCCCAAGCCATCATGGTTCAATCCTAATTGCAGTTGTGCCTATCATCATACCCCAGGCCATGACATCAAACATTGTAAGGCCTTTCGGTCAATCGTCCACAACCTTATTGAGAAAGATGATTTCCTTGTTCAGGAAAAAGTTCCTTCTCCATCTACCTTGAATCCAATCCATATCCCATATGTCGGATCTCCCATGATCCCTCCATCCATCTCATCCCCTAACATCCCTCCAACCCATGTCATTCCTCCTAAGGAATGCCCTCCATTGTTCATCAATACCACTTATCTTACTAAGCACACTTGTAGTCTTCGATAGTTTACCCCATCCAAATCTAAAACAATCTCATCTAATCTCTTTCGACATCCTTTACCTCCTTCACATTTAACCCATTAGGGGAACAATCTTCCCTCACCCTTGAACACATCATCCATACAAATCCCTTGTTATTAGGGGTCTTCGCTCTTTGACATTGTTTTTTTTACTTTCTTCACATCCATCTAATCTAAATTAGTTATATCCAAATCCTCGTCTCATTGTAAATCCACCATTGTGGCCATATTTGTGTCTCTTCTGGGGCATCATCTATTTCAAAGTCCACCATTGTGGCTATATTTTTGTCTCTTTTGGGACGCCATTTATTTCATAAGTCCTCCTTTGAGGCCATATTTGTTCTTTTATGTTTATGCTCCTTTTGGGGGTATCGTCTTTTTTATCAAAGACCTCCTTTGAGGCCATGTTTGTCTCTCCATTGAGGGACAATTTTCTCAAAGTCCACCATTGTGGATATATTTGTGTTTCTTTTGGGACACTGTTTATTTCATTAAGCCCTCCTCTGAGGCCATGAATGTCCTTCCATATTTATCATTCACCATTGTGGTCATATGTTAGTTTTATTTCCTGCTTGGCTATCATTTCATTTTATTGCAACTTCACTATCTTCCCTCTCGTAGTTGTAAACTAGAAATGGAACCTCTTAGTGCATTGCACTTGTGACTAGTCTACTGTTAGCATATCTACCAATGAGAACTTAGTTACATCCTTAGATTTTTTTGTCATCTTTAGCCCCTTCCATTTGTCATTGTAATAATCTGAATTATGTGGTCCGCCTTCACTACTTTGATGTGACCCCGTATCCATTACATCCTTCACCTTCTTGTTCTCCTATTGCAGCCATGCAAAGGGTCTAGGGTGTCTCTTGTACATTCCTTATCCCCTCTTAAGTGGTTTACTTAGCTATTCCCAACTCTCCCCCATGTGAAACTCAAATTCACTTATGCAAAAGGCAAAATCAAAGTTATCAAAAATAGATTGATCCCTCAAAGGATAGATATTCATGCAAAAAAAAGAAACAAGTATACAAATCAAAATCAAAGAAAAATAAAAATAAATAGACTGATCCCTTGAAGGACAGCTATCATATTATTCTTTCCATCCATATTATGTATAAAGTAGACCATACCCTTGAAGGATGGCTACTCTATTATTATGGCATCTGGAAGGTTTTCCGCATTGATCAACCTTCCTTTATCAACATTTTCAGAAAGCTTTCTACTATTGTTCTTTCCCTTTCCCAAAGCTGGGGCATAGACTTAAGGAACACCACCTTTGGAGATCCCTCTTCCTACGTACAAGTCAGATCTTCGATCCCTTTTTCATGTCAACAGTAGGATTATGAGCATCTTTCATCCATATTTCCCTCATGATCTTTTGGTATAACTAACTATCGTTGGTTATGTATTAACACTTGCTATCGGCAGTAAGTGCAATGCCTTGAGTGGTAACCATTTCTTGTTTATCTCCAATCCAATTTGAATCATAGTTTCCTAGTACACCCTTACTACAACTATGTTCCTTCCATCTCATCCAAATCATCTTTGATAAAAATCACATCCAATTTCACACTATGAATTTTATATCTATCCATCATCTCCATGGATGCGTTTGTAAATACACTCTTCGGTTTGTGAATTCTACTTGATCACTGTTGCAGTTTGTGAATCCTACTTGAGGATCCTTCTCAAGACAAGTTCATTATCCTGCAGCTCCTTATCTCTCAACATGTTCAACACCTTCTTTGATCCATTGCTCCTCGCTATCCATATCCACTCATTACCATTTGTCTCCACATCATCCTTCTCACCTTTGTGTCCCCTTGCACGACGCCAAATATCTTACTTGTCTTTCCTCTTGAGTTTTTCTTTTACTCTTCCACTTTCAGTTTGACCTTCTTGCTTAACCATCCATATAGCCAGCAAATCTTAGTTAAGGTATATCTTCTTCCTTGGATCCTCCCACTGTAGAAGCTTCTCCACCATTTCCTCTTTCAACAAATGACAATCACCACCACAAACATCTTTCCACTCCTCCTTTTCCACTTAACACTCTTGTATCATTACTACTACCACGTGGGCATCCTAGTTAAGGATTACGCTTACATTCTCCATCTACGTTGCATATGTTCCTCCATCCACTCATGTCACAATCCTTTGTTTCTTTTTATCACTTTAATATCACTTCCTTTCATCTCTTGTTCCATTTTGGTATACACTGCTCAAGATTTTCATCATTCTTCTTCTTCTTCTTCGGTTTGGCGATCCTACTTAACCATCTCTGTTGCAGGGAAATATTACTTAAGATTTTCTCTAAAGAATGGTTTTTTTCCTGACCCTTCCACCTCCCATCATCTCTTCCTCATCTTCTGTCTCCCACCTCTCATCGTACTCATCCATTACAACCAACCATTCCACACCTGCACCCAATACAATGTTGCCTTTCTCCTTCCATATCATCACTGCCGGTTTGGTGATCTTACTTAAATCCTTTTACGGTATGGCAATCTTAATTAAGAGTCCCTGTACGATGGAAAAGTGACAAGCGAGCATGGGAATCTACAAGTAACTTTTCCTCACACCCGACCTCCCAAGGTCGTGCCGAGACAGCCGGTGGGGATTTAAATATGTGTGGGATGCAGACAAATTAGTTAGGAAATCTGATGTCTTCGACACGCACTAGTGGAAATTGCGAATCTAAGGCAAAGAAGGCCCTCCTAACCTGAACTGGTGTGATAGATCGATCAGCAAGGATGACTGCTCGAAGGCTCCAATCAATATCGAGCTCTGGCGTTATTCGATCTATGGGTTGTGGTATACGTGGAAAATGGCCTGGGATAGTTTCGTGTATGTCTCCAGACAGGGTCATAGAGTGGATGATGGATGTAGTTGTTTTTATGGGTGGTTCTCTGGCCTAGTCCAGAATTCTTTAGCTTTGTTAGCCACTATATCTAACAAGGATAATTGTGTGATGATGATAGGTGGAAGTGGAGTAGATCTGAATACTAGTGTGCGTAGGCCAGTGTCTATGTCTGATTCACTTACGGATTCGTTGGGTTGCGGGATTTGTGGATCGCAACCATAGACTCTTGGTTGTTGCGGTCCTGCTATGGTCATGTACGAATTCAGTCCCTGATCCCTAGTATCCAATAATCATATGCTTTCTCAGCCTCTATATTCAAAATTAATAGCTGTGTGATCTTCTCAGAGTACCTCACAGGCGTTCTTGCAACCTGAATTCTTAGGCTAGTATCTATGTCTGTGAGAATGTCTCCTGCATCTGGCTGTGGGACCAAAGGATCACAACCGAACGTTTGCTCTCTTTCAAGCCCTTCTACAGTCATGTGGATATTTTTCTAGGGTAATCTGTAATTTGGCTTGATTTGACCAAAACGTGTGCGCTTGATTGTCTTCTATGTTTAATCCCCTCAACTGAGAGCTGATCTGTTGTAAGTCTGTTGTTGTTTGGAAGACTTGGATTCTAAGATTCTAGTCTATGTCAACTATTGCTGTGACGAGATTGGGTTGAGGCACGATTGGCTCAAATACGTATTCTTTGGGCTCCCTAGGTCCCGTGATTGTCATACAAAAGCAATAATGTAAATCTAACTGCAACAAAGTGAATTTTAACTACGTGAAATATATCTATAGTATATATGATTTCTCTATTTTTGTATTTTCTGATGAACTATTGGAATGGATTTAGAAGAGCAACTAATTTAATACATCTAGAAATTGACAGCTAAGATAACAATTTAAAACAAACAAGATAACCGAGTATAGCTATTTGTCTGTGCAGTTGTAAATCTATTCTAAATAACGAAATGATTGATCTAATCTATTTGCAAGACTCTCGATCCTACCTCAGAAGTGAGGAATGAATCATAGTCTCTCAGAAACTATCAATCCCCACAGCTTCCCTGGCAATATCGAAAGTAAAATTGACTGAAATGAAATGATTAGTTACTCTATTTGATATGCTTCTAATTTAGAACTTTGAAAGCTAGAACCTGGATTCTGCAGAACAGTGGCGAATCCGATGGTGTGTGTGATTTTGTCCCCTCAGTGTGATCTCCTCGTTCTTTCATGCTCACGTGGATCCAGAAAAGCGTGTAATGCTTGCATCAACAGAAGTAGATGTTGGAACAAGGGACAACTTTAGAATACAGACTGAATACAATGCGAGTAGGAGAGGGATAGCGCAAGAGTACAGAGCTTGGCTTATGCAATTCCTAGTGGGATCTATTGCGAGTCATGCAACATAAAACGTCCAGAACCTGAAACTATCCTGTTTGAGGAGCAAAACCTGCAACTTTAATGGCTTCCTATTGATAAACAGACTATCCTATTCCAATGGATTGGATGAAATAACAGCAGCACTTGCACAAGATGGATATGTGGCTTCTTAACAACAAAACAATACTAACTAAGCATGCAATGAATGAAACTACGAATTCTAAGCAAAAATGAAAACTAAATCTATTGCAAAGAGAAATTCAGAGGCAAATTTGAGGGGCCATTTGCTTGAGCACAAGCCATCTATTTATAGCATTTGGATTTACCCAAGGTAAAAACCAATTTGAACTCTTAAACTATAAACAATGGCAAAACACTATTCTAGGGAACCAGAATCATAAATGCAAGCTTATGGCAGTAAAAAAAAGCTGGTGAAATGTTGAATTTACGTGAGTCATGTTAAAAGAGCTTTCTGGAAAACACATGCAGGACCGCTGCTCTAAGCAGGACAGGACCGCCGCCCTGATCAGGGCGGCGGTTACAGGACCGCCGCCCAGATCAGGGCGGCGGTTTCGTAACTGAAGAGCAAAAGGTCAAGAAAAGAGGAAAAAAGAGAAAAACAAAGGACACAGGGGCTAAGCGGGGCATGCGGGATGTTAACGCATGTTTAGAGAGCTTTTCCGGATCCCGAACACCTTGCGAGGAGACCTGTATCATCATTGGGGCACGTGTTACGTTGTTCCGGTGGTGCAGTACCCCACAATTTTGGGTACGTACATATTGCCCCCTCGGAGAAGCGTTTTAGCCATGAAGAGGCGTAAAACGGTGGGTCCGAGTATGGCGGTCCCGAAATGGGAAGTTAGAAGTTATACCTGATACGTCCGTGTGTTGAAATGACGCCATCCAAATTTCCCGTTACCTGCAAAACGAAAAGAGAACTCAAGTGCAGATAGACACAATAATTTGGAAAATAAACGCTAAAATAATAGGAAATGAGGACGTACCATTTGTGCGAGGATAAAAAACTTACCTCCGTCGGCGCTCCAAACCTGCGAAAAAGGCATTTAAACCAGTCAGGTTGCTATATATATGAAAGTGGGCCCATTTTCCTATTCATTTGTGTGTGTTGATTTGATTGATTCTGAGCTCTGGGACCCACGGTGACGGTTTCTTGCATGAGTAGAGTCAAAACGTCCGTGACGAGATAGTGATCATGCCTCCGCGAGCAGAACATCGACCCGCGAGATCACAGGTTGGTTTTCTTCAATTTACCACTTTTCCCCCCTCAATTTTAAAATGCTAAAATCTTTGTCGTGGGGGGGGGTAGTTTTTGAAAATGTTAGGTTCAAAAGGTCTATCTAGGGGGGGCGCCTACTGGGTAGGCTTTGTTTTTAGCTAAAATGGTTGTTTTTTAGTGTTTTTAGGCTTTTTAAGCTACAAAACCCGCGTGGGTTTTCGGGCCATGACCGCCCTTGCCCAGGGAGGTGGTTACAGGGTGGCGGTTACATGACCACCGCCCCGTTCAAGGCTGCAGTTACAAGACCATCACCCTTAAGGCGGTGGTTACGAAACCGCCGCCCTGCTCAGGGCGGCGGTTCTTCACAGAATGTCGAAAGAGTACTTGTTTGAAGTTGTTTTTGCATTTTTAGCATTTCTACGTGTTTTCATGATTTTTCTAGTATCACTTGGATGCTAACTTGCTCTATTTTGTGTGTTTTTGGGTGTATGCAGGCGAGAGAGGAGTACATTCGGTGGAGCCGAGAGAGAGAGTGTGACTGGCTCCCAGCAGTGTTAGATGCCCTCTCACAGGATGAGGAGGATACTCTTCAGCGGGCTGGTATACTGCGCATATCACGCGTGCCTCATGTTGCACCGTCCAGTCACATACTCTGTGACTTGTTTTCCTATTGGGATGCTGATCGGAACACCTTCCGATTACCAGGGGTCCGCGGTGAGTGGACCATCACTTTAGAGGATGTTTACCGTATCCTGGGGGTCCCGATCATCGGGAGACGACTCACCCTAGAGACAGCAGGTTCACGGGCCCAGATAGCACAGTGGGCCACTTATATGGGAGATGCAGTCATCTCCACGGGTTCGAAGAAGGGGGTCAGAGTTCGATCTATTCCCAGTTTTCCCATCCCCCTACTTCGCCAGGCTATTATGGGGATCCTTGCCTCGAGACTGATCGGGGACAAGGGAGGAGACACATTGTTATATTGCTGGTCCCCCATTATTGCACAGATAGAGGGACATGGCCGGATATATGCCTGGGGAGCAGACATACTTGGGACCACCTACCACAATTTATACAGGGTAGTCCATTTACAGGGGCAGTCCTTGAGCCACCCGACCCTGGTCATGAGTTGGGTCTATGAGCACTTCATCCCCTATGGCAGAGGTGTAGAGGTGACAGATCCCGGAGCTGTGAGGGCAGCTAGATGGATAGATATGTCGGTGCTCAGAGCACCTCATCAGCCAGTTGCTTTTTGACCACTGCTGACATGGAGGCCACACCGTATCAGACTATGGCAGGTATATGGGGTGAGGAGACTCTTACTTTGATCTCCTGCTCCACCACAGGGCAGCTTATTGACAGAGTGGGGCGAGTGGAGGTACACCCCTTTGGCCGAGTTCCTCAGCAGTTTGGCTTACCCTACATTGGTATGCTTCCCCCGGTAGCGCCAGTTTATAGATCAGTCCGAGAAGCCAGAGGGAGGCCCTAGAGGCCGGGGTTGGACAGTTGTGACACCTGGCGTTCCTATTGCGGCCAGGCGGGTAGTACGTGCCCGAGGGAGAGCCGGTGCTCCTCGGGCACCCTTACTTCAGATTGCTGCAGGTCCTGCCCATAGCAGCGATGACCCCATTGACATAGACTCTGAGTCTGAGGAGTTCACAGGGGGAGAGACAGAGGAGGAGACTGAGGAGGACAACGATCCTGAGTGGCATGATACTCAGGATATCATGCAGGTAGAGAGGGCCGAGCAGAGTGCAGAGAGGGTGACTCTGGTTTTAGAGGAGCCACTCTCCCAGGGTCATGGTGGGGAGGATGAGTCTGTTGCAGGATGCTACGTTGCTCCAGCCACGGGGGGAGCACCTCAGTCAGCGGCGGCATCTGTGGCAGGTGCCGACCCTAGAGATCCATCCTGGAGGCCTGGTGATCCGAGTAAGTTACCATCCTTCCTTTTAATGTTTGTTTTTAATTAGGATTGCTTTAGTTACTATTTCTCCTCTTGTTTACTCTTTGTGTTTTATCTCTTGTTTATTTCTAATTTGTCTTTGTTTCCTTTGTTTTGCAGAGACTGCCGATGAGTGGCGAGACTTGATTCGCAGGGTATGCACCGATACCCTGATGATCCCCATGGAGAGGACCCGTGCAGAGCTGTCTGTAGATGCTGGGGAGCCCTCAGCAGCTGGTAGACACACTGACGTCTTTGCCCCAGTCTGGCATGTGGCCAGGATGGTATCGACTCTCCGCACGGAGCTAGCAGGGTATAGGACAGCCGAGCGCCTGATGAGGAGTCATTCTCGTGGCGAGACTGCGGCTGCCCCTCGGGATCCTGAGCCCTCCGTGCACTCAGAGCGCCGGCGTAGCCGGAGTCCTAGGCATGGGCGTGCACCTTCAGAGGGGTCTCGTAGGGATTGAGAAGCCACTTGGCTCTCGTAGATTTTGTATGATATATTCTTTTGTATATCCCGGGCTCTTTGAGCATTTTGACCATGCTTAGTGCATGATGGCATTGTATAGAAACTGTGACCATTCATATATATATATATTCTTTTTGGATCAGACTTTTGGCATTTATGGCTTTGTTTCCTTTTCCAGTTTCCTCATGTAGATTATGATGTATGTTTATATGATTTTAGAATGGATGCAATGGAGAACAAATGATGCAAGTGTTTACTTCCTTTTTGTATTTCATGATGCTGATACATGATAATGTAGATACAATGTGATTTTGAATATTAGTTTCTTTAAGCAATTTTTGATACTTCATATTTGTTTTGGCAGAGTGGTGAAGGTAAACTGGTATGATGAGCAGATAAACCTGCCCCTACTCCCAACTCCACGCAACTAGTAAGATGCGAGGGCTCATCACCGAGAGCTAGAAAGGGCACAAGTTGTGAAATATGCTGAAATGATAGTGATGAAAGATAGACAAAGCTTTGGTGGAACCAAATTGGGAAGCTACAAGCTTACTCTACCCGAGTGACTTTCATAGTTTAGGATGCAACTTGCCTTGCGGTTTATCTAGACTTAGATCCGTAGATGGCCACATAGTAGACAAAATCTGGGTTTTTAGGATTTTAACTCTCTTGGAATTTTGAACATCTGATTCATTTGTTTTTGACTCAAGGCTTCAAGATTTGAATTGTTTTCTTATGACCTTTAACGTTTGTTTGTCAAGAGGACCCCCTACACTTTGCCCCATGCTACTAGTAAGAAGCGTGGGTTTATCACCATGGGCAAGGTATAGGCGAGTAAGGGCATTTCCATCCTTTCCCAACCCTACGTCACTAGTAAGAGACGCAAGCTCATCACCGAAGGTTGGTGAGGCAAGAAAATGTGTAAATTTAAAATTTTCTGTTTGATTTACATGTTTGACTTGTCTCTCTGAGAAAAATGTCAGCATGCTCTTATTTCCAAAGAGATATACATATGGGATAGATGTGACACGATGAAGCTTCTAGAACAGACCATAGACAAGACACCCATCCTAAGAAGAAACCAAAAGTGAGAATAAACCCACAGATCTTGGTATGGTTACCGTTTAAGACTTTGTCATATCTAGTTTTATTTGATGACATGATTCCAAAATAACTTGATGATATCATGGAGATGGAGAAGTATGATTAGAGTGTTTATGCCAATACCATCAGAAGTTTGTAATGAATTGCTTTAAGAATAAATTCCTTGATCACAAGATTCGTACGAAACATGCGGACAAAATGAACCTAACTATATGAAGATGCAATGTAAATGTAGCTATATATTATGCCGGTTGCTTACGCGTAGAATCGTTTAAGGTGTAGGGAATTGACTGTTTCACCAAATTCCTCACCTTCTAGCGTACATAAGAGATATGCACCATTTCCGTAGTCCTTCATGACTTGGTATGGGCCCAACCATTTGGGCCAGAACTTTCTTCCCTCGCCGGTCTTTTTGTCGATCCGACTGTCTAGCCTTAGAACTAGATCACCTTCATATATGTCGCGTTCATAGACCTTCTTATTATACTGCCGGCACATCCGGTCAGCATAGGCTCTGTGCCGCTGTTCAACATCTAACCTAGCTTCATCTAGGCTTTCTAGTTGGGAGAGACATGCTTCTCTGTAAGCGTCTTCATCCAGAATCCCTTGTAATGAAATACGGAGACTGGGTATTTCAACCTCAAGTGGGAGAACTGCCTCTACCCCGAATACTAGTGAGAAAGGAGTCGCTCCCGTTGGTGTTCTTATTGAGGTTCGGTGGGCCCATAAGGCCGGATATAACTTCAAATGCCAATCTCGTTTGTTTTCTTTCACAGTTTTAAGGAGAATGGCTTTCAGTGTTTTGTTTGTCGCTTCAGCCTGTCCGTTGGCTTGAGGGTAATACAAGGAAGCCGTATGATGGCTTATTTTAAATTTATTACATAGTTCGCGAACTTCGTCATTCTTAAAAGAAGTTCCATTATCTGAGATAATGACTTGCGGGATACCGTATCTGCAAATGATTTGGTTCAAAATGAACTTGGCGATTACAGAACCCGGTACAGTAGTAAGAGGCATAGCCTCTACCCACTTGGTGAAATATTCGGTGGCCGTGATTATAAAATTATGGCCATCTGTAGACGAGGGAGAGAATTTCCCTATCAAATCAAGACCCCACGTAGAAAAGGGCCATGGAGTAGCAATTGGTTGTAGAGCTTGTGCTGGCATGTGAATCTCGTGGGAGAATTCTTGACACTTATGACACCTGCGTACAAACTCTACTGCGTCGTGTTCTAGAGTGGGCCAGAAATAGCCCATTCGATGTATTTTGCGAGTGGTGGCATGGCCACCGAAGTGGCCTCCACACATTCCACTGTGAGATTCATGGAGAATCTTCTTGGATTCTTCTGTGTCGACACATCTTAGGAGCATTCCATCGAACACTTTTCGATAGAGCACTTGCTCTATAATGACGTATTTGGCTGCAATAATGTGTAACCGCCTTCTTTGTTGCGGTGTAGCCCCTTCTGGATACGTATGGTCCATGATATAATTAATAATGTCGGTATACCAGGGACACTCAGAGATAGGAGGTCTGGTTTCAATGTAGTATACGCACTCATCGGGAAAGTCTAGATTTACTAGATCGCCTCTGTCTAATGGGTTATCAGCTAACCAATCCATGATGATTTGTCCCTTAACGGATTTCTGATTTACAAATGTTAATTCGAATTCCCCCATTAAGGTTATAAAATGTCCAGCCTTCTTAGACAAGGACCCTTGTGTGAGGAAAGTTCGTAAATGGTCTGTTTTTACCATGACCCTTGTTTCTTGATTCAGCATATAGTGTCTTAAGCGTTTAGTAGCAAAGACTATGGCAAGGCATTCTCATTCTACCTGTGTATAACATGTTTCGTAGTCAAGTAATGTTCGACTAATGAAATAAATCACGTGCTCTCTCTTGTCATCATCCTCTTGGGCCAACATACAAGCCAGCGAGACATCGGTAGCTCGTGAATATAAAATTAACGGGCGGTCTAGCTTAGGTGGCATTAGCGTAGGTGGTGATAACAGGAAACACTTAACTGCATCAAAAGCTTCATTGCAGTCTTCGGTCCAATCAATACTATAATATTTCTTGAGTAGATTGTTGATTGGATGGATGGCGAAGCTTAAGTCCGGGATGAATCTCCGGATTGCACCAAGTTTTCTGAGAAATGACCTGATTCCAGATTCATTCGAAGGTGGGACCATTTCGAGGACAACCCGAATTTTGGTTGGATCAACATCTATCCCTCGTGACGATATGATGTAACCTAGGAGCTTTCCTCCTGTTACACCAAAGACACATTTCTCTAGATTTAGCGTGACTCCGTATTCTATTAGATGTGAAAGAATGACGCGGAGCACCTCCGGGTGGTCACAGCGCTTCTTGGCCTTAGCCAACAAGTCATCTACGTAGGATTCCACAATTTTATGAATTAGATCATGAAATATATACGTCATAGCTCGCTGGTATGTGGCGCCAGTGTTCTTGAGACCGAATGGCATAACAACGTAGCAATAGGTTCCCCAAGGAGTTATAAACGTGGTTTTAGCTTGGTCTTGTTCAGATATTCTGATTTGATTGTATCCTGAGAATCCATCCATGAGAGACAAGAGTTCAAATCCAGCTGTTGCATCAACAATGACATCTATGGATGGTAATGGGAAGTCGTCCTTAGGACACGCTTTGTTAATGTCTCAGAAATCTATGCAGATGCGTATCTTCCCATTATTTTTGAGAACGGGAACGATATTAGATACCCATTGAGAGTAATCGACTGGTTTGATGAATCCTACTTGGAGGAGTTTTATTACTTCCTCTTTCACCATGAGAGCTACCTTAGGTTTCATGGGTCTTGATTTTTGTTTAATCAGTTTTGCATCTGATTTAGTGACAAGGTTACGTACCGCAATGTGTGGTGCAACGCCTGTCATTTCTTTATAATTAAATGCAAAAGCCTTCTGATGTTCCTTGAGGATCTGAGTGTGTATTTCTACTTCTTCTGGGGTTAACGAGGATCCTAGTTTCAAGATCTTTGGTTCATCCTCCGTTCCGATGTTAACATCAATTGTTTCTTTGATTAAAGAGGCATTACCTTCTTCAAACTCAGGTGGGGCTGGAGGTAAATCCAAATCATCCCCATTTTCTACTGTGTATACGCTAGGTTCCATTTGTGAGGGAAGCTCCATCATGGGATTTCCGAAGTAGGAAGACGAATGTGGGATTAAGGACAAATCTATCATATGATAGGAGAGATGTAATGCCACATAGGTGTTTAAGTAATTTAGAGTGGCCATATCACTATCAATGTGGTCTAGGATAGTAGATTTGTTTTCATTTCCGTTTAAAAGAGAATTTGTCATTGTTTTTATCAATGGTTCATCACGAAGGGATACCATGAAACGGGTATCCTCTAACTTACTGTTTGGAGTAAAGCGTGATGCCGAGGTTGCTATAGAATCGGTGAGAAGATTGTGTTCTCGCGGGATTGCTTCAATTGATATGAAGTCAAACTCCTTGCTTAAATCTAATACAGCTGTTTTGTAAAGCTGTAAGTGCTCGGCTTTGGTTTCATATATCTCAGAGACTTGGTTTGCTACCAATTGTGAGTCTCCTAACACCCTGATGTTATTAACACTGATCCTCTTGGCTAAAATGAGGCCAAGGAGGAGGGATTTGTACTCAACTCTGTTGTTTGTACATTTGAAATTTAGTTTGAAGGCGAACGGTAGGACTTTTCCTTCAGGGGAAGTAAAGATTACACCTGCCCCCGCTCCGTAACGACATCTAGCTCCATCAAAATGGAGTGTCCAATATTTAGCTAGGAATATGGACGCTGGGATATTTGTTGTGTTTGCGCATTCTACTTCCACCATACAGAGATCCTCTGCTGGAAGAGAACCAACACCTAGGGAATATCCCATGCCTACAGAATCAAATGGTAAGAACATTGGTAGATCCTGTTCTAGCAATTCAATGATTTTTGCAGTAGTTCCTAATGATACCGTTTCTACAATGTTAGCCTCATCTTTTGAGGCTGGGATTGTCTTGACTAGACTCATAGTCTCAAGATCCGTTTTAGGTACCAACTTTTCCTCTGGTTTTACGTCAGTGGGTTCATTAAGTTGGTTTGTTGGAAGTTCAAATTCTGAGTGCACGCCTGGTCTTTTCTTTAAGTCAGCTAGGTGTATATCGAATGGCTTTGGATCACCTTTGGCTACAAACACCTTTCCTAGATGCAAGAATCTTACTTCTTGGAATAACGTAGAAGGGATTGCCTTCATACGGTGTATCCATGGTCGGCCGAGGATCATATTATAGTTAGTTTCCTGATCTATAATATAAAACTCAGTCAGGATTGTTTTGGGTCCTAATGTGACTGGTAGTATTATAGTCCCAATTGAAGTGGCCTTAAGGATATCATAGCCTCTCAATGTATTTTGAGTCGTGGAACAATTTGTTTCCCCATATCCTAGTTTTTGAAGGAAAGAGAAGGGCACTATGTTAACTACTGCCCCATCGTTAACCATTGCTCTTTTCACGTAGTTATTATAAACCCATACTTGTAAGTGTAAGGCTGGATCACCTCGGCGTGCAATCTCAGCATCTGTAGGCATTTTATTTATTTCGAATATGAATTTGACATCCTTATCCGGCTGCCCCGGAGGGTGGATATCAAAGTCTACATGGTTCACTTGTGTTTCGGGAGGTGGAGTGATGTTAATTAGATGACCTAAACCTAATGCCTCTAGAAGAGCAGCCCTGTGGGCAGGAGAATTCTTCAGTAAGTCCAAAAATGAAATGTGCGAGAAGGTTTTTGTTAGGTCACTAATTAAATCATAGGCACCTACGGGTTTTTCTACTATTTGTTGGATCTTATCTGTTCCTGGCAGGTGACTTGGGCTTGGCTGAGAGAAATACTCTCGTGTTCTTGTTATAGCTTTGATGGGTAGTTCGGCGTCTAATTCTACTAAACTGACTATCTTGGGTCTCGGCTGACTTCCTAATTGTGGCGCAACTGATGGATTTAGTGAAGTCGAGGCTTCATGATCATTGTTTCCCGTCATTATGCTTTTGTTTGTCCCATTTAGACTTAGCCTATTGTTATCGTGATTTGGGAGTGGATCATTAAAGATCTTGAGGGGAGCATTCTGAGGGGAAACTGCCCCTGCGAGCGTGTTTGGTGGTGGTGACACAGGATCTACCAAGAACATATCTGTGAAGAATTGTCTTTGTTCCTCTGGCAAACGTTGCATGAATTTATTGTAGTCACGGCACGTTCTAGTGTCATGACCTCGAATTTTGTGGAAACCACAATATGAATTGGGATTGTAATTCCTGGTTTGTTGGTTTGGTGTATATTGTGGCCTAAAACTCTGATCAAACCGTTGCCTATTAGGATTAAAGTTTTGCATTTGCTGTTTCTGGTTTTGATTCTGGTTTTGATAACCAATTGAGTTTTGGCTTAGACCCTGTGCGGGATTTCACCATTGTTGTTGTTGAGGATGATTAAAATCCACTGTATTGATTGTTGGAGTAAAGTTGTTGTTTCGTTGATTGTTCATTAGTGGTGGAGTATTCACAGTATTTACCTTTTTAGGCTGATCGGTTACTCCATCTGTTATCACCCCCGCGATTTTTGTTAAGGATTTTAGGTCCTTGATTGACATTCGTGGTAGTAGGATAAGTTGTAGTGTTCTGGCTGGAGGTGATTAACCTCCCGTTTGTTCCATATGTCTTACGACCACTATCTATTGCCGCTTGATCTATTCGGAGAGTGCTCTCAAGTACTTCATCGTAAGTCCTTAGTGGGAACTTCTGGACTTCTTCCTTCACTTCTCTGCTGAGAGAATGAAGGAATAAATCACATAGTTCCATTTGGTCCATATTTGGAGCACTGGCTGAAGAATAAAGAACTGTACGCCATCTCTGGATGAAATGAGCGACAAATTCATTATGTTCCTGCTTAATGTGCAAGAACTCCCTGATTCCTGTTCTTAACAGTTTGTTCATGTCAAATGCCTTAATGAACTCTGAAACGAGTTGTTTAAACGAATGGATGGAAGCCTCAGGTATTCTATAATACCAATCGAGAGCGATGCCTTCCAAAGTTTTTGGGGAATATTTTAGCAACAACCCCATCCCAAGGGAGTAGTTCTCGTATGGCTGTAGCGTAAGCCTTGATATGTGCGTTCGGATCTCCCTCACCTTTGTACTTGGGTAAATCAGGAAGGGGTCTTGGAAGCATGACACTTCGTATGGTGAAGTCTAAGGGCTCTTTCAAATATTCTGAATAAGTCCCTATCGCATAGGTTTCGACCATTGATGGTGCTTGCTGAGGGAGTGGTGGTGGAATGGGTTGTTGATATGGCATAGCGTATGCATTGGTAGGGGCATAAGGAAACACCTGTGTTTGAGAAAACATGCCGGGAGAGGAGAACATATCCCCTTGTGGTGATTTGGAGTACATGTTTAAGTATGACGGGGTATTGTCCAGGAATGGATTGTTTTGTACTAGACCGGGAGGAACGGTGTTAGAGATGGTGGGTCTAGTTGGCATTTGTTGTGAATACTGAGGAGGCATGCCTAACGTGCCTATTCCTGTGAGGAGGTCTACTTGGCTAGGATGGTGTGGGGGATTGGAACTTCCTGCTTGCATGAATTGAGAATTTTGACTTGCTTGGGCAAGTTCTAATCCCCTAACTTTTTCTACTAAAGTCGAAATGACTTCATATGGTGAAGTCACGATATTTTGCCTTGGTGGCGTTTGTTGTATATTCTGATGTTGTATAGGTCTATGATACCCTGCTATGAACTGACCATTGTCTTGCCAAGTTTCTTCGAGGGTATTTCCTATATGCAGTGGTATAGAGGTATTTTCTTGAAAAGAGGCCTCGGGTTGTGTTTGTAAACTCCCTATAGGTGGGTACATACTCCGAGAGCGTTGTTCATTCCTGGGATAACGTATTGACTGTTCATCATCTAAAACTAGGTATGGGTCTGATTGTCTACTAATTTGTGGTCTAAGCAGCACCTGAGGAGATGAACCAGATTCTCTGGTGAACGTCATATTATTCGAGCCTGAAGGCTCTGTTTGTTGTGTTTGAGCGAGCTGATCTAACTCCTCAGTTTGAAAAGATGAGTTATATCTGATCCTTGGAGTTTGTGTTGACAACTGGTTAGTTGAGTAGTTGTCACCCCATACTGAGAGTGAGGGTGATGATTGCCTATTATGTTGGGCGTAGTATGCCTCAAGACCCAAGAGGGGTCTTCCATACGCATCGAATCCCGACATATTCGGGGGGTATATGAATACCCACAGAAATAATGGGAAGGAGCGAAGGTGATGGTGAAAACTGATGAGGTAGTACAAATCTGACTCCAAATCAGAAGGTAGAAAGTTCACGTCGGGTTCACCAATTTTGTACGATGGAAAAGTGACAAGCGAGCATGGGAATCTACAAGTAACTTTTCCTCACACCCGACCTCCCGAGGTCGTGCCGAGACAGCCGGTGGGGATGAAATATGGGTGGGATACAGACAAATTAGTTAGGCAATCTAATGTCTTCGACACGCACTAGTGGAATTTACGAATCTAAGGCAAAGAAGGCCCTCCTAACCTAAACTGGTGTGATAGATCGATCGACAAGGATGAATGCTCGAAGGCTCCAATCAATATCGAGCTCTGGCATTATTCGATCTATGGGTTGTGGTATACGTGGAAAATGGCCTGGGATAGTTTCGTGTATGTCTCCAGACAGGGTCATAGAGTGGATGATGGATGTAGTTATCTTTATGGGCAGTTCTCTGGCCTAGTCCAGAATTCTTTAGCTTCGTTAGCCGCTATATCTAACAAGGATAATTGTGTGATGATGATAGGTGGAAGTGGAGTAGATCTGAATACTAGTGTGCGTAGGCCAGTGTCTATGTCTGATTCACTTACGGATTCGTTGGGTTGCGGGATTTGTGGATCACAACCATAGACTCTTGGTTGTTGCGGTCCTGCTATGGTCATGTACGAATTCAGTCCCTGATCCCTAGTATCCAATAATCATATGCTTTCTCAGCCTCTATATTCAAAATTAATAGCTGTGCAATCTTCTTAGAGTACCTCACAGGCGTTCTTGCAACCTGAATTCTTAGGCTAGTATCTATGTCTGTGAGAATGTCTCCTGCGTCTGGTTGTGGGACCAAAGGATCACAACCGAATGTTTTCTCTCTTTCAAGCCCTTCTACAGTCATGTGGATATTTTTCTAGGGTAATCTGTAATTTGGCTGATTTGACCAAAACGTGTGCGCTTGATTGTCTTCTATGTTTAATCCCCTCAACTGAGAGCTGATCTGTTGTAAGTCTATTGTTGTTTGGAAGACTTGGATTCTAAGATTCTGGTCTATGTCAACTATTGTTGTGACGAGATTGGGTTGAGGCACGATTGGCTCAAATACGTATTCTCTGGGCTCCCTAGGTCCCATTGTGATTGTCATACAAAAGCAATAATGTAAATCTAACTGCAACAAAGTGAATTTTAACTACGTGAAATATATCTATAGTATATATGATTTCTCTATTTTTGTATTTTCTGATGAACTATTGGAATGGATTTAGAAGAGCAACTAATTTAATACATCTAGAAATTGACAGCTAAGATAACAATTTAAAACAAACAAGATAACCGAGTATAGCTATTTGTCTGTGCAGTTGTAAATCTATTCTAAATAACGAAATGATTGATCTAATCTATTTGCAAGACTCTCGATCCTACCTCAGAAGTGAGGAATGAATCATAGTCTCTCAGAAACTATCAATCCCCACAGCTTCCCTGGCAATATCGAAAGTAAAATTGACTGAAATGAAATGATTAGCTACTCTATTTGATATGCTTCTAATTTAGAACTTTGAAAGCTAGAACTTGGATTCTGCAGAACAGTGGTGAATCCAATGGTGTGTGTGATTTTGTCCCCTCAGTGTGATCTCCTCGTTCTTTCATGCTCACGTGGATCCAGAAAAGTGTGTAATGCTTGCATCAACAGAAGTAGATGTTGGAACAAGGGACAACTTTAGAATACAAACTGAATACAATGCGAGTAGGAGAGGGATAGCGCAAGAGTACAGAGCTTGGCTTATGCAATTCCTAGCGGGATCTATTGCGAGTCATGCAACATAAAACATCCAGAACCTGAAACTATCTTGTTTGAGGAGCAAAACCTGCAACTTTAATGGCTTCCTATTGATAAACAAACTATCCTATTCCAATGGATTGGATGAAATAACAGCAACACTTGCACAAGATGGATATGTGGCTTCTTAATAGCAAAACAATACTAACAAGGCATGCAATGAATGAAACTACGAATTCTAAGCAAAAATGAAAACTAAATCTATTGCAAAGAGAAATTCAGAGGCAAATTTGAGGGGCCATTTGCTTGAGCACAAGCCATCTATTTATAGCATTTGGATTTACCCAAGGTAAAAACCAATTTGAACTCTTAAACTATAAACAATGGCAAAACACTATTCTAGGGAACCAGAATCATAAATGCAAGCTTATGGCGGTAAAAAAAAGATGGTGAAACGTTGAATTTACGTGAGTCGTGTTAAAAGAGATTTTTGGAAAACACGTGTGCAGGACCGCCGCTCTGAGCAGGGCGGCGGTTACAGGACCGCCACCCTGATCAGGGCGGCGGTCACGAGACCGCCGCCCAGGCAGGGCGGCGGTTTCGTAACTGAAGAGCAAAAGGTCAAGAAAAGAGGAAAAAAGAGAAAAACAAAGGATGCAGGGGCTAAGCGGGGCATGCAGGATGTTAACGCATGTTTAGAGAGCTTTTCCAGATCCTGAACACCTTGCGCGGAGACCTGTATCATCATTGGGGCACGTGTTACATTGTTCCGGCGGTGCAGTACCCCACAATTTTGGGTACGTACAGTCTCCCTCTAACATTCTTTCATCATCATCTTCTGTTTCTGTCCTAGTAATTATCGGTGGACTTCTCCTAAATATCACTCATCCCCATTCTACACATCATGAATCCTTTTCTTTGACCTCCTGCATTCTATCTTCATTCCTTCCTTCCTTTGTGTCCTCTAATCATTATCGGAGGACTTCTCCTAACATCCCTTCATTGGCGTTCCCCCCCCTTCTTCGTTTACTTTCTGCCTTGTCTCATATTTTCCTAGTGATCATTATCAGTGGATTTCTCATAATATCCATTCATTGGAATTCCCTCTCCTATCCCATCCTTTATTTTTCCTCGCCACCTCTCTATCTTCCATTCTTCCTTGCCGATTTATTCATTGTCTTCATCATACACCCTCTCTCTATTTTCTTGTCATCAGCATATCCTCATCCCATGCATCTTCGTTTCTTTTCCAATCGATGTCATTCCTTCCCTCAAGTTTCTCTTTACGTTCCTTGTGTTTCTCACTCTTTATCAAATATCTTTGTTCTTGGTTCTCTTTCTTCTACATAATTTTCTCCATTTTCTTCTCCTCCTTTCTGATCTTCATCTTATTTTACTTCCTTTACATCATCCTTCTCCCCATTTTACCTTCCACTTCCTCCTTACTTCCACGTCAAAAACTTGAATCTTCAGCATTATCCCATCTCCTTTATCATCTCATCATCCACATGAATTTCCATGCAGTCAATTCCATATTCTTTGCCTTGGATTTCCTCACTATGATCTGTTTCGCTCAATTTTCTTTTCTCTATCATCTCTTTCATTTTCTATTACCTCTCCGTTTTCCTCTGCTCCATCCTTCATCACACATTTAATCTTGAATAACTCTCTCTCTTTTTTTTTTTCATAATTTCATCCTTTGCTATGTTCTTTTCTTGTCTTCTCTTTGTTTATCCTTCTTCATTTCCCCTTTTATCTATAATCCTTCTTTGTTATCTTCTTCCTCCCCTTTCATTCCTTATTTCCCCCTCCTTCATCTCCGTCCCTCTATTCCATACCCATGTCACCTTCATATTCAATCTTTCTTGCTCTTCTCATAATCAACCAATCCTCCCATCTATTCCCTTTTCTCTTTCTCAACATCCCTTACATCTGACATTCATAATCAATGCCAATGTTTCTCCGTTTATGTATCGTCATCTATCCCTTTTATTATCGTTATTGTTCTTCTCTTTACCACATTGACCTCTTCTCTTTTTGAGAACCCTGTCACATCTTTTATCTTCATCAGTCCTCTCACAAGGAAATCATCATATCCATTTCTAAGAATCTCTTCCCATCTTCTTTTGACATTTTTGTCTTGGAAGATACCATAACAGCAATCATCTATCTAATCTTGTTCTCTTCCATGAATATTTTCTCTTCTTTTGTTTTGTCACAAAAGTATCTCTATCATACTTGTCAAAGAAACAAAACTTCTTTGTCTTCTTTACCTTCCAATTTTCTAACACTTATGCATCTTTCCTATGAAACATGATTGTCATTATATTTATCACCCTTTTAGAAACTTTTATCTCACCCTTCTATCATGTCTACTCATCATATCCACATTTATGAGTATTCCCCCTAGGATATCTTATTTCAACATCCATCTATGTCTTATGTTGGGGCACCTTTTCATCATTGTACTTGTTAATGCATAGAACTCAATTTTTGTCCTTCTCGTGCCTTGTGCTAGGGCATCTTTATCTGCATCTTTGTCCCTTTTATGGACGCATGATTTTTCACATGTTTCCTCACAAACAAAGGATTGCACACATATTTTGCATTCATTTGCACATATTTTGATGTTTTCCTATGACCCATTAGTCATCTTGGTTTACATCCATACTGCAATGGTATTCACCCACTCACTGGTCTGTAGAAGGTTGTCTTCTATCTCCGTTGAGACCACAATTGTCCTCTACCGATGTGATATTGAAGTCACCGCCAAATGTTTTTTTCATTTTTATTGTGATCCTTTTTTTCTTGAGGCATCTTGCCTTTAGTCATGTCTTCATCCATCTTCAGACACATATCTCATCTAACCCTTTTTGTTTTTGTCTCATGGCTTGCTATCACAAACCACTCAATGAAAAGGGGAAAATGTAGACACCTATTTTTGGTATAACACCCCTCCATCATCTCACATTCACGTAATTTCCATCCTCGCTTCTCTTTTTCCTAAATTAAATGAAATCCTATCTATTTTCTCACATTATTTGATTAATTATCAAATGGGCTCCATGTAGACCCATTTGATAATTTAAATTTTGGCATATCCCCATCCTTCACAAATTATTCAATCCATGAGTATTAATACACCCATCCGACACCCTTTTTTTAAATGGAATCTTTTATCTCACCCATCATGTCAATCATGCTCCCCACTCCATCTAATAATTCAAGTCATGGTCCCCACGTGATCACATCATATCCCTAACTCAAGTTACTTTACTCAAGCCCAGTTACTTGTTAACTCCAATCTAACCTCACATCTAAGCTATAAATATGGGTTTTTTCCCATATTTCAAAAAAGAGGGGAGAAAGGAGGATATATTTTTCAAGAAGACCTAGAATGACTGAGAAGGAATAAGAACTTAGAAAATTTGCGTGAATGCGAAGGAATTTCAGCCATTTTATTCTGTCTTTGTAATAATATGTTGAATCTCCATGAGACTCTACTCATGATCTCGTTCATGTGGTGAGATTCATGTTGCATGTATCTAATCAATAACTCCATCTGCACACCGGTATCTTTCAGGTTCTTTTATTTATTAATTTGCATATTATCTGTTTGGAATTTATTTTTATTCTTATCGCATAGAGGTTGACAGCCACCGAGGGAGTTAACACTTCCCAGATCTGCTTTGTCAGGAATCCCCCGCATAAAATATTTAATCAATCTTTCTCTAGTGTATGTGAACTATAGGATTAATGGGATCACACCGAGGAGTTTGACATCAACTTTACGCTTGAATCATCCATTTTCATCTCCAAGGTACTAAGCCCTTGTATACTCGATGTTGTTTAGTGTTTCTTGATTACTCGTACACTCATCTGGACAGGAAGATGGAAACTCATATCAACACCACTTGTCAAACAAGAGAGATGAAATAAGTTTTTAGAAATTAAAATAATCAAATCAAATAAAAAATTCAAAGCTAAAAGCAAAAGCAAATTGATATATAACTCTCTCTTGGGGTATTTCCAATAACCTTTACCAGGGATATGGACGCCGAACTGGAACTAGAGCAATGTTGTGATTATAATTAAATGCATCTCTGTCGGGGCTATGGACACCTGGTTGGCAGCGAAGTAATTTTCATCTCTACTTCCACAATCCATTCATAAAAATCATCTTTAAAAAATAAATCATTCCTACACATTGGCTAGGGTGTCTTCACTTGCTTTCTATCAAATTTTCCCTCCAAGAGGTAATAAATTTCCACGTGCACACACTCGATCTCTATGAGCAAATAGGATTAGTATGTTACCAAGTGTCTTTTTTTGGACCTTGTTTAGACTCTTACTCTAGTCCTTATCTTGTCTCATGATTTGTGCCTTTAGCTAATCACTTCTTCATTGTGAGACTTTTAAGTTACATACATTCACATCGTCCTTCTACTTTGTTCAGAACATCCATGTGTATAATATTTCCTATTTTCCATGTTTGCGGGAACCTTTGTCCCCTTCACAAAAATAATCATCCACTTCGTTATATCATGTGCTTCTTAGCCATCTTACGCTGAGGGCATCCTTTCTCCTTCCTAACACGTCATGGGGTTATATTTGTCATCATGATTGAGCCTATCCATATTGGCCCTGATCCAACTTCTGTGTGTGAAGATTTTGCCTTTGAATATTCCCATCTAACGTTGGGAGAAATTTCACATCTTCACTTTGTTACGCGTATGTGTGGCATTCTACCCTTTTGCATCCCATCTACCGTTAGGGGCATCCACATTTCTTCGTTTCCTGTACATAGCTATGTAAAATTTCTAAAAAATCAAAAACATTCAAATATGTTTCAAAAACTCCCAAAACATTCAAATATGTTAGTTAGAAAAGTCAAAACATCCAAATAAACATATAAAAACCCAAAGAAATTGGTAAAAAATTTCAAAAACCCAAATTTAGCTTACCATTGTGTAGTTCACTTCAATACCTTTCCAACACACAAAAAACGGAGTCGTTTCGAGGTTGGGAGAAAAATTTATGGCCTCCGGAAGATAGGTTATGCACTCGGCATAGCACAGGAGCCCAGACACCCTTACATTCAGGTGTAGATACCCTTGCATTCATGCATAGGCACCTAGGTGCCCTTGCATTTCTTATACCAGTTGCATGTGAGCTCATTTTCTCCCGTGTAAGTGCCTATTCTCCCACGTGGGCTCCTTTTCTCCAGCATGAGCTCCTTATCACACATATTGATATTGATTGGTCCCAGTTTCACAAAATATAAAAAATTCAAATTTATCTTACCATTGTGTAGTTCACTTTGATACCTTTATAACAAAAAAATGGATTCATTTCGAGGTCGAGAGAAAAACTTTTTCCTCCGGAAGATAGGTTATGCACTCAGTGTTGCATAGGCACCCAGATGCCCTTGCATTTCTTCTGCCAGTTTTACATGAGCTCTTTTTTTCCCACGTAAGCTCCTCCCCCCCCCCCCCCCCCCCCCCCGCGGCGTGTTTCTTGCCCTCAAAGTGCCCTGAAACTGCCGTATTTCTTCTAAAAGTCTTCTAACACTTGTCGCAATGGATATTTTTAATAAATGATTATTTTCGACATGTTTTCGCTACATTGGGGCATAGTTTTACTTCCCGTCGGCCTTTTCTACTACTTGGGGCATTTTTTTCCTTACGGTCACTTTCAACGTTGTCTCCCAACTTCATTATTTATTCTATAATATTTTCTTCTACAAAAATTAAAAAATTAAAATAATCAATAAATTTCAAAAAAATTAGTAAAACCACTAAAAATCCAAAAAACTGTAAAAATTCAAAAAAATCAAAAAATGGTAAGCAACATATATGTAGTTGAATCCTGTGTCAATTGCATTATCCTTGAAAATCAAAATATGTCTTACAAAAGCATCTTTATATGGTTATTTTTTATTCTGATCTCAAACAAATTGTGGATCATCGTGATCTACCTCCATTAACAAAAGCTCGATTGCATGCTATGTTGATACTCCTATGCAACAGTGAGTTTCCAAAGACTGTGTCATAGTCCATGAAATATTTTTCATAGGACTACTTGTGTCCTTCCTTTTTCCCCTCGCATGTATCCTTTCTTGGCGAACTATTTTTAACCTTTGTCATTACAACACAAACATTCAGGAACTGCACCTGTAGACACATATATTGCACATTAGACAATGTTTACCCTGGTCTTATACTACTATTTAGAAGGTTCTGAAGATTACAAATTACTAATTAATCCCACCTTTTGGATACCTTTTTCTTATCTTTTATTTTGTCTTTCCCTATAATTATCACCCCATTTTCTAACTTCCTCAAGTTTCTAGCCTTAAAACAAAGCACCCCCTGTTGTACTAGGGCACCCCGAGGCATCTTGGTTCCACCAAGGGTGCCTCGATCTATGCACAACCTACTTTTCTCCTTTTTGGGTTACTTCTAGCCATTGGTCATCCTTATCTTCTTCTTAGTCAGCCTTATTGGGATTAATAATGAAATTAAACTTGAGAGACCTATAAATATAAAGCTTAGAAGACAATAATGAGGGCCCTAGGTCATTGGATCCTATCACTCCATCTAGGGATGCATCTATTGCATCACTTACATCCACATAGCACCATACATTCAAGCTAGGAAGTCTGCATCACACATATTATTAGAGGAGGAGGGATTTTATTCATTCTATTTTACTATCTACATCTTCTATAGCTACCATAGTTTATTATTTCACAAAGTGCAACTGACATGAGAGCACCTAGGGCATGACATACACACACTCACCAGAACTACATCAACATTAGTAATGTAGTGTAGCAATCAATGATAATTCCACCGGTTCGGAAGCTGAGGCCATTCTGACCCATTCTTCTTCTTCTTGTGCAAGGCTTCATCTAGTTCATCAGGAAAATCCAATGCGACAAACAAAGAGTATTCAAAGACACTTAGTGACCATTTGAAATTAGGGTTTTGAGCATTTATATTGTTCTAAGCACCTAGAATGCAGAACAAGGCACCTCGGGGTGACCTAGTTCACTCCCAGGCCCCTGTGTCATCTCAGACAACCTAGATCTACCCTTCATAGGGCCCTTAAGTGTTCATCCGCACTACCGAGTTTCAATTCTAGATCTACGATAATCTGTAAAAGTCACCATCAATCAACTAAGTCATTTCCCCTTTCCCTCTTACGTATTAGGGTTTGATTTCACTTAGAATAATTTGTTTACATTTATTCCATACTAATTTTGTTCATTTACAACGTTTTAGTCCTCTTATTTAGATTAGTAATTAATACCTTGAATACCCCATTTAGGACTTTATTATTTTTGTTAATCATTTTGGTGAACCCGATGTCTCTTTCTAGCACCTTCTAGGGCTTTCAATTTTCTCCCTATTTTCATTATGTTTTTTTCACTTCTCTTTTTCCATTTTATACGCCACTTATTTGTCTTCATCACTACCTTATCCCTTTCTGTATTTATCACTACATTCAATGCACCATGAACATATCTATTTACACGTACTTACAAAAATACATGGATTTCCTCCTTCGCCTACAAAAATACTTAGCTACCCGTTATGTTTCTCCACACATATCACCAGAATATGTTTACCGTAAGTTTATCTTGACTTTATCCCTTAACAAAGATCAAATCACTTTCACATCTGATGATCTCCCCCCAAAAGAGTTCTTATCCCATGACCCTCCCTTATATGTCCAAGTTTGTATCAATAAAGTATATGTTAAGTGTGTTTTAGTAGACTATGGATATGGCCTAAATGTTTGTAATGTTACCTTTCTTCACCACTTAGGTATTTCAAAATCTTCTCACTTCATCATTTATTTCCATCTGTGGATTTGATAACATCCCTAAGCGTGTGTTAGGTATTGTAAACCTCCTTATTACCATTGGTCCAAAAACAATTACCATTCCATGCCATGTCATGCCCAATGACCTCAACTATAACATCCTCTGCCTTGGAAGAACTTGAATCCATGCCATGCATAGGGTCCCTTCTACACTACATGTGTATTTTAAGTTTCGGCATCAAAGAATTATCTATGATGTTTTGGCTGAACCATATCCTTTCGAATATTGTAACTCAATTGATCAATCTCATGATCCTTCTGCCAACAAGTCCCAGGAATTTTCTAAGTATGGGTTAGGGTATGACTACTTACAACATTATGGTTTTACTAATACTAGTACGCAAGACCTTAAAATCAGAACCCCATGGAATCTTCCTACACAAACACATAAGCATGGGTTAGGCTATCCCTCTTTACTCTCTACAGATGTTCATATTACCTTCCATCCTCCTCCACCTAATCAACCCTTATTAGAATCAATCTAGGCTATACATTCATTGTTTCACAAAAAAAATTCAAGCTATAGAATCCACTATTACATATTTCAAATATGAAATCCAATAGCTTAAAGACGCTTCTCAATCACATTTTTTTTCTCCTTTTACATCTTATATGTAATCTAGGTCCATTAAATGGCATATAATTGAACCTCATGGAATGCCATCAATTGAGCCTCTCATACTTGACTGTACTAATAATTATATACCCCAATGGGTTCCTACATCTGATTCATTAATATATAATGATCAAAAAATGCCTACACAACCTCCTCTAAAAATAAATTCAACACTTCCTTATCTCAAGTCCTCCACAATACTACCAAGTCCAATTACGGAACCACCTCTCAATGGTAGTCCACCTCCTTCTCCTGCCAACCCTTCTGCAGCATCACCAACCCCAAATAATCTCCATCTAATCACCATTGTCGAAGAAACTACTCCTTCTACTAATGAGTAGTCCATATTTCCAACTCCGTCATCCTTGCATGGCTCTAATGTTGTTTTTTCTTACCATTGTGTTGGCCCTCTCTCCTATCACGACACAACCCATGCTCTCCCACAATGGCATGACATCTCTTATGTGGCTGCATAAGATTGATATCATCATAATATACTTGGGGGGCATTGCCATTACATAACCCCCCTTCCTCATTAGTTGCACCTCTACTCTTTACATTCTTCTTCAAGTATAATTATACTTCTTACGCATTATAGCACCCTCATTACCCGATGATGCACCCTAGTGCTTTAGTTCACACTAGAATGTTGAGGGATTACTATTACATTGAACCCCACACACTACACTATAGGTCCTAACCATTTCCATTATATCACGTACATGACGCATTCTACATCATTCATTCTACACTTAGTCTACATCCTACATTATCCTATAAACCTCTTATCTATTAGTCCTTTACACATCATCTCTCTTATACTACTACACTAGTCATCATCTCTTATGCCACTAGTTTTTCATCTCTTTCATACATTTTACATTTACGCTAGGTTACATTATATATGGGTCTAGTTGTACATGTCATCCCTACATATTATATCTATACCTATCACCACCTTTTGCATAACCTACACACCTTACATCCCCTATATTGCATAGTTCCCATCACGCATTTATCTATCATCTACATTCTACATGTTACACTAGATTCCATTACATATAGTGTTAGGAAATAAGGGATAAAATATGTAGAATAATCCCTCACAAAATCACAACAGTAGAAACTAATATGCAGAAAATATTACAGATCTCAAATAAAAGTGCAGAATAAAATAACACAACACAAAGAGACATTATTTATTGTGGTTCACCCAATTTAGGCTACGTTCACCAAGAATCAATTGCTCAAATTTTATTACAAGCCACTTCTCTCTCAATACAATACCCACATTTGTTTGGAGCTATGCTCAACAAACTCTACAGAATTCACACCCAAATTCAAAACACATCTACAATGTTACATTATATCTACCATATGCATAAAACCATATAAGTAGACAACTGCTTAAGTAGTTTTACAAAACAGTGGGTATTAAAACCATGGGCCAAAACCGTCCCATAAACCTATGGCTAAAAAATCCCACCCATATGAGAAAAAAATGTTTCTCGGTATATCGGGCACGTTTTAAGGCCAAAAAAAAATTCTTAAGGGTTGCACCCTCGGACCCCCGCTCAGGGCCCAGCCCGGCCCCGAACTCTGGCAAGACAACTATGGAAAGTGTACAGTACTCTTAGTGTATAGTCTTCAACACTTTCTCACATGAAAAAAGGCTCCACAACCTAACAATCTCCCACTTGGAGACTATTTTTCCTCTGAACGAGCTTCTCAACCCTTTAGTAGTTTCTGTGAAGACCAACCAAAGATGAACACATCTTCAATTTTTCCCTTGTGACCACCTTGGTCATCATGTCTGCAGGATTTTGACTGGTATGAATCTTCTCCAGCTTCAACTTCTCTTCCTCCAAAGCTATCATGATGAAATGGTACCTTAACTATATATGCTTCATCCTAGAGTGGAAAGTAGAGTTCTTAAATAGGTGTATAATACTCTAACTATCACTATGCAGCTTTCCTTCCTTCCGCTTATGCCCCAAATCCTCAAGAAATTGTTGTAACTAAATCATTTATTTGCTTGCATATGTTATAGCAACATACTCAACCTCTGTGGTTGACAAATCCACTAGCTTATATAGTCATGAAATCCAACTCACTATTGTCCCACCTATAATGTAAACATAACCTATCATGCTCCTCCTACTGTCTACATCTCCATCCATATCTAAATCTATGTAACCACACAAAGTGGTGTCTGATCCACTGTAGCTTAAAATTGTCCCCACGGTCCCTCTCAAATATTGAAGGATCCACTTTACTACCTGCCAGTGATCTCTACCTAGATCACTCATAAATCTACTCACCGCTCCCACTACATGGGAAATATCAGGTCTGGTGCACACTGTGGCACACATCAAACTTCCAACCGCTGATGAGTAAGGTACCTTGGACATCTGGTTTCTCTCCTACTCTGTTTTAGGACACTGCTCCTTTGATAACTTGAAATGGACTGCCAACGGAGTCCCAACCGGTTTAGCATCCTGCATATTAAACCTCTCCAAGACTTTCTTAAAGTACTCTTCCTGAGATAAAGTCATCTTTCATTCCTTCCTATTCTGAGATATCCTCATACCATGGATTTTTTTGGCTTCCCCCAAATCCTTCATAGCAAAGGAATCACTTAGTTGCTTCTTAAGTACTTTTATTTCCTTCATATTTTTACCTGCAACCAACATGTCATCCACATATAGACAAAGGATAATATAATTGTCATCCTAAAATTTCTTTGTATACACGCAATGATCAAAATGACATATAATATAACCTTACTCCATCATGAAGCTATCAAATTTCCTATACCATTGACGTGGAGCTTGTTTCAAGCCATATAAGCTATTCTTCAGTTTGCACACCATCTCCTCTTTACCTTTGACCTCATAGCCCTCTGGTTTCTGCATATATAGTTCCTCCTCCAAATCACCATGGAGAAATGTAGTCTTTACATCAAGCTATTCTAAGTGCAAGTCTTCTGCTGCAATTATTCCTAGAACAATTCTAATAGAAGTCATTTTTACTACAGGAGAAAAAATATCATCAAAATCTATACCTTTTTTTTGTGTAAACCCCTTGACTACCAACCAGGCCTTGTATCTCTTCTTGCCTCCTTCCTCTTTGACTATGAACACCCACTTTTTCTTTAAAGCTCTTTTTCCTTCAGGTAGCTTCACCAAATCCCATGTCTAGTTCTCCATGAGAGCCCGATGCTCCTCATCCATGGGTTACTCCCACTTCTTCCTGGCATCTACCTACATTGCTTCATCAAAGCTCTTTGGTTCTCCACTATCAATGAGTAATAAATAATAAAGAGAAGGAGAAAAATTTTTAGGTTCTCTTCTTACCCTAGAATACCTCCTTAATATAGGAGTCTGGGCTTCCTATTGAGGAGGTTCCTGAACTGATTCATGTGTCACTTT
The DNA here is from genome assembly GCA_019776745.2 of Taxus chinensis. NCBI lineage: Eukaryota > Viridiplantae > Streptophyta > Pinopsida > Cupressales > Taxaceae > Taxus > Taxus chinensis. The sequence goes on along the minus strand of CM034151.1, from coordinate 137,230,183 downwards.
CCCATCTGGAAGATCCTCTACTATTACATATTCTTTCTTGGATTCTTCCCTATTTTCCTACAACTATTGCTTATACATGACTTTCTCATTAAAGACCACATCCCTAGATCGAATGATTTTCATGTCCTTAATACTCCAACATTTATATCCAAATTCATCACCACCATAACTAATGAAAGTACATTTTTCTAATTTAGCCTCTAGCTTGGTCCTGTCATCCTTGTCTATATGGACAAACATCTCACATCTAAAGACTTTAAGAAATGAATAATCAACTTTCTTACCATACCAGGCCTCCTTAGGTATGCCTCCATCCAAGGCACTTGAGGGTCCTCTATTTATCAAGTACACAGTTGTGATTACCGCTTCTTCCCAAAAAAAAAGAGGTAGTGTTGCATGTAACCTCATGCTCCTAACATGTTTAATTATTGTTTTGTTCATTCTTTCTCACACCCCATTCTACTGCAGATTTCTTGGAACCATCTTTTGCCTGTGGATTCCATTCTTAGAAAAGTAATCATCAAATTCAATGATGCAATACTCCCATCCATTATCTAACTTGAGACATTTTAGCGTAAGACTTGTTTCATTCTCTACCAAGGCTTTCCATTTAACAAAAGTATCAAATACATCAAATTTGTTTTTAATACAATAAACCCAAACTTTCCTTGTTGCATCATCAATAAAAGTAACATAATAACTTGAACCCCCAAGAGATGATACCTGAGCCGGCCCCTACACATCAAAATGCACCAACTCTAACTTACTCTCTTTCTTTGTAGGTCCAACCTTGAGAAACCTTACTCACTTATGTTTCCCATATATGCAGTCCTCACATAACTCCAAACATGTTTCTATATATCCAGGGAAATCCTTCTTTATGATCTACATGCCCTTATGGCTCATATGATCGAGCCTATAAAGCCACAAGATTACATACATTAGTGCTATAAGTGGTTAAATACAAGGTTCCAACCATGTTACCTCTTGTCACCACAAGAGTAACCTTGGTAACCTTCCAAGAGTTCGATGTAAATATCACAGTTCAACCATCACTTCCAAACTGCCCTACCGATGTCAAATTTTGTCTTAATGTAGGCACATTTCTGACATCCTTCAATAGCCAAGTATCCCCATTCTACATCTTAACCTGAACAGAACCTTTTCCAACTATGTTGCAAGGCTCATCATCACCAAGAAAAACATGCACAAAATATCCTTGAACATAATCAACAAAATAATGCCTATGTGGAGTAGCATGGAAAAAATCCCCCGAATATAAAACCTAAGATTCAATAATATTGTGCAAAGAAAGAATCAAAACATCCTGACATACATTACCCGTTGCCACATTTGCCTCCTTATTTTCTTCCTAGTGTTTCTTCTTGTCCTGAAGCTCCCAACAATCCTTCTTTACATGCCCAGACTTTCCACAGTGCCAGCATACTATCTTGCTTTTGGATTTTGACCTTGCCCAATCCTTTGATTTTCCACAACTTCCTTTATTCTTCCATCTCCCTCTAGTTTCAACTCTCAAAGAATTCCCTGAAGTAGAAGATTCACCAGAGATTTTTCTTCACATTTCCTCACTTAGAATCACCCCTACAACATCATCAAACTTCAACTTTGAGTTAGCTGGAACCGATTTTCTTACCGCCATTACCAGGCTATTCCAACTCTCAAGTAAAGAGCACAAAACTAATAAAGCCCTAACATCTTCATCAAATTCTATTATAACCAAAGCTAGCATATTTACAACCATATTAAAATCATTTAAATGATATGCTACTAAACCACTCACAGACATCTTCATATTAAACAACTTTTTCATTAAAAACATCTTATTAAAGGCAGAGGGTTTTCATACAACTTCCCTAATGCATCCATCATTTCTTTTGTAGTATTTTCCTTTAAAACATTAAATAATACCAAAGATGCAAGACATAATCGGATTGTCCCAAGTGACTTCTTATCTAGAAAATCACATTCAGCATCTGTCATGCTCGAGGGTTTGTTCATCTTCTCAGACAGTGAAATATAAAGATCCTTCTGATAAAGGTAATCTTCCATCTGCATCTTTCAAAGACTGACATTCTGCCCGTTGAATTTATCAACCCTTGATCTTCCATCATCTGCCATAGCTCCCACTCAAGATAAAAATTTCCCTACGATTCAACACTTCAGCAAACCAAACCAGGCTCTGATACCAATTGTTAGGAAATAAGGGATAAAATATGTGGAATAATCCCTCACAGAATTGCAACAGTAGAAACTAATATGCAGAAAATATTATAGATATCAAATAAAAGTGTAGAATAAAATAACACAACACAAAGAGACATTATTTAATGTGGTTCACCCAATTTGAGCTACGTCCACCAAGAATCACTTGCTCAGATTTTATTACAAGCCACCGCTCTCTCAATACAATACCCATATCTGTTTGGCGCTATGCTCAACAAACTCTACATAATTCACACCCAAATTCAAAACACATCTGCAATGTTACATTATATCTACCATATGCATAAAACCATATAAGTAGACAACTGCTTAAGTAGTTTTACAAAACCGTGGGTATTAAAACCATGGGCCAAAACCGTCCCATAAACCTATGGGTAAAAACTACTGCCCATATGAGAAAAAAACGTTTCTCGGTATATCGGGCATGTTTTAAGGCCAAAAATAATTTTCTCAAGGGCTGTGCCCCTGGACCCCTGCTCAGGGCCCGACCCGGCCCCAATCCCCGGTGAGACAACTATAGAAAGTGTACATTACTCTTAGTGTACATTCTTCAACACTTTCTCACATGAAAACAATCTCCACAACCTAACATATAGGTCTAGTATTATCATCATTGCATATCCTACATACTACGCATCCACATTGCATTCATACACATATTCTACATACTACACTAGATTTCCTTATACTTGGGTCTAATTTCATCTATCATTAGTATACATTATATTTCTACCTACCCACATATTACATTACATTCCATACCTACTACACACTCTATGTTACATTTCCTACACCACATATTCACCTACCTTGGTCATATACACTTCGTTGTCTTCTGCACACTGCACTCACTACCCTATGACACACTCTTGTTCCTCGGTCCATACTCAACTACCAAGAGTTTACCAATCAAATGGACCTTGTTTACATGTGACATGTCATAACACACTTCTTGGACCCGTGACTAATGCTCTAGGCTATATCATCATCCATGCTCATCATCATATCCCACAGTGGTGTACACTTACTGCTAAAATCACCACTCCCTTCATCCACTCTACATTATTCTCTTACATCTGATCATCACTATTCTATCATCCTCTTTTAAGTCATTCTACTACATCATCACTTCTCCTACTCATCAATTAGTGGTATACGCTTTAGGCTAAATCACCACCCTCACCTTATTCATCACATACCGGTCTACGCTTAGTGCTAAAATCACCACCTTCTATCATCCATTTCCTACTCATATACGCTTCATCCATCCTCATCGCCCATCTCGTAGTAATATACGCTTAGGGATAAATCATCACTCACCCATTCAACAAGTCGTGTTATTTGCTTAGGCTATAGGGTTTGAAAAAATATTTTCATACATCACATCTTCATCCACTCATTCTATAGTGATATACACTTAGGGATAAATCATCACTCACACATTCTACGAGTCATGGTACACGCTTAGACTATAGGGTTTCACGCACACCTTTTTATACGATGTATTCCTACACACTCCTTTTATAGTGATATACGCTTAGGGATAAATCATCACTCCTTCATCGTGATATATATTCTCCACACACACACACACACACACACACACACACACACACACACACACACACACATATACATATACTAGTGGAAAAAAGTGTTAGAGGGGCCCACATAAGTAATCATGATAATACATAGGGACTTGGTCTGAAAGGGTTGAGCCCATGAGAATGACATGGGAGAGGTGGGTTGATTCACGACAAGGCATGGGACAAGGGATATGAGTAACATATAATACAAGGTGTGTGTGTCTATATATATATATATATATATATATATATATATATATATATATATATATATATATATATATATATATATATATATATATGTATGTATGTATGTATGTATTTCAATGGAGCACTCCCTTCATCCTCTCTACATTATTCTCTTACATCTGATCATCACTATTCTATTCCTCCTCTTTTTAAGGTCATTCTACTACATCATCACTTCTCCTACTCATCAATTAGTGGTATACGCTTTAGGCTAAATCACCACCCTCACCTTATTCATCACATACCGGTCTACGCTTAGTGCTAAAATCACCACCTTCTATCATCCATTTCCTACTCATATACACTTCATCCATCCTCATCGCCCATCTCGTAGTAATATACGCTTAGGGATAAATCATCACTCACCCATTCAACAAGTCGTGTTATTTGCTTAGGCTATAGGGTTTGAAAAAATATTTTCATACATCACATCTTCATCCACTCATTCTATAGTGATATACACTTAGGGATAAATCATCACTCACACATTCTACGAGTCATGGTACATGCTTAGACTATAGGGTTCACGCACACCTTTTTATACGATGTATTCCTACACACTCCTTTTATAGTGATATACGCTTAGGGATAAATCATCAATCCTTCATCGTGATATATGATTTAGCTATAGGGTTCATGTACATCTTCTCCCCATGTGGCATTACCTCACCACTACACATACACATTCATCACAGCACGCTAGACACAATAAAAACTACTTGACCATTTCCCAATGACACAATATTTGTTTGTGGTTCATTCTTGATTGCTGAAGGGGTAAAAAATGAATCTCACTACATACACATCCATACACTCAAGGAGCACATTGTTCCTATCATTCCATCTTGCATTCCATTCCATCCATCCACAATATACTACATTGTCTTGGTAGCATTTAATCTTGCTTACTAGTGTTTTGCATTCTCATTCTATTACGCATGTTAGTTTGCTTTCCTAAATGTCATTATCATACACACATGTGCATTCACGCCTTTATCTAGTGTGATCACAGATACAAGACATTTACACATGGTATGGATGCTCACCTTTTACCCTTACTATACTAGTCATTGGGGGCATCCACATTGGTCTCATATAGGTGTTATTATTTCATTTTGTACTTAGTATCTTATACTACTAGTTCATACGTGTTTTGACATATCGGTTTTCACTCTAACATTCTAACTGGTGTTCCATGTGCAACACTTATTTTACAGGACTACATGTTTCCTTAACTACATGTTTTTTTTTATTTGTATGCGTTGTTTGTGGGATTTTCCCTTTTCTTGTGTGCACACTTGTATGTTTTTTTGCGGCCATGATTGCCTTGTGTGTCTTGCAACATCGTGAGTGATGTCTCATGTTTGAAACCTATTTTTTGTGGTATGCTTGTTTTCTTACATGTTTACACTACTATATTTGGTAGTTTTTCTACATTGTTTGTGTCTTTTACACTTATTTGCATGCATGTGTTCGGACTAGCACTTGTATTGGCTAGCCATCCCCTTTTCTATGCACCTTGGTATCTCCTAAGCACTTTCCTTTTCCCTCTGTAGGGTAGAGTTCTACAAGTCAAAGTGCATTTCGAAAATATCATCAAGTTCTCCTAATTCCCATATTCCAAGTTCTTCAAGTCCTAGAAATCCTCTCCAAGATATCCAATCAGAAATTAACCAATAATCCCTCTCCATACTCCAAAATGGAGGGTTAAATAATATAAAAGTCTCAAAAACATAAAAATAATGGGATGGTGACATGTGTCACCTATCCCCTCACAAATTTAAATCATCCAAGTTTCCCCATCAAGAACAAAAAAGAATTGAAAATTAATTTTCAAAAGCAAGTCAAAACAAGCATGCATCCTCAAATCTCAAACATCACACAAGATCAAAAACATAAATGTTGATGGAGACAAGAGAGGGGGAAAAAGTGAGGGAAAAAATTTTTGATCCTTCGAATGAGCCCCTACCCATAGGTATGGTCTTTGGGGCTATTTTAAGGAAAAAATAGTCCCCTAAGCCTTGGGATTCTAGCCCCTACCCATAGGTATAGTTTTTGGGGCTCATTCTAAGCCAAAAATAGCCCTCAACTTCCCAAACACCCTTCAAACTTTCCACTTTTTTCCCAAATTCGAGATTAAGAAAAAAGTGATCCTTTAAGAGGGGTGGTGGGCCCACCTAATCCATGATTAGGTGGCCCAAAACTCACCTAATCAAATGGTAAACTTTCATATTAAGCCATTCGCAAATACAGTGGGACAGCACATGGGCTCTCAAAAAACAACAAAAAAAGAAATTAAACCCTAAAGATTCACTACTCATCACTTAAATTTAAATGGATAAAAATTGAGAATCCACATGTGCTCCACATTAATCTAATAACACATGCCACACTTCTAGATGAATTGGCATATTTTCATCCTTACACTCTACATGGACATCAGAATAAAGCAAGGCCAAAATAAACTTTAGGTTACGATAGATTCTGCACTCACCAACGTCTTATTGTGGGAAAATGTAGACACAAATATTGCACATTAGAACAATATTTAGCCCAAAACCCAGTATTATACTACTATTTAGAAGGTTCTCAAGTGTACAAAGTACGAATTAATCCCACATTTTTGGCCATCTTTTTACTATGTTTTACTTCATCATTTCATGCATACTTCCCAATACTTATCACCCCATTTTCTAACTTCCCCGAGATTCTAGCCCTAATTTTGGGTGTCCCACTCTGTACTAGGGCACCTCGAGGTGCCCTGGTCCCACCCAGGGTGCCTATGTCTATACACAACCTCTTTCACTCTTTTTGGGGTCATTTCTAGCCATTGGTCATATTTATATTCTCCTCAATTGGCATTGTCGAGATTAATTGTGAAATCAAACTTGAGATCCCTATAAATATAAATCTTATAAGACCATAATGAGGGTCCTAGGTCATTGCATCATATCACTATTATCACTTCATCTAGGGTTGCATCTATTACACCATCTTGCATCCACATAGCACCATACATCCAAGCTAGGAAAGTCTACATCACACACATTCCTAGAGGAGAAGAGATTCTATTCATTCTATTCTACTATCTACAGATTATATAACTACCATAGCTCGCTATTTCACAAAGTGCAGCTGGCATGAGACACCTAGGACACGGCATACACACACTCACCAAAAATACATCAGGGTCCATAATGTAGTGTAGTGCTCAACGATAAGTCCACCGGTTTGGTAGCTGAGGTCAGTCTGACCCCTTCTTCTTCTTCATGTGCAGGGCATCATCCAGTTCATCCAGAGAATCTATTGTGACGCATACAGAGTATTCAGAGACACTTAGCAACCATGAAAAATTAGGTTTTTGAGCATTTATATTTTTCTGAGCGCCCAAAATCCAGACCAGGGAACCCCGGGGCACCCCAGTACACTCCCAGACACCTATTTCATCTTAGACAACCCAGATCTGCCCTTTGCAGGGACCCTGGGTGTTTGTTTGCACTGCCAAGTTGGAGTTCTAGATATGTGACAATCTGCATATTAGGGTTCGATTTCACTTAGAATAGTTTGTTTACATTTATTTTATACTACTTTAGTTCATTTACAAAATTTTAGTCCTCCTATTTATATTAACATTAATACCCTAAATACCCCATTTAGGACTTTATTATTTTTGTTAATCAGCATCTTGATAACAAAAAAATTGGTGCAACTGTCTTAAACATTATTTGTCTGGGTGTGTGTGATTGTACTTCTTTCTTTGTTAGGTTAGTTGGTTTACTTTATCATATTGCATTGTAATGTGTATATTGCAGAGATTTAGTTATCATTTTACTTTCTCGTATTACATTACATTATGTATGTTACATGGAGTTACGTAGCAATGGACAAATGTTGGTAATTTAACTTTTCATGTTATTTTACATTCTTGTTTATTTCAATAAAAGCTGATGATGTAGACCTAGGGGGAAAATGATATAATCAGGTTACTTATTGAAAGGTTGGATGCAAAGATTGGGCTTGTCCTATATTTCTCCATTAATCATTTCTTTTCCATTATCATTCATTACCATTACTAATTTTTCTTCTAAAACTCACCTGGGGTAGTAAAAACTACGTTTATCCCTATCCTTATTCCTTCTCAATACCTAAGGGTTTCACACCCGTTCTAACCTATTTTCTTCTATCCATTTCAATCATATTTTTGATCGTCGATAAACTTATTCTATCACCCCATCAACACTCGAGGGGGCATCCTTCATTCCACTAATTTTTCTTCAAAAAATTACTTTCTTATGTTTGTCTACTATATTTGAATTGAAGTCACTTACTTCACCTCAAACAAGGGTAAATGTAGACACCTAAATTCCGCTTTTGCAATCTTATTGCCAAACACACACAAATCACTCTCATTCTTGCCAATTCCATCAAAATTATTGATTTCACTAATTAACTAACGTTTCTTACCACTTTAACCAATTAACAACATTTTTTTGATTTCATAACCCCTTTCGCATTTAGGATGCCACTTTATGACGATTCATAGGCCAAAATCCTCTTCAAAAAAGATAATTAGCGATTATTAGCTAATTAAGCCTATTTTTCCCTTGGTTTGGTCAATATACCATAGTATTGAATCAAACCCCTCTTCCAACCACTCAAAATCACCCCATTCACCTCTACAACGTCTTGGCAAGATTCCAAAGCTTATCCGAGCCTCCTAGTTAACCTTAAGCGGTTAACTGCAACTCCCACATCTTAATCACTTATTAATTCACTAATTGTGATTAGAAAAGCTTAATCATGATTAACAACTCTAATCTAATTTTGGGATTTTAGTCCCACATGCACCAAAATATTAGTTTTCCTCAAAGTGAAAAATATAAAAGTAAATCACCTGATTCCTTTATATTTTACACCATGCTTTGATTTGCATCTCATATAATAACTATGATTTATAACCAAGCTCAATCCTTGCCTAAAGCCTTCAATGGGGTTAGTAGATGGATATCCAAAATGACCAAGTATTCATTTGGAGAGGCCATTTCACCTTGTTTAGAGTAGCAACCATAAACCATTTGATTGCCCTCTTAGGTATATTTAGGCCCATGTTAGGTAATTGAACATATTAGTAGGCATGTTTAGTTAGATATTGCATTGTTTTCATACTAGTTAAGCTTTCCTTTTAACTTCTATCTTAATGTTACATTCCTAGACTTAGAGCCTTGACTAGAGATGGCAATGGTGTTAGCCTTCCTTAGTCATGTAATTTTCTTTGTAAATTTTAAGGTGCTTTCATTCTTCTTCATGGCTTGAAAGTACTGTAGCACTCCTTTGACAAAGGTACACAAAGCTTCCACTCATACCAACAAGCATTCTTACAACTAACCATCACTCCTATCACCTATCTATTCCATTCTCAACTTCTTTAGATCCTTTCATAGTTAGAAATATCAATCAAACCTTCTAGGAAAGCATACAATCTTGTTTACCTTCATTAGTCTCTATTTTGACATGTTTAGAGCCATGAAGCTATGAATTCATGACATATACACATATTGAAAATCATGATTATGAGAAATAACATCTTTTTTACCTCCTCCTTGATCTTCCTTAGCTAATACTACTCATAAAATTTTTCCATCCATAGAAGCCCATACACAAGATTAAATACCACCTTATAGATCCTCCTAGGTTTATATCATCTCTATCTAACTAAAAATTCAAAACATATCTCACATACCTTACTTTCATGCCATGCTTTATCACATGGATCATGCACCTATTGAATCGCTAAGTGATCCCGTGCAACATTTTAACATCCCCAAGGTGTGGGACCTTGTCGCATTGGGACGAACCTCCATAGAAGTACAAATTCCTTTGAAACTTGGTGCACCTGATTTAAGACCAATGTGAAAGGCAATAACACTAAAAATAAAATTAATCTATTTATCTTGAGATAAAGGAGATAGATATTTGACAAACAACAACTGAAATGGTGAAGCACCAAGAATAAATGGAACAGAAAGATCCACTTTTTTTGCCCAATCAATATTACAAAACAACATATGGCATGCACATCTTCTAAAATATTTTTAACCACTGATATAATTGAATATAAAACTCAAACAATAGAAAGGAAACAATATTTTCCACAACTAAAATATGAAAATTTTATAACGCATCCCACATAGATTAGAATAAGATAGTTGATTTAAAGGAAAATTAACCCATCATACTCAAGGAATTAAACATTCACATGTGCTAGATAAATCAATTAATTACACAATATACCATATATTCGATGAAAAAATATTGTTATAAATATAATTAAAAGGCTCAAATCTTGTTCTTGAACTCTCCCAAAACTAGAGAGAACTTTCACAAAAGATCTAAAAGTGTTTCATCCATAATGCATATAACTATTTATAGACTAAGGAGATTGAGTGATTATAGCTCCACCCCTAACTAATTAAATACTAAAAATAGAGTGCATTAATGTCTTAGGGAACAACCTCCCATAAAAATAGAAAAATAAGTTACACAAGTTTGACCAATTCAACCCTAAAACTTTGACCGATCTAGATTTTGGAGGTTATCCGATAATGGCTGCCAAGCCTAGCTAGGACTTGCAACATCCTTTTCTTGTTCATATTATTCTTCCTTGTCCTTCGTGGCTACTTTTCTCCTATACTCAAAGAAACATCTGATGATACCTTGAACTTCCTCCTCATTTTGTCCACATGCATACTGGTTTACCACATCTGCAGTCTCAATTTCCTTGGCAAATTTGGATGACAACCTCTTAACCTTATTCACAACCTTATTAAGCTGATTTATAAAATTTTGATATGAAACCAATTTATAAATGAATTCAATGCCAAAATTATTTGTTACGTATTCATCTTCCTTAACCAAGATTTTGAAATTATCCATAATTTGATCGACAGGGAGAACATCAACGATATCATTGAAAAATTTGCAGTGAATATTTTCAAACTCTTCTAAAATATTGCTCAATCCCTTGACTACTTCAAAAACATCTTCTTTGACTACCATATTAGCACTATGTCTTTTAATCTGATCATCTGAATTAAATATTGAATCAAGAGTAACCAAACCCTTTAGCTGCTTATTACTTTTCAATTGTATAATCTGGTCATTATATGCTTCTTGCAACTTAGATTGATTTTTTACACCAAATTATGCTTCTTCTTGTAGAAAAAGAATGATTTATTTGTCACTATCAAAAACTTTCCAACTACCCGCATTATTAGGAACTGCATGTCAAACAACCATTTTAACGGGATGTTGCTCATCCTTCATGATATCAACAAGTACATCATATTGTGAGCCAACCGTAGCAAGCCTATTAGCATCTTTATTTTTATTTCTAAGAACCACGTAGATCCTGAAAGCCCCAAACTATTCAATCAAATTCCAAACCTAGTTCTTGTATGACCTTATAAAATCATTCTTTGACACACTACGAGTTCTTACCTGATGTAAAACCAATTCATTATCTCAAAAAACAATTAAAGCTTTGATCCCATTCTTTTAAGCCAATTGGATTCCTTGCACAAGTGCTTCATATTCGGCAACATTGATAGTACATCTAAATTGTAGTTGAAAAGATGAGAAATATTATCTCCTTGTGGAGAAACTAACATAACACCATAACCTATCTCATTCTTACTCTTTGAGCCATCGAAAAACAACTGTCAAATTGCTTTAGAGTTGTTTTGGGTTTTGAGAATTTGCATTATAATTGTGCCTTCTTTACGAATACAATACGTGCCTAACCTTGTCTATTCCAAAAACAACAAACCAACTTCTTCTTCTACTAATGCATCAGCATAGGGATTGAACTGATTCTCTATTCTTACCTCATCTACTGCAATATCATAGACTTCTTCCACAAGAGTAGTTGATTCATGGTCAACAACTTCTTCTCCTTGATCACAAGTAGTATAGTTTCCATTTATAGGACTGGAAATATAAGGCTCCACATGATTATGAAAAATTGGCTCTACCCTTATAGCTACCTTAGTTATGTATTAAGTCTTAAGAATCATATGTGACCAATCATTGGATGGATAACCACCCATTTTGGCAGTGAAGTCTCATGATAAGCATATGGTGAAGAGAGGAGGAAGGTCAATGATTGATATGTCTTGTGTGAACAAAAAACTAGGACATGCATGAATAGTAAGCAGAATTCCTTTGATAATTCCGATGGTCTCAACTATTGTACCATCCAAATGAACAATTCCTCTGGATACTGGTGTATATTTTATACCCAGCACATATGCAATTTGCTTGGGCATGACAGAACTACTGACACCAGAATCAATCATGCAACTATGTACCAAATGTTCACCAATAATCAAAGACATATAGAATGGTGGAGGCTTATTGTCCTTAGGATCAATTTTTCCTTCCGGCTGGCACAAAATTGTGGCAGTTATTGATCCATAATGCACTGCTTCACTAGATGTATAAAAAAAAATTAGAGCCTCTTGTAATAAATGCCTTTGAGACAAAATTGAAAATGCTTCCCACATAGTAACGTTCAAGTTAGTATTTTTCATTTGTTTAACAATATTGAAGGGAATGTCACCTATCTTACCAACATTCTTTTGAGTGTTGGTATCCTCCTTTGGAAAATGCTTATTTGGTATTGTAACACCTGAAGAAATTTCTTTCCTTGCTACCTGATTAGCCTGCGTTTCCAAAAACTTCTTCCCCACATCTTTGTTGAAAACCACTTGTGACCGAGGCTAGGAAGTAGATGCTTGATCAGATTTGGAGGATTGGGATTCCATCGCCCTCTTTTTGGAACAAGTATTTACTACTACTGATGAAAAATCTATATTCAATCTACAAAAATCTTCTACCTGCCAATTCAGCAGAGTGGTTTCTTCAGACACTTGTGGCTGATCTACTACTCCTTAAGTAGATGCATCCTCTATTGGCTTAGAAGGAGCAAATATACTTTAACCATAAGATCCTGGCTAAGAGCTCCATTGGGAAAAATATTTTGATTGTGAGGCTGAGAACAAGGATACCACCATTTGTAGCCTTAAACTAAGTTGTTTTAAACGGGTACAAGAGCTCTAAAAGAGCTAACAACAAGTGGGTTTCTAACATTCAAAGGCTTAATGTTTGTCACTTGGTTTTGAGATTGGTTGTTACTTTTAAGGGGTTGATGGTTTTTGAGTAGATAAAAGATAGTTCAAACATGAAAGCGCATAAGTATTGGGTGAGTTGACACATGACGCATAGAAGGATGTGGGAATATAGTAGAACAACGCGTTCCTAAGATAAGTGTACACGGGACATAGCCACTTTTACAGATCTAGGTTATTTTTGGAGATAGAGTGATGAGCACACGATAACGTGGAGACTTACAGTTCAATAAGGTTATTTTGGTATGTGCAGCAGTTTGAGTTACGTGTATAGTTTTGGTGTAATAATAGGATTTCTAGTTAGAGTTAACTATATGAAATCTATTATTAGAGCACTTGCATCTTTTTGTATTCTCTTATAAAGGTGCATGGCTATTCTTAACATGTAGTATATTTTTGGAAGGTGCATGGGCGGTGAAGGGAAAGTCCTAACCCCTATATATTTGTATTGATTTGTATGGCTTAAAGAGACTGGTTATTGTAGAGCTATGTTGCGGATTTGTTAGTGTGCCTGAGCATATAAATTGGATCTTGATGTATGAATCTTCTATGTTTTCCAGTATTGATACAATGGATCATATTGGCTAGATATTAGTGTTAGATATGACTAAATATGGTTATTGCATGGTAAATCTCATTATAATCATTATTTAGTTAATATTTCATATGGTTTAGATCTAAATATGGTTTATACATTGTGGATTATTTATTATCTATTATAAATATGGATATATACATAGGAAATTATGCTAACATTCTATACAAGCAACTCTAAAGAGGGACCTGGTGCCCTTGCGCACTTTGGGTGAGCGCTCAATTTAGCTAAGTGACGTGTCAGCGTGCCTTGGGTTATTTACAATGAATTCTAGGCTACATCATTGGTTCCACTATCGGGACCTCTTTCTCAATGGTTTTTCAAGATTTGTGTGATGAAGACATACTGATTGACCTTAACTAGTATTAAGGAGTTGTTAGTAGATATGATGTTGAGTTGTGGAGCTCAATTACTTCAGTTTAGCATGCAATGGAAACTTGCTAGAAAATACAGTAACCATCATCGGTTAAGGGGGAATTGACATCAGTCACCCAGGACTGGCATCAGTTAGGTATGATCGGCATTGGTCAGGTAAGGTTGGAATTGGTTGCGATTAGGTCTAACCAGTGTCGGTTACATGTGTGAGGATTTTTAATTAACTCTCAGGAATTAAATCAATTTTTAGCATTAAAGTATTTCTATTGATTACAATTGCATAGCTACGTTCCCTAAGTCTATAAATGACTATATAAGCATAAAAGCTAGGGTTTAAAAGTAAGAAAATAGAGAATTAACAAGAATTAGAAAGAACTTGCAAAAGGTTGGTGATTTTATTCTTGGTGATGAATCAAAAGCTTGAGAGAAAAAAATTACTCTACATCTGAGAGGTGTGAAAGATTGTAAATCTTCATTATATATCTTGTCAAAGCTGTGGATAATAGATTGGCTTGTTTCTTGGTGGATGCAGCCCACACTGGGTGAACCATGTTAAATCCGGTGTTGATTTATGTCTCTTGTTTTATATATTTCTTCCGGTAGAATATTCACTTTTATTTGCATGTATGCTTAGATTTGATATATTGTCTGTACAACCAGTGTGCTAACCCCAAAAACTGGTATCAGATCTTTGTTTAAGGGTTTTGTGTGTTGAAAAATTTACTCACATAGGGTTTTTCTGATTGAGTGGGAGCTACAGCAATGGTAAAAGAAAACAAATACAAGGTAGAGAAATTTGACGGTCGAAATGATCAATTATGGAAGATGCAGATTGAGGATTATCTATATCAAAGAGATTTGTATTTACCGTTGGATGAGAAATCTAGACCTACAAAAATTACTGATGAAGAATGGAAGATTATTGACAGAAAAGCTTTGGGATCTATAAGATTGATCCTGGAAGCATCTGTGGCTTCCAATATTATAGAAGTGGCTTCTACGATAGACTTAATGAAATCTCTTGCTAATTTATATGAAAAACCTAGTGCTTCAAATAAAGTTTATTTGATGAATAAACTATTTAGTTCTAATATGTATGAAGGTGGATCTACATCTATTCATTTGAATGATTTCTGATCTATTGTGAATCAGTTAAAATGGGTTGATATACCATTTGATGATGAATTAAAAGCACTTTTATTCTTATGTTATTTGCTTGATAGTTGGGATAACTTGGTAATGGCTATTAGTAATACAACATTTGCTAATAATATTTTGAAGTTTGATGATGTGCTTAGTATAATCTTGAATGAAGAAATTCGCAAGAAGAGTACAGAGGAATCATCATCTAGAAATGCTTTGAATGTAGAAAGCAGGGGCAGGCAGAAGGAGAGATCCAAGAGTAAGAGTAATGTGAAATCAAAGTCAAGGGATAGCAGATCTAAATCTAGAAGTAAGGGAATTACTTGTTAGAAATGTGGAAAGAAAGAACATGCAAAGAAAGATTGTTGGTCAAAGGGAAAAGAGAACCAACACCCAGAAAAAGGTAAAGAAGTAAATCTTGCTACATCAAAGGTAATGAAAGATGCTCTTATTATTTCTTTAGATAGTATAATTGAATCATGGGTTTTAGATTCAGGGGCTTCTTTCCATACAACCCCCAATAAGGGTTATTTCATAAATTATTTCTAGGGCAATTTTGGGCATGTTTATTTGGGTAATGATGAACCTTGCAGTATTACTGGTAAAGGGGAAGTTCATCTAAAATTGCATAATGGAAATACATGGGTATTGAAAGATGTGAGGCATGTGCCAAGCCTCGGGAGGAATCTGATTTCTGCATGGCAACTAGGTGAATCTGGTTGCATGGTTACTTTTACAAGAGACTCTTAGAAAGTCACCAAGGGTGATTTTGTTGTGGCAAGAGGTAAGAAGGTAGGAATGCTATATTTATCTACTTGTATTACTGATTCCTTTTCTGCATTATCTACTTTAGATTCAGATGCATGCATGTGGCATAATCGATTGGGTCATATGATTCAAAAAGGAATGCAGATCTTAAAGGTTAAGGGTAAGTCATCATATTTGAAAGATTTAGATCTTGATTTTTGTGATCGTTGCATCTTTGGAAAGCAAAAGAGAGTGATATTTCTCAAAGTTGGGGCAACTAAGAAGGAACAAAAAGTGAAGCTTGTACACTCAGATGTGTGGAGACCAGCTCAGGTCTCTTCTCATGGAGGATCCTAGTATTATGTTACTTTCATTGATGATGCTACAAAAAAGGTATGGTTTTATTGTATTAAACGTAAATTTGATGTTTTTGAGACTTTTAAAAGATGGAAAGCCCTTGTTGATAATTAATCAAATTCTAAGTTAAAGTGCCTTAGATCTGACAATGGTGGTGAATATTGTAGCAATGATTTGAATGATTATTTTCCAGTGAATGGAATACGTAGAGAAAGAACGGTTATAATAACACCAAAGGAGAATGGTGTTGCAGAAATAATGAACATGACAATTAGGGGACGTTGTACATGTATGGTGCAGTAATTAATCTCCAAGTGGTAGATTGTTGAGTTATGGAGCTCAATTACTTTAGTTTAGCATGCAATGGAAACTTACTGGAAAATACAGTAGCTGTCATCAGTTAAGGGGGAACCGGCATCGGTCACCCAGGACAAACATCGATCATGTATGACTGGCATCGGTCAGGTAAGGGAGGAACTAGCAATGGTTAGTGCTAACTGGCGTTGGTTACCAGTGCAAGGATGTTTTAGTTAACTCTCAGGAATTAGATCTATTTTTAGCATTAAAATATTTATATTGATTGTAATTACATGGCTAAGCACCCTAAGTCTATAAACGACTATATAAGCATAAAAGCTAGGGTTTAGAAGTAAGAAAAAAATAATTAACAAGAATTAGAAAGAACTTGCAAAAGGTTGGTGATTTTATTCTTGGTGATGAAACAAAATCTTGAGAGAAAGAAAGTAATGTACATTTGAGAGGTGTGGAAAATTGTAAATCTTCATTGTATATCTTTTCAAATCTTTGGATAATAAATTGGCTTGTTTCTTGGTGGACATAGCCCACACTGGGTGAACCACATTAAATCTGGTGTTGATTTATGTCTCTTGTTTTGTATATTTCTTTTGGTAGAATATCCAATTTTATTTGCATGTATGCTTGGATCTGATATATTGTGTGTATAACCAGTGTGCTAACCCCAACATTTGAAAGAAGAGTATGCTCACAGATTCAACACCAAAACTAATTTTAAAGCACGCGTGTGGACTGAGTATAATTTGTACGATGCTCTGTATGATATATTATTTGTTATCTTTCATATAGAGATATACAAGTGGTTGGTTGTTTATGCGTCTAAGAGGAATTGGAGGTTTTTATTTCTTGTTTGAACACAAGAAGAATTATAGGCCTTGGATGGTGTATTTTATATTTGGATATGCTCTATGGATGTTTGGTTCCATTGTATTTTGAATAGCTATATTCTTGAGTACACAGTTGTGACTTACTCTTTCCCCGAGGTTATTGAGTTTCAATTTTTGTGTGAACCCAAAGGATCGTATTTGTGTGGTATCCCACTAGCGATCAAGATCCAAATTTTAACCCTAGATTTGGAAAATAATTAGATGGCTAACTAAACCCCATCATGCATGGGGGCAGGAGCAGGTTTGGTAAGGATGGCGGACCTAGCGGTAGAAAGATAGAGGGAAGAAAGGCAGCTTAAGTTCAATGAGGCATGTGAGAGGGATTTAGAGAAGCAATGTGAAGTTGTAGAATGGATGGAATTATGGAGAGAGATGGCTCGTGAAGTATTTGGAGCTCACGTAGAAGACGTGGAGCCAGAGCATCTGGATCTCCCCCATTTGGGAAAGTATGGTAGGGAACCCTCTTCATCCTCAGATGAGAGCTTGTCGGTGGAGACAACATGGGCTGCAGGCGCATATTAGAATCTACCTGGTGACCTAACCCTTACGCTTGGTTTTCTAGTTTCTATGACAGTCAGTAATTAACAAGCTAGTGTGAACAGTAGAGTTGCAATAGATAGTGTTAATTTGCAATCAATTTTAGGAGTTAATCAGGGTGATTATTCATCTATGGTGCAATCATCATCTACTTTATTTGGAGGACCATTTGGAGGTATATTTTTTGGCGCATTGTTAGCACAAAACATAGGCATACAAAACCTTGGCATCACATCCTGAAGTAGTGCAACTTCACAAACTGTGGGTGTTCAGTTTAGCACAACCATCAAAACACAGGGAAACGCATCCTCTCGTATGTTGCCTACTACAGGAGGGGATTAGGAGGATCAGGAGGATCAAGTGGTGTAGGTGTTGAAGGATCTAGTGGATCTGGTGGAAATGGAAATACAGGAGGGATTATAGGAGGCTCTGGATCTGGTGAACAAGGTCCGTACCAACCTCAGAAAATTTACATGGAGATGTCTCTTTGTCTACCAAAGTATAGAGGTATTGAATATGCAATTGAGAACTTGCACTTTTGTGAGATATTGTGGTATGAAAAGGGTATTACAGCTCCAGAGCACAAGGCAAGTCAGTTTGCAACTACCTTGCAGGGACGCGTGAATAGATAGTATAGGAAGTTTGATCCTTATCAGACTTGTGTGGATTATATAGTGTTGTGAGATGCTTTCTTAAAGGAATTTTATATGCTTGAGTTTGAGTAGACGAGAATAAGTTCTCTCAAATATATTAATTAGGGCACTACTGAAAGTGTTCAGGAGTATGATGCATGGTTCAAGAATCTCATGTCTAAGTTATGTTATGACATCCACGAAAGCCAACATGCACATTCGTTTGTTGGAGGACTAATCACACCTTTAGGAGGGAAATTTTACACAAGACTTATACATATCCACATGAGGCACTTGAAGCAGCTTTGCGAACTGAGGAGGCAGGAAGTGTGGACACATGAGTGAGCCCATTCTTAGAAGCACAGATTGCAGAAATGAAGAAACAGATGGAGAAATTATTTGCTAATGTAGCACATGAAACGTGCAGTGAAAATTGGTGTATGGATTGTGAAGTAGAGGGGCATACTAAATATAGTTTCCCTTGGAAATTGGTGCACTCCTTGTTGTTGGATTACTAGATATGTGACTTAGACCATAGTTCAAGCCGATGTCCATTATTGTAGCACGTGATAAGAAATAATGTGTCTGGTTACTATAATATTTGCATGTCCTCAACTAATGATACTGAAGATTGCAAGTTGGTTGATCAGATCCACAATGCCATTGATATTAGCGTATGATAGACTGGTGTTACAAATAATTCCAAGGAAAAGGGTGAACATCATGACTATGATCACAGTTAGGGGAATTCTGATGGTGGTTGTGGTATAGGTCGAGGTTACAAAGGTGGATTCAGAGCATGAGGTCACGGGGGTGGAAGGAGTGATTTCCCTCATTAAATTTGTTATACATGTGGATCTCCTTATCACTATAGGCATGAATGTCCACAAAATATTATGTGTTATTTTTGTAGAAAGAATCATAGTTATGAAGAGTTCCCTTACTTGTATGAACACTTAAGTAAGAAAAAAAAATAGGAAAATAAGGGCGCAAGAATGGTTAGAGTACACTACACCATGGAAGACCAATGGATGCCAAAGTTAGCACCAGATCCTGAGTTGGTGACTGTGAATATTACTACATGCAATGAGGCAACTCACACCAGGGAAGCTCTATAATAGAATCCTATTATTACTAAGGAGGTCTTGCATGCCAAGTATCCAAACCCTATACATTAGAAGGAGGTTTATCAATAAACAATGGAGGTAATTCAAAATTTATATGGTGAATTATAATGTTTGAAAGAATAGTTATAGAATTTGGAACAAAAGAAAGCAGTTGATCTCCACCAGAAAGATGTTGATGATTTGAAAGAAGTTTGCAAGATGTTGCACCAAGAGAACATTATTCCATTGTTAGGAAGCTGGTTGAAGGAATTCACTCTACGCACTGGGACTGAGCATGAGAGACAAATTTTGCATGTTAATCTTCCTCCAGATAGTTTGGATTATGACAAGGAGATTACTCTGAATGTTGTTGTTGATGGTTGGCTTTTGAGTAACATCTTGATTGACACAAGCATGGAAGTAAATGTACTCACAATGGATGCTTGAGTTCAGATGGGTATACCTCCATTACATCCATCTTCTAATGTGTTGTTCATGGAAAACTGAACTAAGGCAATGCCCATTGGATTCTTAAAATATGCGTTAATTACTATACATGGGTCCAAGTTCAATGGGGACTTTGAGGTCTTACCGCTTGCAGAAGCAGACAATTTTCCTGCATCACTTGGGCAGTCATGGTGCTATGAAAATAATGTTGACTTTCATTTCAACAAGGGGTATATCAGCTTTGAGAACAAGGAATAGCATGTCATCATACCTCTGATGGATGGGAAATCTACGCCCTATGTAGAGCCCTTAAGTGAAGAAGACTTGAATAGAATTTATGTGTGCACCATTCGAGATCCACAAGTTCTTGAGTCATCACAGGAAGGAGTTATACAGTGGGATGATGCACAATCCATGACCAATACTACAAGTATTGAATGTGAAAATTGGGTGCTTTATACTTATGAAATTGGTTTTCGTGAAGTACGAAGTGTATCTGTATGCATCAGTAAACTACGCAGTATCAGTCATTTGGGCAGTATCCAGGTACCAAAATACACATGTGAAGATAATACATAAGTATTCCTACTTACAATGGAAGTTCAATGGGAATGTTAGGTGGAAAGAACTAACATGTTATTATATACCCTACGCGGGATGGCAACACGCTAGTAGATTGTTCACATGGATAATCTTTTACAGTGAGAGAAGTAAGGATAGATTTATGTGCTCGTTTTCTTAGAAGAAATGTGCCTACTCAGATTTGTACATTCAATGGTAATGATCTTGTTCAGCACCACGTTCAGCATTTTGAGAGACTCTAGATAGTGGGGGAGGAAGGTTTACCACCTTCGTTATGGGTGCACAAGTTCAATTTCACCTTGTGAGGCTGCGCGCGTGCATGGTATGTGTACACAGAGTTGAATAGGGTGACTAGAAATTGGCAGGAAATTACTGAAGGTATAACTCTGACCTTTGATTACTTTTCTTCTAAACCCCCTATGAATGAGGTGTTGCAGGCTTAACTATGGGAGACATTGCAAAGGATAAAGAGTTACTTCAACAGTTTTTAGGAGAATCAAGCCTGGTGGCTCTCTTTAAAAAGGAATAAATATTTACAAAGCAACTTAGATGCATCTGCCTAGAAAGAGAAAAGGGTAAGATGATTTACATGATTAATGATGAAGAGGTAGAGAACCTAGATATTGAGCACATAGAGGGTACGTGTGAATTCTTAGACATTACAGAAGATAATGTGTGTACCTACCATGAGCCTATGAAAACCAAGAAAGTGAACATTGGAACATATATCAAACCTAAGTAAGCTATTATTGGAGATTACTATTCTGATTCTGAAGTTGCTAAAATCATTGATCTGTTGTGCAAATTTCAGGATTTGTTCCATAGAGGCTATCATGAATTGAAAGGTTTACATAAATCATTGGGAGAAATGAAGATAAAGCTAAAAGAAGGTGCACGCCCAATCTAGAAGAGGCCTAGATGAATCTAAACTTACGCATCAAGGTAAAGGAAGAAATTAACAAAATGCTAATTTAAAGAATTATTGTGCCAATCAAGGAGTCAGAATGGGTGCATCCTATGGTGATCAGCATCAAGAAAGATAGGAGAATCAAGATTTTTGTGGATTACATAGAGTTAAATAATGCATGTGTGATTGATCCCTTTCCCACACCATTTACTGAGGAAATATTGGAAGGTGTTGTAAGGCGCAAAATATACTCCTTCACTGATGGATTTTTGGGATATCATGAGGTAAGGATAGCTGAAGAAGATTAGGAGAAGAAAACTTTCACCACCGAGTGGGGAAGTTTTGCATACATGGTTATGCCCTTTGGATTAAAAAATGTGCCTGTAGTATTCTTGTGCATAGTAGTACAAGCATTCTAGGATTTTATTCACAAGTTACTGAAGGTGTATCTGGATGATTAGACAGTTTATGGGCTCATGAAAGATCAATGTGATAATTTGAGCCTGAGGTTGATGTTTGAGAGATGTAGGCAATTGAGCATATATTTGAACATTAAGAACTAGAAGTGTATGTTTTCCACACCTTTTGGAATTTTTTTGGGGTACATCATGTGTAAAGAAGGCTTGCTAGTGGATCCTACTGAGGTAGATGTAACTTTAGGCTTGGAGGAAGCTACTAGCTAAAGTGAGGTGTAGGGATTCTTGGGGCATATAGGTTATTACAGAAATTTCATTCAGGGATATGTTAAGATATTTACACCCTTAGAAGAATTACTCAAGGGAAAAGGAAAGTTCTATTGGGGTGAGGCACAATAGCATGTGTTTGACATACTGGATGAAAGGCTTACTATACCACCTATTTTGTGCTTTGCTTCATGATCCAATCCTTTTCATGTTCATGTAGATTCTTTTGGCATTTCCATTGGTGTCATATTATCTTAGCTTGGAGAATGGATTGTCGATCATCCTATTTGCTTTGCTAGCAGAAAGTTGATTCCAGCATAACAAAATTATACAACGATAGAGCGCAAGGCCTTATCTATGATCTACACACTCTATAAGTTTCAAAAATATTTGTTGGCTATACCTTTCATCTTTTATACATACCATGTGGCATTTAAGTACTTGGTGAACAAGCCCGTTTTGCAGGGGTGCATATGTCATTGGGTACTGTTGTTTCAGGAGTTCAATTTTACGATGGTAGTTAAGACTAGTAAGAGCTGGTCCAGACCATTTATCAAGTATTCAATCAAGATATGACATACAAAGCATTGAGGATACAATTCTAGATTCAAAGTTGTTCAGGTTGAGTCGGGCACCCTCAGAATTAGAAGATATTATTGTATTTTTACGCACAGGTGTGGCACCTAAAGGAATGAAGGAATTAGAAAAGAAACAACTTGATATTCACGTCACACCTTACATGTTGATCAGTGGAGACTTATATAAGTTAGGAAAATATGAAGTTTTGTGTCAATGTGTGCTTGAGCATGAGTGTGAAAAAATTATGGTAGAAGCTCATGGTGGTATTGCAGGTGGACACTATGTAGGGGATTCCACCATGCATAATATTCTATTAGCTAGTCTATGGTGGGAAACATTGGACAAGGATTGCAAACCATATTGTAAGGCATGTGACCATTTTCAGCGCCTTGGAAAGCCTGGACAATGTGATGAAAAGCCTTTGAGGCCGATTACTAGTGTAGAAACTTTTGAGAAGTGGGTAATTGACTTTGTGGTCTCTATTTCCTCATTCGTGTGTAGGATAAGATTGTGTTATATTATAGCTTGTATATATTATCTTACAAGGTGGGAAGAAGTGGCACCTACAAAGGATTGCACAACAGCTAAAACAACAACGTTTCTATGGGAAAATATTATTAGCAGGTATGGCTTCCCTTTAATTTTGACAAGTGATAGGGGTACTCATTTCCTTAATGAGACTATTAGGATATTGTTGGATGAATTCATGGTTGCACACCATAGGACAACCCCTTATCACCCATAGTAAAATGGAACTGCTAGGGCCTTCAACAAGATATTAAGCCATACATTGAAGAAAATTTGTGATGTTGGAAGGCGAGATTGGGATGACAAGGTTTCTATGGTACTTTGGGCATACATGAAAACCTATAAGAGGTTGAATAAGGAAACACTATTTCAACTGGTGTTTAGCGCATAAGTAGTTCTCCCCATGGAATTTATGTTACCGTCTTTGTGTATTGTGCGCGTAAGAGGTCTACCTGATGAACAAGTGTTGGAAGAACGTATTGATAAATTTATGCAGCTAGATGAAAGGCGTGTCATAGCAAGATGGAGTCAGAAGTAAGAAAAATCTAGGCAGAAGGCATGGCATGACATGCACATCAAGGATAAGAAGCTTGAGCTTGGGAAAATGGTACTTCTGTATGATTCAAAAAATTTGTGTCACCCTGGAAAGATTAAAGTGCATTGGTTATGACTGTATGTTATCACTCTTATACTTGATTCAGGTGCTTGCTAGTAAGAGGCACTGGATGGAACATGGTTACCAAGTTACTTCAACTTGAGTAGGCTGAAGCCCTATTATAAATAAGCCTTCTTGGTGTTTATAATAAGGTAGTATTTCCACTTAGATTAGGTTTCCCTTAATGCATTTCCTTTATATGTGTTTCCTTCATCGTTGCTATGTTTTGTCAATTTAGTTCAGTATTTTGTGTAATAAGCATGTTTGCGCACTAGAAGCTGATTACAATTTAAGTGTTTTCATGTGTAGAGTACTGCACATACCCTTCGTGTGGAGTGGTTTATATATAGGCTTCATTTCCAAGTTGAATATAGTTGATTGTCATCTGAAGATGGATATATATAAGGAAAATTTTGTGCGGGTCCTTTTTAGATGGGTGTAGATAGAAAGAAATTACTCCTAAATGAAGACCAAAAATGGAAAAATGGATGCACATTATAACATGAGGTAGCCTGCAACAGTGGAAACTAATTGGAAGAATGTGCAGTGGCGAAGTACTTCGGTGCATATGGGCACACAGAAGGAGGTATGTGGTCAAGAAGTAGAAGGCGCACTATAAGGTTATGACTGTGGCACAAAAATGAGAAACACAGAAACATTAACGAATGATGCATTAATGTTGGGATCGGTGGTAGGTGAAGGAGCAATAAATGTGATAAATTTTAAAAATCTATGTAAGGAAGGGTTGTGAGGCCATTTTTACCTTTGTGATTACGAATTCTTGAGCAAGTTGTTTATGAGCGAGCTAGCTAAGATGAATGTGAAGAGTGGAGAGCTGCGAACTGGTTCGGTGGGTCAGAACTGTGCACGAAGAACTATTATGTTCCATTTGTTGAATTATTTGAGCAAGGAAAAGGCATGAGGCAAAGAAGATTGAATACTAGGGTTTGAGTTCAAGCTAGGGCACACATAACCAAGCTACAGAGCTTGACAGAGGTAAGAGAACACATATTTTTGATTGAAATGGAACCAAAAAGAGCACCAAGGGAAGGTACGAGGGGGAGAAACAAAAGGAAGTTGAGATTAAGATTGAGGATGCCCTCGAAAGTAGGTTTTTTGAAATGTAATATCTAGAAAAAGTTATTATGGGTCGTGATTGGCATTCCCATGCATGTCAAAGTCAATGATTACAATCATATGACAATTGATAACAAGGAGGAGATGGACACTTCGTTAAATAAAAATACAAACAAATAGACAATGGATGACATGCCCATATATAAAAATGTTGGGGAGAAGCTCTTAAGAAAGGTAGGGGTTTTACAGTTGTATGAACTTCCTTATTTCAGAAATTTAGAGAATTTATACCAGTGGCTAATGAGTAGAGTCCATGAGGAATTTTTCTATTTTTTTGGGTGACGAATGAGGATCATTGTGCCCTTGATCGATACTTTGACAAGCTTGAAAAGCACAGACACAGAGGTGAGTAGTGACCTGACTGATAAAGCATGAATTATAGCAACTAGCGAGGAGTTTACAAAAGGTAGACATGGTATGGATATTTACAAGTTGAGGAAGTATCTGGTCATACAGGCACCCTCACACTTATTGAAAAAATCTAATGACCAATAGAGATGGTCATAGGTGAACACTTTGTGGCTACATGTTACGAATAAAATATCACAAGGGGAGACCTACAACTTCACTAGAGACATTGTTGAAATGATTTTTGAAGAGGTGCATATAGGTGAGAAAATTAGCTTTGGAACTATTCTATTGTCCCTTGTGTTTGTGGATATTGGAGTGCCCGATGGTTCAAAGAAAAAAATCTAGGAGTACCCTACAGAAAAAGAAATATCTCGCAGAGAGATTTGAAAAGTATCTTTGTGAGGGGACCATGAGTGGCCCATTCAAACCAAGTGTAGAGTTGTGGTATGCATGACTCTGTGTCGCATTTGAGGAAGAGTGGAGGATACCTAAGGATTTCCCACGGTGGTAGGTAAATTGGTACAGTTTACAATCTATCAACATTTTTACATTATATGTTTTATGATGACTTTCACCACGCGGTTTTTTTAGGTAGCTGTTTATAGACTCTCAAACATGCACCGGTTAATCTACAATGGTGCTAAGGTAGAATGTGACTACCACATTCTGTGAAATACTTACATCTATCTGGGTAAGTCTACTTATATCGAAAGATACATTTTGGGTGATATAGCTATGAATCATGTGAGTTTGGTAATAGGTGACAATGGGGTAGCATTAGTATACCTTCAGCTTAAGTCTAGGCTAGAGAATGGAAATTATGTAGAGAATGAGTTCAAATTGCCAAGCCCATAAAAAGGGAAGCACACAGTTGGCACATTGGCAGCTAAAAAGCCTACTTCACCCATTCAAGAAGAAGAAGAAGAACTTCATGAAGATGGTGGTGGGTTGGACCATAGGGGAAGAAGATAGCCTACAGATAGAGAAAAGAAAGAGCACGAGATGATGCCCCCATCACAAGAGTAAGAGGCTGAAGTGTTTGAGACAAACACAATGGAAATCAATGTGGAGCAGACAGTCGAAGAGTCATAGTTCAAGAGAGTGTTCAGGAGGACAAGGGTTCAGGGTGTAGGGTCATCACAACCATTAAGGAGGTCACTAACGATTTCACCTGAGAAGGAAGAGCCTTAGAAGAAGAAAAGGTGCAAGCTAAATCTTAAGGACAAAGAGGAGGATGAGTATGGAGAAAGCATGCCAGGTACTCTAGCGTAGCCTAAGGGTGTAGAGGATCCCCGTGATGAAGAAATGAAGGATGATGAGGAGGGGATGAACGGCCTAGAAATGGAAATAGAAAGAGAAAATGGTGAAGGCCTGATTCTGGATTCAAGCACCCAGGTTCCTATGGGAAAAAGAACAAAGGAGGAAAATGAAGGTAAAGACTATGTAGCTCCTGTGGTGGATATGTGGATAACACCAATAAGATCATACTCACTCGCTTCTAGAGTACTGTGGAAGATAAGGATTTATATGGTTTGGAGATGATGGATATGAAGATGGTGAACATACACACATGGAATCGGTTGTCATGGTCCATGTAGACTCATGTGGATGAGCCTAATTTTTATGTGTGCAAAGAATCATGTGTCTCACGTAGAATGAAGAAATCACACCACATTTGGAACTTAAATGTTAAGCCAACTGTTATGTCAGATGAATAAGTGAGCAATGCCTTGATGAAGGTATCTATAGAGGTCACGCGTAAGAACATAGACACAGCGGTAACCATTATGGAGTTGATGGATGAAAACAAGGATAGGGATGTAAAAATAAATATCCTCATAACAGAGAAGGAAAATGTCAAGGAAAAGACAGAAGCATTGGTCGATATGGCCGAGGAGATTGGTTATTATATTCTTAAGGTAAGGCCGCATCTGGAATCTCAAGTTCCAAAAAAAATTTCTTCTGTAATGTACTATATACACACACTTGTAAAAATGGTCATAAATGAAGGGCATGTGTGTATGCCCATGTCAAAAGACCCTGTAGAAGAAGAAGAAAGGGTAAACGCCACCTTTTCGAGAAAATTTACAAGTTATGAGTCATTGTTACAAGCCTTGAGAGATGAATTGAAGAAGGTAGATTAGGCCTTAAACATGTGCATGACACCAGATGCAATTGTTAGGACAAGAACAATTGCATAATATAATGAAGTCCTCAAAGCCATGAAGGATGAGAAACTTAGGCATGTGGAGAGACTTTCTTTTGTGGAAGAGAAGTGCAAAGTGCTTACAAGTTCCCAAGAACCACATGAAAATAGGCTGAAGGAGATAGACAACTAGATTGCTAAGAAGATGGACTATATGGAGGGCATGATTTCTAGTATGGAAAAGATTTATAGAATCTTTCATAATCAAAAAGAGAACATGAAACAAGATGAGCTAGATGTCATAGTCACAGATGTCCTCGACAAAACAGGTGAGGCCTTAAGTGATTGGCTAACATTGGAGGAAGAAGTTAAGAATGAGTATTTGGAATTGATACTACATGTTGAGGAGGAAAGCGTTGAATGATATCTTATTCCCTTTTTTAAACAGATCTTCATTCTTTCATTAATTTTTCTTTACTTTGGTGAGATAAGATAAGATTACCCATTACCGGAGGCAGAAATGCATTTAGTGTGGGGTAATTTTGAGAAAATAAAATATAGTTCAAGTATGAAAGTGCATAAGGATTGGGCGGGTGGACACATGCGGCATAGAAGGATGTGGGAATATAGCATAACAATGTGCACCGAGGACAAGTGTACACATGACTTAGCAACTTTTGCAGATCTAGGCTATTTATGGAGATAGAGTGTTGAGTATGTGATGACGTGGAGACTAGCAGTTCATGCAATGTTATTTTGGGATGTGCAGCAATTTGAGCACCATGCAGAGTTTTGGTTTAATAATAGGATTTCTACTTAGAGTTAACTATAGGAATTCTATTATTAAATCACTTGTATGTTTTTGTATTCTCTTGTAAAATTTCATGGCTATTCTTAGCATGTACTCTATTTTGGAAGTTGCATGGGCAGTGAAGGGAAAGTCCCCACTCCTGTGTGTGTGTGTGTGTGTGTGTGTGTGTGTGTGTGTGTGTGTGTGTGTGTGTGTGTGTGTGTGTGTGTGTATTAATACAAACGACTTAAAGAGACCGATTATTGTAGAGTTATGTTATGGATTTTTTAGTGCACATGACCATGGAAACTGGATCTTGATGTATGAAGCTTCTCTATTTTACATTATTAATACAATGGATCATATTGGCTAGATATTGGTGTGAGATATGACTGAATATGGTTATCTCATGGTAAATATCATTATAATCATTATTTAGTTGATATTTCATATGGTTTAGATCTAGATATTGTTTATGCACTGTGGATTATTTAGTATCTGTTATAAATCTTGTATATAGATATGCAATCATGCTAACATACTGGACAAGCAACTCTAAAGAGGGACCTGGTGCCCTTACGCGCTTCGAGTGAGTGCTCAATCAGGTTGAGTGATGTGTTAACACGCTTTGGGTTATTTATAGTGAATTGTAGGCTACATAAAAAGTTAGATTGGTATTGCTTATTTTGGGATTGATAAAGACAAGCATACTGAGACTGTTGCCTCTTAAGAGCTATTAGTTCATTCCCAAAGGTTTATAATAATGACTTGAATTTTAAGATATCATTCAAAGGGGCTGGTGTAGACTGAGATGGTCGCTTAGAAGTTTCTCGAAGAGGAGAAATGGTAGGTTGTGTTATCCATATTTTTCCCTTGGAAAAACTATTGGATAAGAACGACCTCGCACTAAAAGGACCTGAGAAATCACATTCAGATCCTACAAACAGATTACATGGGGAATCTATAATGGAAGTGCGGGGGTCTATGAAGATCAAACAACTCTGTCGAGCAAGCCCAGACCTCAAATCCATTCTTCAGGTTATAGGTAGGCTCGAAAATGGAACAACATTGTCACCAAGAAGCCAGGAGCAAGAAAAGGAAGAAATGGTGAATATCCGAAGTCCTTGGGCTCAAAATAGTCTGGAATGAGCCTCAAAAAAGGTTAAGTACAGGATGTTGCAGAAAGAGCCATGTGTCGGAATGGCGTTTCTCCAAGGGGGAGTCCAAGAAAGGAATCTCAAACGATTGTCAAGCCTCCACGCATCTAGAACCCCAAAATTTTTGTGGCCATTGAAAAGTCTTCAGCTAGATAGGAAGGTGTCAAGTGTTGGCTCAGCACAAATCTAAGATGGGACTCAAAGGTGAAGACGTGTGTTGTATTTTATTCACTTTTAAAAGTTTCCAAAGATCATGATTTTCTTAACCAATTTTAAGTATTCTAAACTCCACAAATTGATTAAATTCTGATTATTATGCATCCATAGAAGTGTGGAAAATTTGGGTAGCAAATAAATAATCAGAAAACTGAAAACACTCAGATAACAAACAAGATTGTTTACGGGGTTCGGAAATTCCTATGTCCCCGGGTTCGGATTGAACTGATCCATTAATAATATTGAAATGTAAGTATAATAATGAATCACAACCTGCAAATGAGTTGATCAATGTCCCAAGAACTCTGAAAAATAGCAAAAATTGTCCCAAGAACGATCTATGGCTCCTACAGTGTTTTCACAATGTGATCTCCCTGCAACTGCATTAGAAAAACACCAAAAAATGGAAATTTAAAAACATTCTATGAAAAAAAATCAATATCTGAGATCATCTCTGAATTCTGAACACTTTTCATGTTTACACCAAGTCACTTTTCAGAAGAGAAGTGCATTGAAATTCGTGTTTTCCAATCTTGTAGATCCCTATTAAAAACTTCATTCAAATATTCCAAAAATAGGTTAAACCTTAACAAAAAATATCAAATCTTATATCATTGGAATCATCTCATAATTCCCTACATTTCACCTTTTTACTCTGAGTTCCCAATCTGAGTGCAAGGCCTTCAAAAATGGTGTTTTTTGAGAACTGCCTCCTTATGGCTTTTACACAAACCTGGCACCTCTTGTATAAGTTGCAGCGACCCATTTTATAACCAAGCGAGCCTCTTTGGAAATTTGGTTAGCGGATTTGTCTTGGAGCGATGAGGTCGGGGGATCAAATCCCACCTCCTATGATTTTTTCACGGTTTTGGATTGTTAATCCCACATTGTGGGCACGCTCAATAAGGAAAGCATTTAATAATGCTAAAGTTGTTGGTCTTGGATTGACTTTTGAGCCACCTTATGTTGCGCATTGTGGGTTTGGTTGGCTAATGAGGATAAGGGCATTTAAATTATCCCACCTTACATGTCATGGACGTGGCTTTGACCACATTATACATTTTGTTGCACATTAATATGGGTTGGCTATGTTGTTTCACCGTATATAATACTGAGGATAATGTCTGATGTTGAGTTTGCCACCCGAGCATGTATGTGATCCGCTAGTCCCACTGGTAATATGGAGTCAGTTTTTTGGCTCACAAAATCTATAAGGAGATAATACTATCCCGAACAAAGATGTGGATAAGTATGTGGAAATAATAGCAAGTAGAGTTAATAATAAACTCGGTCAATTCCGAACATTGTGACTTCGAACCATAACCCAATACATGGTGAATAATTACCAAATCAATATGAAATTTGAACACACAATAATATGATATTTCAATAATGAAATATGGAAAAGTGGTGACAAGCCACGTGGTGGTTTGAGGACCCACCACGTTGGTGATAATATTATCGTCCTCACGGCGGCCAGTCTCCCCTCCGTAACAAAAGTTGAGCCTCTTGTTTTGGCCCGCTTTTACGTGTGTCGAAGACTAGAGGTTGCAAACAACTCAAACAACCTTAATTTTTTGCTTTTTCTCCTTTTACCACGTTTCGCAGTGCTATTGGTCCATTATTGACCTGTTGACCAAAGTTGACTTCCCTGTTGACTGAACTTTGACCAAACATAACTTGAGCTCAGAGTGTCTGTTTTTCACGTTCTTACAGTCGTCGGAAAGCTCTCTGAAGGATATACTAAAATGGAATGGTTTAGGAAATTTTAGGGAACTTGTGACACTAAAAAATTTCCCCTGATCATCCTTATTCGAGGCGCCGAACCAGAGATTAATACAATCAAGACGGATTTGGGGGCAGATTTTGTCAGAGGCATTAACGGCAGTGGTTGAGCTTTGACCTACTTTTCCCACTTCTCTCTCTTTATTTCTTATCTCTGATTGAGTCTATAAATACAAGGTCGGGACTCATTGTAAAGGGTTGGACATTTTTTGGTTTTGCAGGCTCCCCTCTTCCCCTTGGCAAGTGAATTCATGGAGTTTCAGACCTCCCATATAGACTATAATGCATCATTACTATTATAATGCATCGTATCAAGTCGTGAGAGTAATAATACATTTTCTGCAGGTGATCTCCATCCCTTTCTGTGTTAATTGTTGTCTTATGATCCTTCATTACAACTTTGGTTATTTGTGCATGTTTTTGTGTTGCATTCTTCTGGTTTGTGTCTACCAACAAAACAATTGTTCATCACTCATTTGGTGTATTACCTTGTAGATTAAGTTTTATTTTCTTTGCATCCCTTCTTTAACTCTTTCTCCTTAGAATATTAGAGTAGGATTTAGGACAAATCCTCTACAATTTCATGCATACACCTACACAGAGGAGTAGGAACCAGCCTTAATCTGGAGAGTTTTTCCCACCTGCGAAGTCCCACACTTTGGGAAAAAACTCAATGTTATGCGAATCACACCAAATGAATCTACCTTATAAAATCATATCTAACAACTCATTTGGGGGTACTGTGATTTTGTGCTAATAGGTTGATTATTGGGAAGCTTAGGATATTAAGGAATTGGAGGTCTTAGATCTATCTTCCTATCTTGAATAAAATAATTCTCTGATCTTATAACAATGTCATAAGCATCATGCAAATTGGCTCCTCCCATTGATTGGATAATTGATAGGAATGCATTGTTCAGAGAGGATTTTATCAGTATTGGAATCCTATTCCAAGTATTTTGGAATCGGAAATTGAAATCACTCATGTATTCTTGAGGGGATCTCTTTATAGTGGTGAGTTATTCAATGAGTGATAATTGGTCACTCTTATCTTTGAATTGTTTGTAAATATTTTCTCCCAACTCATCCCAAGTGCGTATAGTTTCAACGGCTAACCCATGAAACCATTGGTGTGATTTTTCCTTAAAGGAAATATCGAGAAGTTATATTGTAACATTGTCTTTTGTGATATTGTGCACTACAGAAATGCTAGCCACATCTATACTATAGAAAGGTAAACTTTTGAGAGAAGCAGTAGGTATAGGATCATGTTGGGCCAGTTAAAAAGGACTATTGGCATTGAAAGGAGGGAAAAATTGATTTCTTGTGGCCATAGCGACGAGTGGTTGATTATTCCTTGGTGAAGGAAACCTTCCAAAAGGGGGTGTTGAATGACCTCTTCAAGGTGATGTCAAAGCAAGTGATGTTGAAATGCCTCTTCCCCTTCTCCTTGGAGGGGAAAAATACAGTTCAATATGTCAATAATTTCATTGCCTTAAATAAGATCTTGTTTGAATTATTCACATAAGTTAACACACTAAGACTCAAAGTCTAGAGACATGGAGTTGCTAGGTATTTTGATTCATGCAAGTACTATGAGAAGTACAAACTCTTTGTCCCAGTGGGTGTGCCAAAAATTGTTGTCACGTGGATCATGCACACATGCAACATTGAAACATCCCCAAGGTGTGGGACCTTGTCACCTTGGGATGAACCTCCGGAGAAGGTAGGATTCATTTGAAACTTGGTACACTTGATTTAAGACCAATGTGTAAGGCTATAACACTTAAAATAAAACTAATATATTTGTCTTGAGATAAAGGAGAAAGAGATTTGACATAAAATAATTGAAATGGTGATGCACCAAGAATAAATAGAATAGAAAGATCCACTTTGTTTGTATAATCAATATTACAAAACAACATATAACATGCACGTCTTCTAAAATATTTTCAACCACTGATATAATTGAATATAAAACTCAAACAACAGAAAGGAAACAATATTTTCCACAACTGAAATATGAAAATTTTATATCACATTCCACATATATTAGAATAAGAGAGTTGATTTAAAGGAAAATGAGCCCTTCATACTCAAGAAATTAAACATTCACAAGTGATAGATGAATCAATTGATTACACAATATACTAGATATTTGATGGTAAAATATTGTTCTAAATATAATTAAAAGGCTCAAAGCTTTTTCTTGAACTCTCCCAAAACTGGAGAGAACTTTCACAAAAGATCTAAAAGTGTTTCATCCATAATGCATCTAACTATTTATAGACTAAGGAGGTTGAGTGATTATAGCTCCATCCCTAACTAATTAAATATTATAAATAGAGTGCATTAATGTCTTAGGAAACAACCTCCCATAAAAATATCAAAATAAGTTACATATGTTTGACCAAGTCAACCCTACAACTTTGACCGATCTTGAGTTTGGAGGCTTGGAGGCTATCCAATAATGGCTGCCAATCCTAGCTAGGACTGGCAGCATCCTTTTCTTATTCATATTCTTCTTCATTGTCCTCCGCAGCTACTTTGTTCCTATACTCAAAGAAACATTTGATGATACCTTGAACTTCCTCCTCTTTTGGTCCACATGCATACTGGTTTGCCACATATGCAGTCTCAATTTCCTTGGAAATTTTGGATGGGAACATCTTAACCTTGTTCACAACCTTCTTAAGTTGATCTATTAAATTTTGATATGAAACCAATTTTGTAAATGGAGTCAATGCCAAAATTATTTGTTATGTCTTCATCTTCCTTAACCAAAATTTTGAAATTATTCATAATTTGATCGATATGGAAACCATCAATGGTCTCATTGATAAATTTGCAGTGAATATTTTCGAACTCCTCTGAAATATAACTCAATCCCTCAACTACTTCAATTAGTTTTTCATCCAATTTTTTTATGAGACCTTGTAACACATGTGCCCTGAATTCCATGGCCTTATGAAATTAAAACAAATTTGAAACATCTCCAACCATGCCTTCTCTAGGGAGAAAATCTGAATCAACATTTCTATTTTCTCTCCAATTCTTCAAAGTAAGATCCAAATTATAATTATCTTCAGTGAGAATATCATCCAACTTCATCACGGAAACCTTTTCAGTATAAAAATCATTATACAAATCAACAATCATCTTGATTATTAGATCAACATCTCTATTTAGACATGACATCCATGTACCAACTACTCTTCCCTTCTTGCCAATATTTTCCACCATATGGTAAAACCTATCATCAAAGCTTGAAGAAATGGTGAGGGTGGTTGTAATTTGCACCAACTACATAATCTTAGTGAGGAGAACGGTGAGCTACTCAAATTTTCCTTTCAACTCATCCTTAGTCATTTTATCTTTGTCATATTTCTCCAATAAATTCCCTAGAGCCAC
This sequence comes from Taxus chinensis, assembly GCA_019776745.2. NCBI lineage: Eukaryota > Viridiplantae > Streptophyta > Pinopsida > Cupressales > Taxaceae > Taxus > Taxus chinensis. Next base: position 137,194,851 of record CM034151.1, on the reverse strand, counting down.
CTACATGTCTTATTTAGCACCTTCATGAGTAGCTCTCCCGAGAAGGAGCATAAAAATTTGATAATTTGTTGTCATAATTGTTTCCTTTGTTTTATCTATGGTGGGAGTAGCTATTTCAATGAACCTTTCCCTAGACTAATTAACTTATACGTTGGATACAATTATGGGTCTTTTAGCTTTCCTTTTAGGAGTGAGATCTAGGACACTCAAGTAAACCACATCAATGATAGGTACCTTCTTATTCTTCTTAGGAGTTTGATGATGTAGCCATTTGGGTATAGAATAAGGTGGTGTAGAAGACATCAAAGTCATAGTTATAGTAGGGCTTTGAACACTTGAAAATATAATGACATTGGAAGGTGGTAGTGATGTAGTGACAATGAAAGGTCTAGTGGACAAAATAGCCTTGGGAGTAGATGAAATATAAGTATAAATAGGGGGAGCTACTGAGGAAGTGGAGTTGAAAATGGAGATCCTATTATCTCTCCTACAAAGAGTGTAGGGAGAGAGGAAAACACTTGAGCCATGGAAGGAGATGGAATGGAAGATAAAACTAGAGGAAGGGTACAAGATGTGGGCGAAAGTGGATTTAAAGATGGTCAAGATGGAAGAGAAGAAGAAGGAGAAGATTGGGATACCTAAGATACTACTGGTGAGACACTTAAATCTATAACTTATGAATACTGCAACTTTGGAGTTATGATTTTTTTGTAACGGGCCTGGGGGTTGACCTTTTACCTTTGGAAGGAGTAGGTTGACCTGTCATTGACTGGGCTTGTACCAATTCTGCTAGTTGATCTGACACTTTGGGTGTGATTCCCAAATTTTCCATGCATTCATAATTCCTTCTTAAAATGGGGCCTACCCTATCCCTTGTGTTGCTACATTCTTGATTTGACCTGTTGATCAAAGAATACTTGTTAGAGAACACACAAGGAGTTCGCATGGGATAGAAGGCCAAGATCAAACACGTAGAAGGATAGGAAGGATCTACGTATAGAAGACAAGTTCAACTTTCAATACTTAGCTAATTTTGAGCATGAAGACCTACTTTTAGAAGATGGCATGTAGAACACACCAATGATGCAGAGACATGCACATCATGCATTGTCTATCTTTGGAGGATCGGATCAAAGCATTTTGTATGGAGACGAGCCAAGAATAGGATTGAAACTTCAGTTAACTAGAAGAGGTGTATAGATAGCACACTTACATGTGTGGTTATGCCTGTAAATGGTGTGTGGATATCAATAGCATGCGGCCTATTTCTAGAATAGATAAGTGATGAAGGAAAATTCCCCACCGTATATATATGATGTTAGGTACATAGTAAAAGGAGAATGAGTGTGATGGATGTATGGAGGTATAGATATATACGCATATGATTGAATTATTGTAATAGATCCATATGCACATTAGTATAGATTGACATTACTATAAGGAGATTTTGTATTTATTAATAGATGGAAGATATTGGCCAAATCTAAGTGTCATTCTGTGTGTAATTAAGTAGTGCATGTTATTGATTCAATCATAATTATTGTTTAAACTTGTTCTTTCATAGATCTGAGGGTAGCATGCATTGTAGAATGATGTATTAGTTATGAATCTATATGTTTCTTCCTTCATTATGCTAACACCCTGCTATAACAACCCTAAAGAGGGACCCGGTACCTTTGCGTGCTTCAGGTGAGCATTCAGTCAAGGCTGAGTGATGTGTTAGCATGACTAGGGTGTTATCTAGTAAATTTTAGGCTGCATCATTGGTTCTGTTGTCGAGACCTCTTTTTCAGTTGTTTTTAGGATGGTTCACGATGAAGACGTACCAGTTAACTCTAGCAAATATTGAGGAATGGATACATGATCTGGAGGAAGAATATGCATGGCAGTTCAGTAGTGGATCTGAGTTTAACATACGCACTTGGGTAGAACATAATTTGTATGACAACTTATATGAGAGCTTTTTCACTATCTTTCCAGTAGAACTATATGAGTGGCTTACTACCTATACATCTCAGTGGAATCAGAGGTATCGCACACTTTTCTAGACACGGGAAGAATTTTAGGACCTTTATGATGCTGATCTTATCTAGAATCGTGTCATGGATACGTGGTTTGGTGGTGTTCTAAAAAATTATATTCTAGAATATTCAATTTCGACGTACTCTTTCCTGGAGGAATGAATTCTAGTTTTTGTGGTACCCAAGAGGAGAATATTTATAAGGTATTCCACTGGCGATCAAGATCTCTATGGTAACTTTGAACCTAGAGAGCAAACCGATGGCTAACTAAACTTCACCATACGTGAGGGTAGGAATAGGTTTGGTGAAAGATGGTAGACCTAGTGGTAGAGAGGCAGAGAGAGGAAAGGTGACCTAGTATAATGAGGCATGTGAGAGGGAGATAGAGAAGCAGCGTTCCATTGCAGAAAGTATGGCATTAAGGAGAGAGATGGCTTGTGAAGGATTTACAGCTCACGTAGAAGACATGGAGTCAGAGCATCAAGAAACTCTCCCATCTTCGAAAACATGATAGAGATCCCCCCTCGGCCTCACATAGAAGTGCACCAATAGAGACTACCTAGACCCCAGGCGTGCATCTTAATCTACCTGGTGACCTAGCCCTTGCACTTGGTTTTCCAGTATCTAGTATGACAAATAACTAGAAAGATAATTTGGGAAGTAGGGTAGCAGGAGTAAGTCAGGGATCAAGTACATCAATGACAAGACAGATGACTTCAATGATATTTGGAGGAACATTCTTAGGTGAGGAAATGGCTTCAATGTTATTTGGAGGAACATTCGTAGGTGCATCAACCACACAGAATGTGAGCGGGTAGAATGTTGGATTCACCTCTAGAAGTGGAACTACCTCACAGACTATAGGGCTTCAGTATAGTACTAGTGTCAAAGCACAGGGCAGTACATCTACAGGTCCTATTCCAGTTACAGGTGGAGGATCAGGAGGTATAGGTGGTTCTAGTTCCGATGGATTTGGTGGTTCTAGAGGCAGAGGGAACACACGAGGTTATGGATAAGGTGGTCAAGGTCCTCAGCAACCACAAAATATCTATATGGAGATGTCTCTTTATCTCCTAGAATATAGAGGTATAGAGGATGCTACCGAACATGTGCATATGTGTAAAATATTATGGTACACTAAAGGGATCATAGTTGCTGAGTGTAAGGAAAGTCAATTCGCTACTACATTACAGGTACATTCACACAGCTGGTATAGGAAGTTTTACCCTGATCAAACTTGTGTGGATTATGCAGCATTAAGGGATGCTTTCTTGAAAGAATTCCATTTCCCTGAGTTTGATTAGAAGAGTATAAGTGCGCTCAAGGATATCAAGAAATGTGATACTAAGAGTTTACATGAGTATGATGATCATTTTAGGACACTTCTATCTAAGCTATCTTATTATATTTGCGCTAGCCATCATGCACAATGGTTCGTTGGAGGATTGATTACACCATTTAGAAGGGTAATTTCACATAAGGGATACAGTGATCCGTGTAAAGCACTAGAAGTAGCTTTGAATGCTGAGGCAGTTGAGAGCATTGAAATTGGCATTAGTCCATTCTTAGAGGCACAAACTCCAGCTATAGAAAAATTAGTTAGAGAAGCTATCAGCAAATTTAGTCCCATCAAACGTGCTCAGGAATTTTTTGTATAGATTATGAAGTGGAAGGTCACACCAAGGATTGTTTTCCTTTACACATTTGTATGCTCATTACTATTGGAGTATGAGATCTATCATTTGAATCATGATGTTAGTCATTTTCCTTTGTTACAACATGTGATAAGGAAGAATTTATCTTAGCCTTTACAAGATTTACAGGTCCACGACCCATGATACTGAGGATTGTCAGTTTATTGGTTAGATCCATAGATGCTATAGAAATTGGGGTATGACAGACAAGGGGTAATAAATAATTCAAAGGGTAAGAATGAGCACTAGGATCGGGATCAGAATCAAATGCACTATGATAGGAATGAGGAGTGAATTTTGATGGAGGTCATGGAAGGGGACATGGATATCATGGTGGATATGGATGGATGAGGCCATGGTGGAGGAAGATGTGAGTTACCTCATGGAACATGTTATACGTGAGGATATCCTGACCACTACAGGCATGAATTTCCTTAGAATATTGAATGTTCTTTTCTATCGTAAAGAACCATAGCTATGAAGAGTGCTTGGACTTATATGAGCATCTGAGTAAGCAACTATAAGAAAGAAAACAAAGGCGTCGAGATGGTTAGAATCTAGCACGTGGTAGAAGATCACTGGATTCCCAAGATAGAAAAAGGACATGAGGCATTAACAGTGAAGATTACTGCATGCGTTGAAGTGGCGCGTGCTTAAGAGAGGCATTGTGCCAGAATCCTATGATCACCAAGGAGGAGGTTTTGCATGTAAGGCACCCAGATCCTGCTCATTAGAAGGAATTTTACCAAGATACCATGGAAGTTCTAAGTAATATTGAGGGTTAGATATAGTACCTAAAGGAGCAGAAGAAAGCATCAGAGACAATCCAAACTGATATCGATGATCTGCTGAGAGGTGAGCAAAATTTTGCGCTAGGAGAACAATTATTACACTATTAGGAATTTGGTTAAAAAGGGAACACTCCACGCTCAAGGCTTGAGACCGGATGGTAGATTCTACATGCAAATCTTCCCCCTGTTATTATTGACTATGAAAAAGAAATTACTCTAAATACTATTGTGGATGGGTGGTTGTTGAGAAACATATTGTTTGATACAGGTGTGCAGAAGTAAATGTACTTACATTAGATGCATGGGTACAAATGGGGAGGCCTCCATTACAGCCATCATCTAAGGTGTTGTTTATGAAAAACTGAGACTAAGGCGACTCCCATAGGAGTTTTGAAAGATGCATCTATAACTATGCAAGGGGCCAAGCTCACTAAGGATTTTGAGGTATTAGCAATTGCAGAAGTAGACAATTTTCCAGCTCTTCTTTGATGCCCTCAGTGTTATGTGAATAATTCTAACTTGAGATTTAATAAGGGGTATATCAGATTTGAAAACAAGGAGGAAAGGGTTGTGATACCTTGGATACCTTGGAAAGATGGTAAGTCTACACCATATGTTGAGCCTCTAAGTGAGGATGACTAAAACAAAATTTATGTACATGTTATTCAGGACCCAGAGGTTAATGAGCCATCAAAAGCAGGCATCCTACAGTGGAAGGATTCTCATTCTATTATTGATACTATGAGTATTTCTTGTGAATAATTGGGCTCATGGTACATATTAATTAGTAGGGAACGTGAGGTGAAAAGCACGATTGTGTGCAAGAATGGATTTTTTTCAGTTGGACAGATAGGTAGCATAGTACCTTGGTATACATGGGCAAAAGATCTTCCTACATTTTTTAATACCATGGAAACACAATGGAAAAATAAAATTAAGAGAAGAGATATGTTAGTATATACCTTGCACGGGATAACACGTGCTGGTGGGTAGTCCACAGAGATAATATTATAAACTAGGAAGATATTGGAGTTAATTTTTATACTAGGTTTGTAAGGAATAATGCACCTACATAGATCTACACTCATCATGGTGATCAATCTATTCAATATCACATTCAATAGTCTGAGAGATTGTGGACAGTTCAGAACAGGAAGCATTACCACCTTCACTCTGGGTGCATAGATTGTATTCTACACTACAAGGATGCGTAGGTGTCCTGGTATGTATATGCTAGAACTATATCAGAGAGACTGGGAACTAGTAAGATTTGACTGCATAGGAATGATCCAGACCTTTGACTACTTTTTGACGAAACCTCTCGTAGAGGAGGCGTTAAAAATTTGTCAAGTGCTTAACTATGTGAGATAGTGCAAAAGAAGAAAAGAATATTCATGAATTATTTGGTGAGGAAGAGTCTGGAGCACATTTTGAAAAGGAAGGATAAATGGAATCCATAATAATTTAACACAGCTTGCCTTGAGAAAGAGAAAGGAAAGATGGTTTACATCATGGATGATGAGGAATTTGAGAACCTGGATATTGAACATTCACAATGGGCTGCGTGAGGTCTTGGATAGTGCACACAAGGATACATGCGTGCCTATTATGAACCCATGAAGACAAAGAAGGTGAATATAGGTTCGGAGGCTGAGCCTAAGGAGGCCATAATTGGAGACTATTGGTCATATTTGGAGGTAGCAAAGATCATTGAGTTACTCAGGGATTATCAGGACTTATTCCCTCGAGGGTATCATGAACTTAAAGGCATGCATAAATCACTTGGGGAAATGAAGATAAAGCTTAAGGATGGTGCATGCCCAGTTAGAAAGAGGCCTTACAGAATGAATTCTAATTTTCACAAAAAGGTAAAAGAAGAAATTGATAAAATGTTGAAATCCAGAATTATCAAACCCCTTGATGAGTCAGAATGGGTTAGCTCAATGGTGATCAGTATCCAAGAAGGATGGATGAATTAGAATATGTGTGGACTACATGGAGTTGAATGTTGCATGCGTCATCAGATCCATTCCCAATGCCATTCACTAAGGAAATACTAGAAGGTGTGGCATGGCATGAAATATATTCCTTCACAGATGGGTTTTCTAGGTATCATCAAGTTAGGATTGCTTAGGAAGATCAAGAAAAGACAACATTTACTATTGAGTGGGGCAATTTTGCCTATACTGTGATGCCTTTTGGATTGAAAAACACACCTGTTGTATTCTCACGCATAGTTGTTCAGGCATTCAAATATTTTATTCACAACTTCTTATAGGATTACCTAGACGATTGAACAATATATGGGCTTGTGAAAGATCATTGTGACAACCTGCTCTTAATGTTTGAATGGTGCAAACAATTGAGTATCTCTTTGAACATCAAGAAGTGCATATTTGCTACACCATTTGGAATATTGTTAGGACATATAATCTGCAAGGAAGGTTTTCTCGTTGATCTAGCTAAGGTTGTAGTCATTCTAGGCTTGGATGCACCTACCAGTCAAGGTGAGGTGTTCGGATTTTTAGGAAATATGGGATATTATAGAAAATTCATCAAAGGGTATGCCAAAATTACTGCACCCTTGGAAAATTTACTGAAGAGGAAAGGTACATTTTATCAGGGAGCACCGCAACAGCACACATTTGAGATATTAAAGGAGAAACTTACTACCACGCCCATTCTATGCTTTCCCTCATGGGATAAACCATTTCATGTGCATGTGGACGCTTCTGGTATGGCCATTGGCATTGTGTTAGCTCATCCTAGAGAAGGTATTTTTGATCATCCAACTTGTTTTGCTAGTAGGAAGTTGACTCCTGCTGAACAAAATTATACAACTACAAAGCGCAAAGCTTTTCCCATGATCTATGCATTGCACGATTTTTGAAATTACTTTTTAGCAACACTATTTTTATTTTATACATATCACATGGCATTAAATTACTTAGTCAATAAGCTCGTCTTACAGTGGCGCATATGTAGATGGGTACTCGCTATTTCAAGAGTTTGATTTCACAGTTGTGGTGAAGCCAGGGAAAAGCAATTATGGACCAGATTTGTAAAGTTCATATTCATTTATGAATCAATTCTGGAGAGGACTTCCTAGAAAATTGAAAGTTCATATTCATTTATTGAATCTTCTAAGTTTCTCTCGGTCTCCCTCTTGCTACTCTCTTGTTCTTATTATTTCGAAGAGATTTCCCTTTTGTACATGGGTACCTGTATCAGTCTCCTCAATGACCAGGACCTATTTTTGGCATCTTTCTTAGCATTAGAGAAAAAAAACTTCTATATGCTCTTGTGGTGGATATTATGTTAATCCACTGGTGACTTTTCCTTCACTTCTTAGAGATGAAGTATGTATGTGCATGTGTATTAGAGCATCAGCGCAAGGATATTAGTGTCGAGAATATCCCATGCTGGTCTTGCAGGAGACGATTCTGAGGTGATGCGAACTGCCTCAAGATCCTACATGTTAGGATGAAGGGGGAGACATTTTAAGGACTGTAAAGATTCATTTTCCACAGGCACTAGTGATCATTGTCATCTCACTTAGGTGAGATCATAGGTCAAGGTGTCATTTAGGATGCATCATGAGATTCCCTTACGCATCAGTGCATCATACTGTGTCAGAAATGGGCCAGTTGACTTCTTATTCTAGGACCTATAACTCCCCTAGCTCCACTTTAGAGGATCATGATTAAAGCATTACTTACATAGATTATCACAACACCCTGGGTATATGTACAGCACCCTATCAAGGACTCTATGAGAAGGTTACATGATAGGTTTCCCCTTTCGGAGAATCTTCTTACATGATACTTTGGTTGATGCTCGCTCTCCATGAGACCTTGCCGTCAGCACAGTCAAACCACACACTTAGTTGAATGTTCACATCATCCCACATGATCCTATTAGATGACTTTGAATTGTTGGATTCTCACCATCATATTACACCCTACCATCCTCAAGTTAATTGAACTTTGATAAATTTCTAATAATAATATCTCATGAGCTATAACTTTGACAAAAAAAAATTGTGGGTGGTATAAAGGATTGTGATTTACAAAGTGGTCAGTTATCATTTGTGAACTATAGATCGGTTACAAAATACCATCTGAACAATTGCCATTTAAATTGTGTCATTTGGGTTAATGGAACCCATAAAATTTGATCTTAAACAACCTAAAAGATTTAGATGGATTAGACTCGTGATCTTTAAGTTATAGGACATGTGTAATAATGGGAGATGAATAGGCATTTAAGACATTTTTAGCATATCACATCAAGATTATAAACCCTTTGTTGAGAATGTTATTTTACGATGGAGTTCAGAATGCAGAGCATAGGTCGCTCAGAAGGCAATGGCACTTCACAGTTAAACCATAATTCAAGAGATTAAGACACTTTTCTCAAGACTAAAAAATCCTTCTTTATGACTGTAAGTTCTTGGACCATCAGGAATGCTCAAAGTACATTGGGTTATGTAAGGCTTGAAATATGTCATCCTACTTCTATACCATGACAAAACAGATGCTTTCAAGCTAGGTGAAGTCACTAAATGGAACTTGACAATTTGATTATCTGGTTAAAAAAGTATCCCTTCAAGCCCTACTATAAACCAAGTATCTCTAGTGAGTTTGTGATAAGGAAGTAGTCCACAAGGTCCCAGAAAAGGTTTATAAATAGATTTGTAGTACCCTTTAGGTATTTCCTTGAGGTGTGGGTAAATTATTTTGACTCAATTCCCAATTGTAGATTCTTTTCTCAACTATCTCTCTTCCAGGTTTAGTTTATCTCTAACAACCCTACCTAAGGTTAAATTTTGACATAAATTTTGCTAATGAGACTCATTCCATAAAAAAATCACCATTCCAAGTTCCCATTTGGGAAAATATTTACAGTGTCAAATTTCTGTGTACCCTTCTTTGTTAAAAGTATTTCCAAAATCTCAGTTTTTAGACCTCAATCAGGCCTTAAATGTGCACCTACAACCCTCTATGGATATTGTCATCATTTCCCACTTATTGAAACTCTTTCATTTAAAATTTATTATTAAATCATGTTAGAGACTCTATGTAGATAGTGTCTTGTGAGACTTAGCCTTTGAAATTAAGTTTAGGACCTTTAACTTGTTTGATTTTATAAACCCTAAGTAAGGTTTCTCTAAGCCCATGTAGAGAAATTTAACTATAAAACCAAACAAACTTGTTTCCAATGTTGTAATCTCATTTCTTCATGTTTCGTGCCACCTCGTATATGCTTTCAATCCTGAAATTGAGGTTAGTTACATCCCCCAATTGCTAATTTGATTCAAATCCTCTCATAATTTGTCCACCAAAACAGAGTAGTTTCTTGTTCTTTTAAAGTTATCATCTAAGTTGATAGCTAAATATTGTTTACCAGGGTCTCCGAGGAGATTTGAGTCCTTCCAAATGCAATACTTATAGACCTTATCAACCAGGAGATCATTCATCACCCTCTAATCAATTTTCTCTCTACATCAAATGTATTGAACCAATTTATACCAGTAACACAATGAAAGCTACAAATTGGTCTTCAAGTTTGTTCAAAACATGGCTACAATGTAAGAAAATAGTGAACTCAAAGAAATGCAATGCAATATCCAGAAGGATTCATCATCGGCCAAGAATGGGATTCACCCATCAGAAAGAGAAAAGTAAGTGAATACAATCACAAGACTTCGGAGAACAAGAAGGAGCTCAATTCCTTGCTCACTGCTAGGACGAACAAGCGTACAGCGGATGACATGCCAGTTTATGATGATGTAGGCAAGAAGCTTCTAAAGAGAATTGGGGTCTACCAATTATATGAGCATCCATTTTTTGGGAAGTATGAACCCTTGCAGTAGTGGCTCATGAGAAGAGTGTAGGAGGACTTCTTATACTTTGCAGGACATAGAGTTAGAATCTCATCTATGCTTATCTCATCAATTATAGGTTTGAAGGCCACAGGAGAGGACATAAAAAGTGATCTCATAGATAAATTTATGATTTTAAAGACCAGACAGGAGTTAGGGTACCTGAAGGGTCTGCGCAGTATGGATATAGACAATTGAAGAACTATTCAGTTGTGCAAGCAACAACACACCTTCTTACAAAGTTGAATTATCAGGAGCGGTGGTCATAATTAAATACTATGTGGTTACATGTTGTGCATAAGATGTCAGAAGGGGCAATCTACAACATTACATGCTATATTGCAGAAAAAATAACCAAGGAAGTGCGCACAGGAGGGAAGATCAGCTTTGGGGTTGTTTTACTATCACTGGTATTCATGGAAATTGGAGTACCAGATGGACTGAAGGAAAATTTATGGGAATACCCCATGGAGAACAAGTCACCATATGAGAGGTTCAATAAGTACCTATGTAAAGGGGCCATGACAGATGACATAAAGAAAAGGGTGGAGAAATAGTATGATAGGCTCCACGCAGTATTTGGAGAAGAGTGGCACATCCCAAAGGACTTACCATCAGTAGTAAGAAAATAAGTACAGTTTGTTGTATATCAGCATTTCTACATCATGCGCTTCCCAATGAGAGATGGAGTCTATATCCCTTGGTGTAAATTTCCTAACACAGTCACTGCAAGGTATTTCCAAGCATTTGTTCATAGATTTACAAACACGCGCCGACTAGTGTCAATGCAGATAAGGTATACTGCGACTACCATATGTTGAGGAAGAAGTATGTGTATCCTAGAAGAAGTGCTTATACCGAGAGGATCATGTCATAGGTGCTGAATATTAATCCAATAAGTCTAGTTGTAGCAGATGTAGGGGTAGCATTGGTGTATCTTTAGTTGAAGCCAAAGATGGAGAATAACAAGTATGTGGAAGGTGATTTCACACTTCCATCACTACCAAAGGGAAATCATACAATGGAGAACATCCCAGTGCCTAAGCCCACAGAGCCAATCAAAGTAGAGGATGAGGAGGAGGAGCGTGAAGATAGTGGTGGTTTAGATCATAGAGGTAGGAGACATCCTAAAAATAAGGGTGAAGCTGAGCGTGGCACTACACCACCTCAACCATAAGAGGGGGATGATGAGGACTTGAATGCAGTCCAAGGGGAGCATAAGTTTAAGAGGTTGTTTAGGAGAAGAAGGACCCAAAGTCCTACTCCAACCACAGTGTGCAGATCACCCAGACTCTCTCCACAAAAGGAGGCAACCGTGTAAAGAAGGAGGAAACTGAAGTTAAATGAGGAGGTGGAACAGTCAGAGGAAAGTGCACCTGATTCTCCTATACTTCCAGAGAACATAAAAGAATAGAGTGAGGAATCAAAGGAAAAAGAAGAGGATGAGAAAAGGCCATAAGAGACAACTGCAGAGAATTTCAGGACATGGAGACACAAATCCCAAATTTGGAAGCTAAATTTCCTAAGCAGTAACGGTCTAGAAGAACAAGTAGAGAGCACATTCCACCAGCCATGCGGTATGCAGAGGACCCAAGAAAAATTGTTTATGCCAGCATCTAGAGCACGATAGCACAGAAGGATTTATTCAGCTGGGAGCTAATGGATGAGGATATGGCGACTATGTGTACTCGAAAGTAACTATCATGCTCAATGCACAACCACATGGATGATCCTGAATTTGATGTATGTGAAGAGTCATGTGTTTCAAGATGGCTGAAGAAGGCACCCCAAGCTAGACACATGAAATTAAATTCTACTGTCATGTCAGATGAGTAGGTTAGCAACGCATTGGTGGAGGTTTCTACTGAAGTTGCTATAAGAAACATGGACAAATCTGCAACAATCATAGCACTGCGCGAGGAGTGGAAGACAAAAGATACAGAGATAGCACAAATAATGCAAGAGAGGGACTTTTCCCAAAAGAAAAAAAAAGTATTTATCAGTATCACAGAGGAGATTGGGGACAATGTCATCAGAGCAAGGCCACACTTGGAGGCCAAGGTACCACAGATGTTTCCTTCAGCGATACACTATGTAGGAAAGTTGGTGGACTTGGTACTTGAAGATGAACCTCTACGCATGCTAGCGCCAAGGAGCTCATAGCCAGATGCCGAATGAGAGAAAGCATCAGTGATGCAAAAGATTACATATTTTGAAGGGTTGTTGCAAGCGTTATAGAAATTATTGAAGAAAGCAGACCAGGATTTAAACATATGCACAAATCCATAGGTGCTTATCAACATAAAGACCCTAGAAGAAAATAATGAGGTCTAGAAAGCAATGAAGAATGAGACATTGGGTCATGCATAAATATTGTCAATGGTTAAGCATAAGTGCGAGGCCCTAGCAGTAGCACAAGAGCCACACAAAACTCGACCGAAAGAGCTTGGGAAGCTAATTATGTAGAAGATGGATCTTTTAGAAGGAAGAATGACATCAATGTCTAGCGTTGTGTTGGTTTTGCAGAATGAAAAAGGAGATATTTTGAGGGATGAGTTGGAATCCATTGTTGTGGACATCCCAGAAAAAGCAGAACAAACACTCACTAAATGGTAGGTTTTGGAGGCTGAAATAAAGGAGGAGTATCCAGAGTTGATACTTCAAACTGATACAGAGGAGGCTACCTCATAACCTCATAAAAATTCTTTATTTATCTACATTTTTTCATTCCTATTCTTTCCATTCTTCTATTCTTTACTTCAAGTTTTGGAGATACCCATTATCGGGATGACAATGAGATTAGTGTGGGGTAATGTTGATCAGAGAATACTTGTTAGAGAACACACAAGGATTTCACGTGGGATAGAAGGCCAAGATCAAGGGCGCGAAAGGATAGGAAGGACCCACATGCGGAAGGCAAGTTCATCTTTCAGTACTTAGCCGATTTTGAGCATGAAGACCTATTTTTAGAAGATGGCATGTGGAACACACCAACGATGCATAGACGTGCACACCATGCATTGTCTATCTTTGGAGGATCGAATCGAAGCATTTTACATGGAGATGAGTCAAGAATAGGATTGACACTTCAGTTAACTAGAAGATGTCTATAGATAACACACTTGCATGTGTGGCTATGCCTGTAAACGGCGTGTGGTTATCAATAACATGCGGCCTATTTCTGGAATAGATAAGTGGTGAAGGGCAAGTCCCCACCCTATATATATGATGTTAGGTACATAGTAAAAGGAGAATGAGTGTGATGGATGTATGGAGGTATAGAGATATACGCATATGATTGAATTACTATAACATATCCATACGCACATTAGTATAGATTGACATTACTGTAAGGAGCTTCTGTATTTATTAATAGATGGAAGATATTTGTTGAAGCTAAGTGTCATTCTATGTGTAATTTAGTAGTGCATGTTATTGATTCAATCATGATTACTATTTAAACTTGTTCTTTCATAGATCTGAGGATAGCATGCATTGTAGAATGATGGATTAGTTATGAATCTATATGTTTCTTCCTTCATCATGCTAACATCCTGCTATAGCAACCCTAAAGAGGGACCTGGTACCTTTGCGCGCTTTGGGTAAGCGCTCAGTCAAGGCTGAGTGATGTGCCAACGCAACTAGGGTGTTATCTAGCAAATTCTAGGCTACATCATGACCAATTTATCCAATATAATGGTTGATTAGCAACATTATCTCTTTTATGGGAAGGATCTAATACCTCCTCATGATATTTTATTCTTGTTATCCCAAATTTTCCCCCCTGAATAAAATTGGTTAAACCCGACCCCGCACAGAAGAAACTAGAGAACTCATGTTCACATCCAACAATGAAGCAATAGAGGGACTCTACAATGGAGGAGCAAGGTCTGCAAAGGATCAAACAACCCCACCTAGAAGAAATCTAAGGGTCACTTCCATCGCACGAGCCCACATTTCAAATCTAACGATCAGGTTGCATACGGGCTCGAAAATGGAGAAGTAGAGTCGGCTAAGGAGGCAAACAGTGTCAATGGAATCGGAAGCTCGATAAGAAATAAAAAATAGGGAAAGGCTCAAAGTATTTGGGTTTTACAAATGATTCAGAGAGAGCCCAAATTGGCTAAGTATGGAAGAATCAGTGGAAGTTGCCAAGTGTCTCAACGGTGCATCTTCAAAGGTAAAATCCTGAGCGGGTTTCCAAATGAGCGTGGGCCTTCCATGTGTCCCAGGACCAAAAAAAGGGATAGAGTTGGGGGTTGAATAGTCAAAGCAGAGGTAGGCCAATGGAAGGAGCCAAGTTTCTACACGACATTACTTCAAAAGTAAAATTCAGAGTGGGTTTTCAAACAAGCGCGAAGCCTCCACATGTCTAGGGTCAGACTTATGGCCCCGCCAAGAAAAAGGGACTTAGCCAAAATAAAAAGGAACAGAGCAAGCCACGGAAGGTGCCACATGTCTCTTAGGTGCATCTTCAAAAGGTAAATCTAGAGGCGGTCCCCAAACTAGCACCAGCTCGCCACGTGATCATATTGAAAATTCAAAGCAGGAAGGCGGGTTGTCAGAGGCAGCTTGAACTTTTTCCCCAAGAAGGCGTAAAGTGAAAAAACAAGCTACACCTCTACCAACGCCTAGAGGAGCCACATGTCAAGCCTCAATTGCATTCAAGCTAGTGGGCCTAGGGAGGATTTTTCGCTGAAATGGAAAATGTGGACCAGTGGGCCCGAAGGTAATTTTTTGGAAAAATGAATTGCGAGGCTGAGGGGTAATTTTTACATTTTGTATTTTTGGTGCCAAAAGGCACAAAGTGAATTTTGGGCCTGCAGACCCGTTCTGCTAACTATTTTTCACCATTTTTGTACGGACCCAACTCAAACATTCAAATGGACATATCTTTCGACCCAGTGCCTGAAATTCAAAAAATTTGGAACTGTTGGAAAGGTCTTGACCTCATCTACACCATGGGAGCATGAAACTTTAATTTTGATGAGGCTCGGTGGGTAAAAATGGGAAAACATATTTCATGCCATTAATGTAGAATCTAATTTCTTCAACTACCATATCTGATGTGATTTGATCTGTCATTCTTCCTTCTTCAACACGTCGAACAGACATAGAGTGATATACTTGACATGTTGTAGGTGGATTCACGGTGGACATTGATGGTTGGTGGTTGAGCTTTAAGAGTAGGATCAAGTTTCTTTTCTTTCCCTCCAATTTTCATCGTCTATATATTGTAAACACTTCCCATTTGAGAAGGGGAGACATTTTGGGATGTAGGGAAACTCTGTCAAATTCATTTCCCAACTCTATTTGAGTTGTAAGCCTTCTCCAACACCTGGAGAGTGTATTTGTGCCTCTAAGCACCGCATGTAATAGTCTGTACACCTTTTAGAGCAATAAAATCTTTTTTCGTGGCGTCTTTCAACCCTTGGCATCATTTTGTTGTTTCTATGTGCCTCTCTATCTCGTGCTTGCTCTCTGTGTATGCATTTCATGTTTTCAGGTGTAAGATGTCGTGCTTCATGGAGTTTCAATGGCAGATTTGGATCTGGTTCTATGTCACTTCTGTCTTACCTCCCTCATTCCCCTCTTCCTTGTTTCATTCTCCCTTAATAGAGTATCTCGCCACTTCCTTTTCTAGTGCATCACCGCTTAGTGTATGCTCTTTCACCCTCTTTCTTTCTCTTTGTCCCCTTAGAATGGTTAGATTAGGCTAGATTAGATTCTACCTGCACTAGAGTAGCTTGTGGTAGGTAGATTAGGAAGCAAGAACTGGCTTTCTCCGGAGGTCCATCTCAAGTTTCGTAAGTCCCACAGCTTGAGAGATGGTCCCATATTGTGCAATCACACTTAATTCCCCACTCACACTCAGGCCATTCGAGGGTGTTGTGATTCTGCACTAACAATTCCTTCAGGGACAAATTCAATCCCATACTAAAATAATTCACCCAAATTCAACCTCTCAAATTCCCTTTGCCTTGCAATGGTTTCGTCCCGAAAGTGAATCCAAATGTCCTCCTATTGGGGAATTTATACACTAGCTAGCCCCGTTCTACTAAATTGATCCCAATAATAGAAGTTATTCCTTTGATGAAAAGTCCTTAGAGTGACTTGGGACATTTTTCCTTCCACATTTTTTGCCTTATGAATATTCGCACATTAATATCTCCCTATGGTAATTGGAAACTGGACTCCCACCTTATGTCGATTATGTTGGATTTTATGATAATCAAGTAATTGATGACCTAGCTCCAGTAAGACCTACTTATCGGTAGGACATCTAGGAAATTTATTTGGAGCTCTTGTGAACCATGGAAATCTAATATAGGTAAATATTTCTAACTGAAGATAAATTTCACCCCTCTTCCACACTTATTTCCAAGCTTCATATGAAATTCTATGATTATACAAATCCTTGTCAAAATAATACAATAGAACATCGAAGAAGGTATCATTCACTCTCGTGAAGTGTTTAGAACCATCTTCTATGGTAAGTTGCGGGTAATAGTCATATATCTGAATAGAGCTTCTAACTCCCTTTGGATCCAATACTTGATACTCTCTCATTGCACCCGCCTTATAAACTAGATAAGAAGTCATAAAGAAGTCTTTGAGGTTAGCACATCTTCCAACTAGAAACATATTAAATTACTTATATGCTCGACCCAACGAATAAACTCTTTGTTCTTCTTAATCATGGCTATGTACAAAAACATCCCCTCTTAAAACTCTCTAGCCGCGGGGAGACCAAAAACCTTACTCAACAGTGTAATTATATCATTGACCTCTTGAATGAAATCTGAACAGGGAAGTGTCTTAGGAATATTTGACATTGTGCCTTTAGTTTTATCCAAGTAGCTCTTGGTAATGACCTTTGTGTAAACTTAATTTTCCACCACCCAATGCTCAATTGTGGACTCAGGGGAATTTTTGGCATATTCCTCTACATCAGGGAGTTTAAAAATATCATCAAATAAATCACTATCTAATCTAATCATGATATTCCCATCTTCATCTCTCACATTACGGGTGGAATTTTTGAAGTGTGAGGCTACGACTAGCACAAATTCAAGGCATTGTATAGATGACTAAAAATCCACTACAAGAGGAAGCCTGCTATCATAAATTTCTTGCATCCAAGGTTTCTTGTTTGGTGCTTTAACCCGTTGCCAAAACTCAGCCATGTCTACATGCCCAAAATCAATGTCTCTAATATTTTCTAATTCTGAAGATATGTTGGATGGAGGAGATACCCCTAATTAGGTATACTTCATCTTGTCCTTTCCTTTTGAAGAAGAACCAGACATAGCTTGATAGAATATTCAAAAAATTCAGATTTCATAACTTGTGTATACACCTAAGAAATAATCTGCAAAACCCTCCTAGACTTCCAAAAATTCGAAGTCTGAATTTCCGAAATATAAAGTATCTGAAATATTTTGACCTCCGAAGTCTAAAAAATAAAAATTCTGAAGTCACCTATTCACCAAAACCCAAAAATGAAAAGTTTCGAAGTCACAGACTTCCAAAATCCAAAAATTGCAATGCTCGAAGTAGTCGATCTCAAAAGTCTAAAGACAAAGAGTTCCAAACTCCAAAAATGCAATTCTCTGAAACCCGCATAACCCTAAACTCTGAAATGAAATTTCTATGAAGTCTGAAAGGACTCTAATTCCTGAAAGTAGCAAAGTTTGAAATAGAAAACACTTCGAACTCTGAAAATTAAATACCCTTTTGGCATTCTCTTAGGCTCCTAAATATGCAAAACTTTAACCCTAGAATATGGAAAAATAGGTTCTATAAGCGTGATTGATTAAACCAAAGAAATTCTCCTCACATGTTGGTACCAAATTATGCATTTTTAGATTGTAAAACCAACAATACAACAATGGGAGCCATATTTGGGACTCAAAAATATCACATGAAACAATGAAGAAAATAAGGCCGAAATACAATAAAAACAAAACCCTAAATGCCAAAATAAAACCAAAATGAAGAAAACCTAAAAAATTACCTTCAAAAGATGCCTTGGAAAGTACGGTACAAGTTTCAGTAAAATTCAATGTGTCAGAGTATATTTACCAAGTGAAAATGATAGGTAAAAATTGAATTTTTTTATAGGTAAACCAAAAATTAATACCCAAGTGCTGACACATGTGAGGTTGTTCAGCATTTAATGCTTCAAAGTTCGGAGTCCAAAATTCCCATGCGAACCATTTTCATTATACATTTAGACCTTTGAACTCTGAAAACCTAAAGTTTTGAAATTTTGGAACTTAAGACTTCAAACTTCAGACTTCAGACTTTGCCTCTCATTCTTTTTTAAAATACCATCTCAAAAATCCAAAACTCAAAACCCTGAAGTTCCAAAATTTCAGAACTTCAGGCTTTCATATTTCAGAAATTCCTGAAGTGCTCTCATAAAAAAGGTTACTAAAACTCCGAAATCTAAATTCAAAAACCTCCGAAGTCTGAATTTTAGATTTTGGAACTCAAGAAACCCCTTGAATTCTGGAAGTAAAAACATAAGTAAAAACCCAAAATCTGATTTTCATGTTATAAGGAAAAAATTTCAAAGTAATTTTTTTTAGAATGGAAGGGAAAAGAATTTGTAAAAATATTTATGGCCCTTCCAACAAGGTTAACTTACAAATTTAACACCATGGAGATGTCTCAAATATATCATTACTATCCTGAGACAACACTTTAGTGTCTTCTATCTCTTTCCATGCTATTATGACTAACTTGGTCATGTCACTTGTTATTATTACCAATACACCTGCCATAACAACTAACTCTTACTTTCTAACACTCTTAGACACCTTATGCACCTAATTGGATGTCAAGACAATCTCTTTCTACCTCAACAAGCATCCACATACCTATACCACCATATTCATACCTCTACAACATTGTAGCAACTCTACACAAGACATACCTTGGTTGATGGTGATCTTGTATAGGTTCAACATACCCTCATTAGGTATTAAATATTCACTTTACACGAAAGATACATTACCAATCATGTTATCTTCTCACCTACCTATCACAGACACACTTTCGGACCTAAATGTCCATATACAGACATGTAGCGTACCATTATAGTGCACAACTTGCTACAGTGCCTTAATAAAGAGCAACATTCATACACAAAGAAAGTTGTCACCTATACAAAATTTACAACATTGTTAATTTATTCTTCTTAGGATTGAGAGAACTAAAACTCTTGCTCATCACATACCTTCATACTAAAACCTTCTTATTCTTCAAGATCAGTCACATACTTCTCATTGGAACACTATAACTAGTTCAATGAGTGAACATACCTTGTCCTTGAATGAACTTTGTCAAATTTCTTGAACACATCAATTTCATTGGTGCTTATAAAACCTTCATGTCATCTAAAACTCCTTAAGGGTCAAGAGTAGCCCCTTGCTTCAACATACCTTTATAGACTTGTACCTAACCATTTCACACTTTCATTGTCTTGACACAGACCATATCAACTTAGAGACTCGCCCATTTCACTTGACGGTTCTTTATATCTCTCTATGATCTCTTTATGATGTATCCACACTCTTATATCATATATAGCATTTCTTTAAGGACTCAAAACCATTTAGAGATAATTTTAACCAACTTTCACACCTGTAGCATCTCAATTTAGTGCTTTGAGACTGACTTTAATTTGTCAAACAATCACACCTACCATATGGCATTATCTAACTCCTTACCTCGGTAGAAGAAAAATGTATCAACTACCCTTCATCATGTGTACCAAGACTAATAAAACCATGAACAACATGCTCATATTGTGACAGTACCTCCAAAAACATTACCACTCCTCCAAGGAATGAGCACGAGAGGCATACCTTAGATTTGAATGATTCTTACCTCTGTACTTATTTTTGGACCATCACCAAGATGTTAAACTTCATTTTAGGAAAATATAACTTACAATCATTAAGATGTTTCATACACCTATCTAGGACATCACTATATATTTTCCAAACAACCATACATAGGTAAAAAAACATGATTAGCAGCTAAGAACCTTTACCTTGATCCTCATAAGTCTTACAGATATCCACACTCCTTCAAGATAACTCTATAATGTAAAAATACACTTGATACGTTCTAAAACTTTTCTCAAGGACTAGCAACACATCATAGGACATATCAATTAACTCACATACCTGGGCAGTATTAGAACACGTTTCTCAGATGGTCTAATCAAGTCATCAGAATGATTTTTTCTTCCTTGGACCCATTTGTTTTCTCACTCTCAACATCTAAACCATCTTTAAAACATGTTAAAGACTTTCAATCATATGATGAGAACCTTTTGAATTCATGAATACACTACAATAGTGTCATTACTCAACCTACAAATCACTTCAATATGTAACAAGATCCCTTTACAAGCTCATACCATAAAAACATCCTTTTAATGTATCTGCACACTTGGAAATAATCATCATGCCTGATCATAACACCTTGAATTCATTTTATAGCTTAAAAAATCTTGTTTTATACCACCATGCACTTTTTCAAACTTTTGCTATATCATTCAGAGATAGAGGAGCTCATGACACGGTCTAAACAACATACTTCTGAGCTAGTGCACCTGCAGACCCTTCATATGATTGTTGCAAGCACTCAAGGTTATGGATACCTATGTTCCTAATGCACTTTCAACTTTTTTAGACCTAAAGGACTTATATAGACCCATATAAGGTTTATAACACATTTTAGCATCACTATCTTAGACCACATATCCCTGACAGACCTAAGAACTCACTTTTTGACATCAAACTCATTTTTGTAGGTATTCCTCCAATACAAATATTTCATACCCTAAAGATCATGAGGACTTATCACAATTAATAAAAACATAGACACAAACTTGATTCATGCTCTTAATAACTTAGACTATAGAACATTTTATCTTAATGACTCCCATGATTTTTGTATAATAACTTCATCCTTTTGACTTGACTCGATATAGCACAATATACTTGACTCAAAGAATACTTTGATATAAACCAGGACCATTTGACTGAGAACATATTCTTCACAAGAGAAGACATGATGAGCTAAAACAATAGATAAAATTTACATACATATGCATGCTTCTATCTCATTGAAACCTAATGTAGGAACCCAAAATTTTGATTGTGTCCTAACAGAAAAAAGCACCCATATCCTCATGAGAGAGGACACCAAGATCTTACATCATCTTCTTCAATTGCTGAGTTCTTTATTTTCTATCATCTTCTTAAGCAACAACTAGATCCTTCTATATATTTGGCTCATTAAAAACTTTAGTCTTCTCACTATGATTATACCTATCATCTCCCTTCCTCTTATAGATTTCTTTTCTCCATCTCTAATATTTTGAGATATAAACAACATTATTACATTTGAAGTAAATAATAGGACTCTTACCTTGAGAAGATCCATCTCTCCAACTTTGTCTAGGTGGACTATGATTGTAGACCCTAGAAATATGCCAACTTGATTGCATTTGAAACATACAACCTCATTCATACCTTCATTCTTCCATCTATGTCTTGGTGAATCATGTTGATAGTATCTAGCCATGTGACCCACTTTATTGCTATTAAAATAGGTAAATTTACTCTTATCTCTAGCAGCTTCATGTCCCCAAATCTGATTTTAGGGTTCATATAAAGAATACCTTGTAATGTGACCTTTCTCATGACAATTGTAGCATATCACATTCTTTGATTGCTCACTCCTTCTATACCTCCATGGGTGCTCATCTTTGACAAATATTCTACACTCCTTATCCCTATGTCCAAACCCATTGCAATTGAAACAATAACTATTGAGTGATTTTTCATACCTTGAAGCATTGGATTGTCTTACTGATTTTATCTTTACATTGTTCTTGATTTGATCATTACTTGAACTAGTAGTCTTCTTACTTAAAATAACGTCATTTTTCATGACCTCCTACCCTTTAGGTTCTCTTTAGCTTTGGTGGATTCTTGAATTAACTTAGAATTATTTTCATCCTTGTTTGTTTCTTCTTTAAAGCCTAAGCCTAACTTGTCACTAGAGTGTATTTGGGTGCTCAACAAATCATCTAAATTGCTTGAAATATTTTAAAAATTTTGATACATCTTTAGTTTTCTTGAAGCTAGGTCTAGTTTAGATTATAAATTCTTTATGGCCATACCAAACTTGATGCATTCATCCTTTTTAGTCTTGATACTAACAGTAAGCAATCAATGATGCACATGCAGGATTGGATACAAGATGCACATGCAAAGTCAGACCTTATCTAGTACTAATTGTTAGAAGCACAATGGACTAAGAGGGGGTGAATTATCCCTTTAAACTCTTAAACACTTTAAAATTAACTTACATACACCATTAACATTTAACCATTCATTAATGTGATATTAATAATATTCAATAACCATCCACAAGAGCATAACCATGGAAGAATACACAATAAAAAAATATATAAGTGGGAAACCCTAAGGGGAATAAAACCCATTTAACTTTTGATTATATTTCTCAAAACAAAATAATTTAGTGAAGCACCAACTTCACAAGGAGCACCAACCCTACAAGGAGCACCAACCCCTAGTTTATTGAGGCATCAACCCCACAAGAAGGATAAAACCCCATAATATGATCAAGAACCAACTCAACCACCATTATATGAATATGTTTTATGTATTGTTGCTGCCACAATTGATGGAGATCACAAATTCAGATTATACACTTTCAAACCCTCTTCAAATGCACCTTCTCCTAACTCGCTCAAACTTGATATTTCATGGACTGATTTAGGAACAAACCCTTGTACACAAACTCTTCAACACTCTTAATATATTTACACACTCTCTCAGCTCTATCTTTATTCCCTTGAACCTCGTACACTCTCTCAGCTAGTTTTCATTTTTCCCTCTCACTCAACTAGTTCAAAAATGAACCAAACATTCACTTTTATATGACACTCAACTCAAAAACATAATATAGGTCATTCAATACCCAAGAGGTCAGTCATAAAAACTTAAAAACATAATGATTTACTCATATGAATTCATAACATTGACCCACATTGGTCGGCAATGCACCAAGACAAATAGGCTCCAAAATAAGCAAATCCTTCTTTACCTAACTCTCCAATACCTTAAAACACTTCATCCTACTTTTTAAATCCTCGAAAGGCTTCACATATGTAAAAAATACCCTTATAACATCATAAATATGATCAAGTAACTTTACACCAATTATTTTCTTCATATCACTTTCAAGTAAGATTGTTTCCTGCTCAAAAGCTCTTCTAGGAACCATTCTTCACTATTGAAGCTCAATATCACACACGAACAACTAAATTATTCCATGTATCCACTAATTGTAAATACACTAACCTTTAGAACACATCCATGCATGATATACCTCATGAAACATCCAAAAAATTAAATGAAATATCTTTTCCTCTTTAACGATCTGAACTTCCTAGGAAGCAGTTTTGGAAAGTAAATTGGTTTGCACCATTTATGACACTTTCAAGACCTCTAAATTATTTCACTAAGAACAAAAAAAATCCCTCTTCACTCTAAAATTTATATCAATCATCAAATAATCCAAAATATGGGTCTTCTACATCCATCTTCTTACCAAATCATCTTTGTCCTAAACTAGTCAAACTAGGTCAACTTGTGACATCAACCATACCACCTCAATACACTTTTGGAGCTCCACCAAAACAAGAAAACTATCATATCATATGTGTACAACACCTATAAGCTCATTATACTCCATCACTAAGATCACAAGTTTTCAATCACTTCCATTTTCTAACACTACTAAAATGCCATTTTAGGCCCAAAAAACAATCTTCAAAGATAGAGCACACTTTGCACTCTAAGACCTAAAAAATGTCCTAAAAATATCATGAACATGTATTTCAACTCCTAGGATTTCATAAATGGTGATTTATTTAATATGTTCAATGGACATATTTTGCACAAACTAAAAAATTTCACAAACAAGCCTTTTTAGTGGAGCCCACATATTGTCACAAGCTCTAAAATACCTCATTGGAAATATACAGGAATAATTTACAACCTCCAATAATAAAATTTATAAAACCAATATATTATTGTAACATACTAATAATATCTTCTCCATCGCTCATAACCTAGGGTTTCAAACTCATAAAAAGGTTTTTAACTTCTTAGCATTCGTTCATAAAATTATGATAATGAAACCACTCCATAATTTTTTCAAAATTATATTAGCTCAATGTAAAAAAAATCCTTGAAAGTGACAATGTCCCATGATAAATTTTATGAGCATGTGAGCAAATGAAGTTACCTATCGAGCTATAAATCCTACTTTCTTGGACCTTATTTTGCCTAAAACATCATAACTTGAAAATTTCTCTTCATAATGACTTGAAATTTTTCTCACACCTCTAGGAAACCCGTATGCATCATTTCCAATCATCACTTTTCCACAAATATCTCTTCATATTCTCAACCACCGTGACTTGCATGACTAGGTCTTAGGGTTTTGCATAGTTTAAGCCAAAACATAGTAGAAGAACCCCATGCCTCAGCATAAAACCTCTTCAAAATGAATTTAAAACCTTGATATATCATGTCTCACTCACTTGCATACTTCCATGAGCTCTCATTTTCCTGGAACTCACTCTCATGCTTCATTTGGTCTCCAAGCACCTAGACTAGGTTTAGATGAGCACCAGTAACTGAGTTTTCCACTTGTACCTGCACTCTGAAGCTAATGTGAGTATCTCAACACTCTCTAACCATGTTATCCATACCTCTACCATGCTCCTCAAGTCACCATGCAACTCAAACCATCATTCTCAATCACCTAGGCTAACTAGGTTACCTTATTTGGCTTGTTAAACTAAGTCATTCTCACTGTGTTCACTCATTCCATCATGTTATACCTTGTTTGACCATTTCATCATCATGACACACATCCTCTATCACTCCTCCATAATCCTCTTTGTCATTAATGATATTTTACATCAATGACAACACTCAAACTCACTCATGTCAACAATTGAATCTTTGTCTCTACACTAGAAATATCTACAGATATAACAACTCTTGTTTACCTTCAAAAATAGAATTGTAATTTTTATATATTCTATATTACAATTTTTCAAAAATAAAATTTGATACTTAGTAAAAAAATTCAGTTTATAAAGTAAATAAGACTTACCTTGTAATACCATACGTAAATAAAAAAACATAAAAAAAATAAAGCCTTCTTCAAAATAACACTTTTGGGAATATAAACAAGGTATCATAGGCATCTATTTCATCACTTTTGTAATTTAAGTTTTTACAAGTAAAAATTAATATGACAACTATAATACTAATTTTGTGTCACATTAGAAATTAAAAAATGTAAACTATGTGAAATCAACACAAAATGTGGCATTATTCACATTCTATATACTAGTGTGTAGCAACCTAAATCTATACCAATGGCATTTTATAAATTATCATTTGCATTTATCTCATTTCATTATTTTTATGCACTTAAATGAATAATTCCTACATGCATCTTATACACACCTATTTTTTCAATTTTACCGTCTTTTCATCTTTACAAACATTATTGCACATTGGCTTCCCTAGAGTGATATTCTCAAGAATATTAGCTTGAGTGAGGGTAGCATAAAAAGGTTACATTGGATTAGTTGGAACTCGTAATTATGAGAGGTCCTTGATGTGTAGTCTATGGTACAATAAAAAAAAAATTATACCCCTACAATATTCTCTTTACATTTTTCCTAAGACATCATCTTACTATCCTCTCACACTCACCTCTATATATAATTTCAGCACACACAAACCTTCATCACATCTCCTCTCAACGGCTCTAGATTCTTCCTAAATCACCTGGTAATTCCATAGGAATATTTTTATGAATAATTTATTACCAATAATGGTATCAACCATGGTTAATACCATTTGGTTTATAATTTCTAACAATCAAATGTGATCATGATCGATACTATCAGCTAACAAATACTACAATGATGAAACATGATCACTGCATATACATACCATTTGAATTTTTTTTCCATCACATAATTATCATTAATTTTCTCAACTAGTACTCACTAATATTCCATTGAGGTCTTAAAGGTCCTGACGTTAGTATTTCTTATCTTTTAGAGTCTACACTTGGAGTACTAGGTACTTAGTATTCCCAAGCATATGAGTTACACTTTCTATGATCTACCCAACCTTTGGAATATTTCGAAAAGTGTATTTTCTAGGTCTTCCCTTATATTTTGTGATCCCTAATATCAAATATATTATAAGGTGCTACTAATCTGTGGAGAAAGTTAATGTGCCAATGGTGTATGCATTTAGGTAAGTATATCTAACCTCTATGTTCCTTTATGTAATTTTAAATTTGATCGATCATTCTTAGTGTTGTTGAAATAATTTGTTATAGGACATAGTATTGGTTTTAACCAATGTTCATGGGGATATGCCCCTCATTCTTGGGTATGGGGAGGCTCCCATTTGTTAAATGTAAACTAATTAGAACATTGGGGTGACCAGTAGGTTGGGGATCACACAGGAATACTCCATTAAACCTATGGAAAAGTACTTGTACAATGTACAAGGGAGGAATTTTTAGGGAGAGAAGTAAAGGAAAGTAGGAGAAATAAAGAGAGGGGGTTAATATTGTGAATAGGAACTTACAAATTCTCACAAATAGTAACCAAAGCAGGTCCACATTCAATAGAGGAAAACAAAAAAAAAGTAGTGGAAAGACTAATAAATTGGAGACACAAAGTTATATGAATTCATTAATCAAAGACACAAAGTTCCTTCTTAGTTTTACAAGATTATGATGCTTGCAAAGTTGTAAAGTGGAGAGGATGGAAGAAAATAGACATGAAGATAGAAGAATTCAGCTTTATTACTTGTAGTAGTAGTGAAATCCAACAACTTACAACAATCAACAACTTCCAACCCTTTGGAATAGAGAATCCATTCCAATTTATAGCTTACAAATTGCATCTTCCTCTCTCCCCATGTGAATTTTCATCTTACCACCACCTGTGACCTTTCACATTCCCTAGGAATGAAATTAAGTCTTTTTTTTTGTTTGAAAATGGACTTTTAAAATGAAAGATTAAGTCACTTAAGTGAATAAGATGAAAGATTGAAAAGGTACATTCCCAATGAATAAATAGAATATTAGAGGGAGGGAGGGTGAGAGAGAAGTGAAAATATATAGATTTGAAAGCATATTGTTGATGAAGGACCTACCTCTGATGGATTTTTGAGGAAATGCTTCATGAATAAGATTATTTTCCTTTAACCTCATGTTGGATTAAAACATTGTGATTGTAACGTATTTCTTCTGTGAGATTTATATACCTTCTAAGGCATTGAATAAGTGTTCAAAATACATCTAAGTGACTTACGCTTTATGAGCTTGAGATGATTGCATGTTGTTGCAAACATAATTATATTTTTTCAACACAAGGTCAGAGTTAGGACATGGATATCATCACCTTATCCCTATTAGATTCAAAATTCACCTATGTGACAAAGATGTATCCTTTTTAAATGGAATCATCCTCAAGATACCCAATCACCTTCTTGTTCATATGTTACTCGGTGAAAAAGGTATTCTTTTCCAAATAGAAGGATTGTTTCCTTATTAAATTGGTAATGCATATTATGAAACCTTGAGTCCGTCCATTCGCCATGATGTTATGTAACTATTCCGAACATATCTAGGTACTCTTTATTCATCATGAGAGGCTTAACACCCTTATTTCTTAACCAATACCCTAACCCTTACTATTTTTAGTAATCATTAATGTAGAAATCTATTTTTAGTCATTGGTTGCTTAATTTGACACTTTTGAGTTTCCTGAAGTGCAAGGAGTAATGAAAAATCTGATAATGAACTATTTACAACACTTACTATTTATATACTATGAGGCTTAGGAATTCTTACTATTTTTAGAAGTGGGTTTTTTTTGGTGTCGGAATGGAACGGAAGTGGTCTCAAAAGTTTAGTTTCATAAGGATGATTTGTTATAATTTTTAGAGGATTTCAATCACCAAAAGTCTATAGATCTGAAAAATGAGATTTTATTTCAAGAAACTTTATCTGGCCATTAAAAATAATGTATAACACCATTGAATTTAAGTTTGGAATCAATGGAAATGATTTTTTGAGAAGGATTTTTTTAAATAGCGTGGGGATAGAACAAGTGGTTTGGGAGATATGAGTAACTTTCCTTTTTCATATATGAGGTTCCAGACATATTTTTAGCGGCATACTAGTAATGGGAGTGAGCTTTAGGAGCGAAAAAATGTAGTTTTAAAACTTGAAAATGGTGAATTATTTTAACATGAAGCCTTTTGATCTCACATGCACACCTTAACTCCATCTTGACTCAAATAGGCTTAACTGGGGTTGGGTGAGAGTTAATGTGGAGTTTCACCTTAACAATAAGGGAAAAGGGACAAGGGGACACACAATTTTTATTTTCATCATATCATGACAAGTATCATCTTTTGGTTTCATGTGGATGAGATGCAAGGGGCTGAAAATGGCTTTCAGAGGTTGCGCTGAGGTTTTCCATTTCCTAGAGTTAGCAGAGAGAGAGGGAGCACACTTTTGTGTCCCTAATGTCCCTTTGTACCTTGGGTAAAATGTGAGGGAATAGAAAGGGTGAAAAAATATGTCATGGGTGTATGCAACATGCGAGGGGAAAGTGGTTAGCAAATCATGGAATCTTGTGACTTCCTAGGTGTAAAAGTGAGGACTTACACATTTCTAGGAGAAATGCTCCACGAGGGAGCACACTTTTGTGTCCCCCATGTCCCTTTGCACATTGGGGACAATCCAAGGGGGCAAAAAATGCAAACAAATTCACCAAGGGGGAGTTCATCATAAGAAAGTGGCCCATTTTTTGTGTTGTGCTCACCTAACACTTCAAGTTACAAATTTTAAGTGATGAAAACATAACATGCATAGGGATCACAATTTTATGTTCCCCATGTCCCTTTAAACCTTGGGGTGACACACAACATTGAAAATTGTGCTCAAGCCTTTGAGTGATGTTGACATCATCATCCCAACATGAAATTAGCACATGCAGCTTGCCTTTTCTGCTTGGTATTCTTAAGGGAGCAGCTCAACCAATAATATAACTTGGTTCTCATCCAAATGGCTTGGTGTTCCCATTGCATATGGAGTTAACAACCTTCAAACTTGAAATAACCACCCTAGCAACCTTGCCTTTGGGCTAGGAATGCACTTCTGTTATTTAATTTAAATGGAGCATCTTGTTATTAAAATTTCACCTATGGGTGAAATTTAATAGCAACTTCTAGATGGGTTGATTGTTCCAACTTCCCTATTAGTTTCCAGAGGATGTCTTCATGCTACAATATGGCTAAAAATAACCAATTTAATACTTTGAAGAGCACTATTCTACCTCGGAGCTTGATCTCATTTTGAAATAAACTTAGATTCATTCCCCTGCACGTGAAACACACTTGAAAACCATGTTAGTGCTTTCCTCTCAACTATAATGAGGGTGACACTGGCCTGGAGGGGTTGCGTGAGCTAATAGGTTAGCCAAAGGAAGGGTTCACACTAATCGGGAAAAGGTTTTGAAAGGGTGGGCTTAGTTGTCATGGAAACAAATTTCAATTTTGCATGCTAGATATTTTGCATGACAACAACTATCTCTAGCTAGCTTAGGGACATTAGAACGTAAGTGGTAATGAATAACCTTGGGTATCTCGTGGAGTAGAAGACAAGTGCCTTATCCACTGGGCCATATAATCACCATACCAAACAACTAGCAAAGCTATCAACATGACCAGGATAAAAAAATACAAACACACAACATAAAGGGAAACATACAACATAAAGGGAAGCCACATAACAGAAAGGGAAACATGGCACAACATATCTACATCATATACAGTACATGTGGGGGACAACTCACTTTTACTATAGCACTAATTCTTTATTGAATGTTTACCCATGCGCAGGTATCACCAAATGCCTTTTTTATGAAAATCCAATGATTGTCTCATTGAAATATGGTCCCTTTCTTAATTTCTTGAGAAAGTTGAGATGATTATTCTTGTAAGTGAGGATCCACCTAGACAACTCATTTCCTTTATTACTTTGATATCATCTTTCCATCCACTTATCCATTTGCAAATTCATTCTAATTCTCGAATTTATATTGCTGCTACAAGAATGAGTCTTGATCATACCTAACTTACCACTTTCACACCAAGGTTTATGATATTTAATGTACATTTACCTTTGTTTGTTATCTGATTCATGACCATGGTATCTATGAGTTGGTTCAAGGTAGAAATTTTGATATTTTTAATGCCATCACAAGCCTCTTGATGCTCCATGTTTGTCATTTACTTCAAACAATTATTTTTCACACAAATTTTCTCACCTTTGACCCACTTCTCACTATAATGTGATATGCATAGTTCTTCATCCTCTTGGAAGGAGAAAGAGAACATGGTTAGATATAAAAAATGAAAATAATCATCTTCTCCATCTTGGCCATTTTGAGCTTGGAATTTCATATTCATGATGATGGAATCTCCTTCTTAAGTAGAGCATCTTTGAAAGACCTGGGATTTTTCTCATTCATACATTCCTCATTAATAAGGTCTTCATCTTCCAACAAGAAAGAAAAGGTTTTGTATTCTCAATCATCATAATTGAATAAATATTCATGCTTGGTTTTGAGAATATGATTGAAAACATGGGCCTCATATGTCAAGAATCTATTTGATATCATTATTCCATCATGATTTACACCACTCAACACCTTAAGATTACTTTGTTGTAAGCCAATATTTCCTTTTTATTCGTCATAACCAAGTAGAGAATTTGTATCCATGCTTAGTGGGAAGTACACACTATCAAATTTTGGATCCATCAAATCATCATGATACTTATCAACTCGTTCTACCACACTTGGGTGTTCTTCCATAAATATGGGAGGCTCAACATATGAAGTTATGAAAAAATTTCCATACCTTGAATCTTGAAATAAGATGTTTTCCATTCGGTCATTTGATTTTTGAACCATATATTTCATTTTTATTATTAGAAGGAGCTTCTTCATTTTACCAATGAATGGAATGGTGGTATATGACCAATCCATCTTGACATCTTTGCCAACATCCTAACAAAAAATCCAACTCAACATCAAACTATATGAAGCTAACATGTTTTCCATAAGTATTTTTATCTTGATCTTTTTATCAAGAAAGTTTACAAATGCTACTTGAGCATCCTTAACATGGCCAATGAGAGGTACATATTTGGTCTGCATGGATTAAAAATGACTAATATTAGGGATGAGAGAAAGACCAAGAGATTTAAATACTTTTGCAAGCATGAAATTGTTTGAGGTACTATAGTCAATAATTATATTATTCAATTTATACCCATTGACTAGTAAGGCAAGGTAAAATGGTTATACATCCAAAAATAGTTACGGAGATATTGAGGCAAGAAGGTTTTTGAAATGATTATTTAGTGCTGACATTTTTGGAACACATATTTGAGCTACTTTCTTTGATAAAATTTATCAAATTTCTTGGGATGAGTTCTCAATTACTTAGTTTCAGACATTTAAATTTTAAATTTATTAACATGTTAAATGATTTCAAAAGGTGAGGATGTGGTGGGGACATCAAGAACTATGAAAACCATGACATGATTAGGATTTTCATTCTTAGAATCAATAGAAGAAAAAATTGATTTGACAATAAGAGATGAAAGATACTTACTCAAAGAGGCAAATGAATTCTTGGCTAAGGTATTATTAGGATTATTATTGGATGACCCCATGGAAGTGGGTAGTGGTGACCCTCCATTTGTGTTTGTTTATTGTAGAGTTACCATTTGAGGATTCAAATTATTTGTTTTGGAAATGGAAGACAATGATTCTTTCTCCATTTGTGAGCAAGTAAAAACTACACAAGAGTATCTATCCATGTATTCTTTAAAATATTCATCAGGTGAGTATTCATAATACCCAATTTTTTCATAACCACCTTCTTCTTCTATTTCAATTTCCTATTCAAAAAATTCATCTCCTTCATCTTCATAAGTTCCATTTATTACATTAACCAGTGGAACTTACAAGGTGATCCTTCAAGGTGATTTCAAAATTTGATTCTTATTCTGGTTTTGGTATGAGGCATGATGAGAAATTTCCTTCTTCAATTTAGTCAAATCATTGACCAATTTTTACAGAAATGGATCAAAAATTTCATCTTTAAAACTCCAAAACTCATTTCTTGCTAAATAGTTATTGATTTTCCCTGATATGATGAGGTCATATTCCACATCAATGGTAAGTTTTTGAGTGTTATCTAGAGTATTTGGTTGAGATATCTATAATATAAAACCAAATTTAGGTAACTAAGTATTTTTGAAGAACCTCTTTTGAGTATGTGTAGTAGGATGAGAACTAGTAGGAATTTTATGAATCAACTTATTGAACTTGGCTACAAATTCTCTCATGGGCTCTTGTAGTTATATATTCATCTAATCTAAGTGATAAAGAAGGGCATGAGCATATTATTCAGTCTTGAATATTTCTTCAAGCTTGGTTTTCATGTCTTCCCAGTCGATAATGGAGTGATGTGGAAAGTAGTAAAACATTTCTACTACAACATCTTAAAATGATTCCACTAATAACCATATGGAAACATCTTCATGTTCCACTCCAAGAACTCCACATGTTATGATGAAAGATGTGATATGATCATAAGGATGTTGTTTTATGTCTCCATAGAACTTGGGAAATTTATTTTTAGATCCTTTTGGTAATTCATGTAGTGGAGGAACCAAAGCTAGAAAAATGTTGTTCCATCCCCATGACATAGGTGCAACCATTTCTTCTTCTTTTTCTTCTTCTTATTCTTTTAGTGAGATGATATATAATAGTGTTGAAACTAATTATCCAATGGGATATTCAAGTGGATTTTCAAAAAATTTGTCTTGGAATTTTTATGGGAATAAGTATGAAATATTTTTGTTCTTGTGGCTCAAACATAAGATCATAAAAGACTACAATTTCAATTTCTTGATTTTATTTACTAAATTTTCTTTCTACCAATTTTTCTTAGATCATTAATAAGGAATGAAACTATAAAAAATGCATACTTTTTAATAGGATTACAACAAGGATATTAAACATTTAGATAGGTAGATTTTCTATTTTTTAGTTGCTTTTAAAAAATTATGGGTTTTAGAACACACACACACACACACACACACACACACACACACACACACACACACACACACACACACACACACACACACTTGATTTTATTTACTAAATTTTCTTTCTACCAATTTTTCTTAGATCATTAATAAGGAATGAAACTATAAAAAATGCATACTTTTTAATAGGATTACAACAACGATATTAAACATTTAGATAGGTAGATTTTCTATTTTTTAGTTACTTTTAAAAAATTATGGATTTTAGAATACACACACACACACACACACACACACACTTGACATTTTTACACACATTTTACAGGGTACACAAACACAGGACACACACATCTTCACACACACACACATTTGCACACACACACATTGTTGGTGAATTTTTAGAGTATATTTTAAGGGTAAAAAAAGGAAAAATCTTCCCCATTAGATTTGCCAAAAATTGTTGGTGAAATAAGTTTTTGCAGGTAGATTATTGGTTTCCACTAACAAATTATTCTTGGGTAGGGGAGGATCTCATTTATTAAATGAAAACTAATTAAAATTGTGGGTTGGTTGTTAGGCCAAGGATCACACATGAATACTCCACTAAACCTATGGCAAAGTGCTCATATAGTGTACAAGTGAGGAATTTTCTTGGAAATATTTAAAGGGGAGTAAGAGAAATAGTTAGAGAGGGGGTTAATGTTGTGAGTAGGCATTTGGATATTTTCACCAATAATAACCATAGTAGGTACACATTCAATAGAAGAAAAAAACAATGTAAGAAATAATAAGACTAATAAATTAGGGACACAAAGTTATGAATTCATTAATCAAAGAAAAAAAGTTATTTCTTTATTATACAAGATTGTAGTTGCTTGCAACCTTGGAAAGTAGAGAGTATGGAATAACATAGGAAAGGAAAAGAAATAAAATAATGTAGCTTATTTCTTATAGTAGAAGTGAAAGCCAATAACTAATAACAATCAACAAATGCTAACACTTTGGAATGGAGAATCCATCCCAATTTAAAGCTTACAAATTGTCTCTTCCTCTCCCTCATGTGAATTTTCAACTTACTATCACTTGTGACCTTTCAAATTCCTTAGGAATGAAATTAAGTCCTTTTTTACTATTTTTGAAAAGGGACTTTTACAATGTAAGATTAAGTCACTTAAGTGAATAAGACATAAGAGTGAAAAATTACATTCCCAAAGAATAAATAAAATGTTAGAGAGAGATGTAAGAGGAGAGACAAGTGAAATTTCATAGATGAGATAGCCTCTTGTTGATGAAGGAACTAATTTTGATGTATTTTTGAGGAAATGCTTCATGAATGATATTCTTTGTCTCTGACATCCCGTTAGATTAAAATAATGTGATTGCAATTTATTTCTTTTATGAGATGTAAACACCTTACAAGGCATTGAATAAGTGTTCAAAAACATTGCTAAATGACTTACACTTTTTGAACTTGAGATAATTTCCTATTGCTGAAAATATGGTGATCCTCTTTGAACACAAGGTTGGAGTTAGGAAATGGAGATCAATACATTGTCCCTCTTGGATTCAAAATTCACCTATGTGACAAATATGTCTCCTTTTTGAATTAAATTATCATTAGGATACTTAATCACCTTATTTTTCATTTTTTACTCATTAAAAAATGTCTTCTCCTCTAGGTAGAAGGATAGTTTCCTTATTTAATTGGGAATGCATATTTAAAAACCTTAAGTTCTTCTAATCACCATGATGTTCCATAACTATTCCAAACATATCTAGGTGATATTTTTTTAGCACAAGAGGCTCATCATCCTTTTTTATTGAAAAATACCATGAAATTTACTAATTTTAGTAATCCTTAATGTATAAGTCTATTTTTAGTCACTGGTTGCTCAATTTGACACTTTTAAGTTTTCCTGATGTGCAAGAAGAAATGAAAACTCTGATAATGAAATGTTTACAACACTTAATATTTATATATTATGAGTATTATGAACGCTTATTATTTTTAAAAGTGGGTCTTTCTGGTGTAGGAATGGAATAAAAGTGGTCTCAAAAGTTTTGTTATTTCATAAGGATGCTTTGCTCCATTTTTTAGAAGACATATATCACCAGAATTATGTAGATATGAAAAATGAGTTTTTATTTAAGGAAACTTTGTTTGGTCATCAAAATTAATGTAAACCATGATTGGATGTAAGGCTGGAATAAATGGAAAGTCATTTTTCATGAGTTTCTATTAAATTTTCATACGGATTTGACAAGGGTTTGGGAGATATGATCAAATTTCCATATTTATCATATGAGATCTCTCACACATTTTTTAGCAGCATGAAAACCAAGAGAGTGAGTTTTTTGCGGAAATGAAGCTTTACAAATTAAAAAGGGTCAAGTTTTTGAATATGAAGATTTTTATTCTTACTTGCAAAACTTAACTTAAGTTTGACTTGAACAAGCTTAACTGAGGTTGTATGAGAGTTGATATGGATTTGCACCTAAAAATATGATAAATGTGAAAATGGGGACACAAAGGTGTTCTTTGCATCAGATCATGCCAAGTGTCAACTTGTGGTTTTGTGTGGATGAGATGTAGGGGATCAAAATTGATTATGGGGGTTGCACTTAGGTTATATATGTCCTAGAGCTAGTTGAGGGAGAGGGAGCACACTTTTTTGTCCCTCATGTCCCTTTACACCTTAGGGACAATGTGAGTGGATAAAAAGGGTGAAAAAAAAATTCATGGGTGCATGCAACATGAGGGGGGGTAAGTAGTTAAGAAAACATGAAATTTTGTGACTTCTTAGGTGCAAAATTGATGACCTACAAGTTTTCAGGATAAAGGCTCCATAGAGCAGCACACTTTTATATGCCCCATTTCCTTTTGCACGTTGATGACAATTCAAGGGGACACCATATGCTCAAAAAATCACAAAGGGGGAGTCATAGACACAAAACTACGCACATATCATCACTTTACTATGCCATTGGTATGTTTTTATATGCATGGATCTTAAGTAAGAAAACTACACATTGGTGACACTTTCCCTTTTCCCTCTATGTTCTTTGATTGATTTATATTGTGACTTTATTCTACATCTCTCAGTTTTTTATGCACTTATGATCAAGTCACAGGGATACTTGTATGTTTTTCTTGTCATATCTATCATTCTTGGTCTCAGGACACGAGCACCCACTCTGGACACTAGCGCCCAGGAGATCATGTCCCCTTCTGGGTACTCCTGTCCTCCTTGATCTTTCTATACGTTTTATAATTTTTGGTTGGCCTTGTTTATTTTCTTATCCTTATTCTGCATTCTTAGTCAGCTTTTGGTGTCACTAGTGACGAAATTTAAGCAAGACACTCATATATATACACAACATATTAACAATTATTCTGGTTGGAAAATCAAGAGGGACTATCACATTTACATATTACTACTACTACTCAAAGGGACTGCATTCTAGGCTATATACATTGCATAGGAAGGGAAGTGTTGAATTTCATACCACATATCTGCATTCTTATATCAAAGCTAACTATAGCACAATATCTTGGTTTCATCGGTGTGAGGGAAAACCTAGTCTAAGGACACTATTTCACACACAAGCATAAAGAAGTACATGGAGTCTGAGATGTAGTGTATCACTCGGTAATAAATTCACTCATCGAGTGACCACCGGGGTCAGTTCGACTTCACATGTTGCATGTTTTTTTCAGATCTAATGTGTTTCTGAGCTTGTGTAGATATCTAGGGTTTTTTTTAGGTTGGAGGTGTGATCAAAGCCCTAATGATGAAATCGGACTAACAAAAAAGAATAGAAGCAAATATCTCCAGACCCAGAAAAGACTAGATCCTAAACATTCACACAGTCACAAGAACCCATAATAGTCACCAGTGCCTGGCCCTTAGCCAACCATCTCAACATTTTTTCCAGCTTGATCCAACACTCAGACAATCTCAATCACTTCCAGATTAGCCAAAATTAGATAAATTTATACTCCATGTGTATTTACTTAGATTTAATCAATTTTGGTAACTTGTAAACTAAATATTGTTGTATATATTCACTTGAATATCAT
Source organism: Taxus chinensis (assembly GCA_019776745.2). Lineage (NCBI taxonomy): Eukaryota > Viridiplantae > Streptophyta > Pinopsida > Cupressales > Taxaceae > Taxus > Taxus chinensis. The sequence goes on along the minus strand of CM034151.1, from coordinate 137,157,073 downwards.
TTTTTACAATACTTACTCTGAAATAAGATTTAATTCAAATCAGATTAAATCATTTGGAAAACTCTTTACCCTAGGATCCACATCCCTTATCGCTCAAAACTAGTACCCATCCCAGATCATCATAGGACCTTTATGAACATTCAACCAATTCTTTCCAACACCTGTGTAGAATCCAAATTGCATGATTTCCTCCAAAATCTTGAATATCAACCCTATGTCATCCAAAAAATTATTTCATTTTGAGCATTTGATCCTAATCACCTCTCGAGTCCTGACTCTTACATTGCCTCCACCATTCAAAAACTTGACAAATATGCTCTTCCACTCACCGCATCCACATAAATGTTGTTCCACCTTCTCCCCCTTGTACTACAGTAAATGATAGCACTAATATAGATTATTTACACGATGAAATTCTTACCTGTGAAAATATTGATGATAATGATTATGATCATGATGATACACATGTTAATAACGAGGTTTATTGCATTAATATTGTTGAATGTGAATCTATTCCTCATATCTCTTTTGCTTATGAAATTATTTCCAATGATTACCATGTTGAATCCAATGCTAATCCTTGTACAACTCCTATTCTTCATGTTGATCATACACTAATTGACTCTTCACATACTACACCTCTAAATCCTCCACATACATCCCCTTCTTCCACATCACATTCCCATCCTCGAGTACCTATGATCAATCATAATGGCAAGGCCCAACCACTCAATGTCCCTCTTAATGCCCAAACCATTCCTTTGTAAGACATCCTTTCTTTCATGCATGTCGTCAGTGATTTGTAAATAAAATTCTATACCCTGTCCTTAGAGAGAAAAGCATATTATACTTCTATTGACAATAATACCATTCATAGAAATCCCATCCCTAAGAAAATTCACAATTTCATTTTTCCTAAGGGTTTTACTCTGCGTGTTTTCACACGTTTTAATAGTATGTACAATCCTTATTGACATCTTAAATTTTTTTAGTAGCCATGGCTTCATGTTCCAATGATAGGTTTTTACTAAAATCTTTCTATCATAGTCTTGTGGATATTGTTATTTGGTGGTATATTAATTTACCTTGTGGATCTATTAGCACTTGCTATGATATGGAGGATGCATTCCTTAGACATTTCATTTCTAATAATGGGCCTAAAGTTACATATAAATGCTTACCTTCTTTACAACAAATAAAGATAGAACTAATTCTAGATTATATTTTATGCTTTAATTCTTGCATGCACCATTTACTTTTTCATCCTACTGATCTAGAAATACAATATATCTTTTTCATGGCTTAATTCCTCCTTTAAAATAAAGGTTGGTATATGATACATGTGATTCCTTTACTGATCTTTGTTATAAAGTTATTGATTTAGGAAAATACTTACTTGTGGATCATATTATGGTACCTATTTTTACTTTGTTTGCTCCTCTCATACCCATTTCACCACCTTTATGGTCACCATCTCTTCCTCCACATAAGCATCCCTGCTCTCCACCCACATGTCATCATTCACCTAGATCTTCCCCACATCCCACCCATGGACCATTATATTTCTCACATGCTACTCAACCACGCAATATCTTACATACTTTACTTGATAAGTAGCTAATTCATTTACCTTCCAGCTAAAACCACCCCCTCACCGAATGCACCACCATTGTGACCACCCCTTTTTTAATTTCCACTGCATTAATGGCCATCGTAACAATGATTATTATTCCTTCCGTGATAGACTTCAACAGTTAAAAGATACAGGTGTCATTGCCTTCTGCACCCACTTTTGTGATCATTCTCTCTTTCCCTCACCACCTTCTAAGGCCATTCTTAGTTCCCCTCATAATATTAAATCAACGACATATCATCAAAAGTACTCATTTTCCCTCATATCATCATTAATTAATTACACTAAGCTAATTAATTAAGTTTCCTATCCAACAAATACCCTAATTAACGACCTTCCATTAATAAATCACCCCTTCTACTTAGAATAATTAATTATTATTAATTAATTAGCTTTCCCTTCCATTTAACCAATAAATCGATATATAATTGATTTAATCCCCTTATAATAGCCTAAATCGCACTAATATTCCTCTAATTGGCTTCTATAAGCTTACACTTACCTATTAATTAATCATCTTTGATTAATTAAAATACCCCCAACTCCCATGACTTGCTCAACATGTATTAAACCCTTCTAAAGTAAGGTTACCTTTAATAAAGATACCTTATCCATTCCTAATCATGTTTTACCTTTATCCCACATTCATGAGAATGTGTTGAATCCTTTATCCTTTGGGCTATATAAAGAGCCCTTCACCTACCTTTTTACTTACACCTAAACTTTCTAAAAGAGTGAATGCAAAGCATATAGTAAAGAGACTAAGACTTGCACCTTGCCCTTTTGAGAGTTCATCATCTTGAACAGTTAAGCCTCTTTCTTAAAGTGCTTGGGTCATATGGGAGGTGTCAAAAGGGTCTTGTAGCGCAAATTTGATTAGCCCCCATTCCTAGGTTCTTGGAACACTAAGGACAACTATTTTGATAGTCATGGAGCTTACTTAGATCCATTCATTTATTTGTTGTTAGAGAATAGAGGAGTTTAGATATTTAGCATTGTTAGTTTCAAAGTTTGTATTGATGAATGCTAGCATCTAACCCTTGTTTAATTCTTATCATGATGGTGTTTATACTTTGTTTTAGCTAAATTGTAGAACTATTTTAGGTGGTAGTTCTTGCTTCATTTGATTTAGCATTAAGAAAAGTATACATGCACACATTTGGCACACCCGGTGGGACATACTCCATTGTCCTTTGCACTTAATTTCAATTTTTTGTAGTTAAGTTTTATTTTTGGTTACTAACCCTCTTTTACACATGTTGATCTAACTTGTTTTTCTTAACATGTTTTGTTGAGTTTGCATGTGTTGGGTCTTCCTTGTAGGTATGAAGGAGGTGAAGTGCTATCAAAATTGGAATTGAGGGGAAATTTTCAAGATTTCTCCATGTTTTCATTTTTAGAGCTTACTTTTTTTAACATTTTACATGATAGTTTTGTCAATTTCTTGAAAATTTTCAATTCTTGAGCATGTAGGTTAGTGTTTGATAGTGCTGAGTCTTCTATTTACATATTAATGTGGTGGGTTGCTGTCAAAATTTAATCTTAGTGAGAAAATTTCAAGATTTCATCATGTTTTCATTTTTAGAGCTTACTTTTTCATCATTCTACATGCTAGTTTTGTCAATTTCTTGAAAATCTTAAATTCTTGAGCATGTATGTTCATGTTTGATAGCGTTGAGTCTTTTATTCATATATTAATGTGATGGGTTGTTGTCAAAATTGAATCTTGGTTGGAAAAATTTACCCATTTTGTAGATTAAGAGACGTTTTTTTTGACATTTTTTGAGTGCATGTCAAGTGCATACCCATGAGCATAAGAGCATATGTGTAACCCATCTTCCGAAGGCCATAACTTTTTCTCCCGAACTCGAAATGACTCCATTTTTTTTGCGTTGGAAAGGTATTGAAGTTAAATATGCAATAAAAACATAAATTTGGAATTTATATTTATATAAATTATAAGTTTTTCTATTATTTTAAAACTGGTCATTTTCTAATATGTCTAACGTTTTGATGAATGTTGTATTTTCATGCTTACTCGATTTAGACCAAAGCGTGTGTATGATCTTCTCTTGAACCTTTTGGTGATCTTGAGAATCAAAAACAAATTTGATTTCTATCTTGTTAACATTGGGATTAAACTTGGAAACTTGATTATTCATTTTGCTTAAGGGAATGAACCTTTTACAAAGCATTTTTTCAATGGTCCTTTGATTTGAAGTTTTCCATTTCTATATAGTTGGGATAAAGTTTTTGTATACTCTTCTCTTGCACCTTAGGGTGATCTTGAGAATCAAAAGCAACTTTAGTCTTCATTTTATAACATTTGGTAAATTGGAAACTTCATCTTTCACTTTTGGTTTAAGGGAATGAACATTTATCAAGAATTTTGTATGGTTCATTGATTGAAAAGATTTTCTTTACTTTTTAGTTGGATTATTTGTTGTGTATGCTCTTCTCTTGCATCCTTGGATGGTCTTGAGAATCAAAAACAACTCTTAATCTTCTTTTAAATAATATGATTTTCTTGGAGAACTACTAATGCTTGAGTGTAGGACCTAAAAACACTTTTCAAAGAAAGGAGGAACCAAAACAAAATCAAAAACTACTAATACAGTTGTTATACAAGTTGCCAAAAGGTGTTCAAGAAAACCACACCTAATTAAACAAGATAAAAAAACAACATATTCAAAACACTGTATTGCAGGTTTCGAAAAAGGGTACGTCCCTCTCCGCTCAACTGGAACATAACCCCTTTGGCATAACGCCTTAAGCTACAACAATGGGGGTGGTTCTAGGAACCCCAAAGTAGTCCACGCAAGAGGGAACCTTGTGGATGAAACGGGAAGTGCTCCGCACTACCTACTTGACTAGTGATTCCTTTGTGAGATAGCGTTACAAGTTGTCCATTGTGGCGACCCCAGTGATAGTACACGTAGACGCACTAGTTGCCTACTGTTCTTGAAGGGGGTAAAGTAAAGCCGAGATACTCCCAAACTAGTCAGTTTGATGTTTTGGGTAAATCACGCTCGTTTGTGGCAACTTTGTAACACCTAGGGCGAGAGAACCACCTAGGAGAATATACTTTGGCCAGGAGCCCACTTTGACCATTTTAAAACAGTGTTGAGTTGTGAACCTTCTTTTTGAGAAACGTGTGACGTATTACTTTCGCCTAGTTTTTACTTGCCTTAGAGCAAGGCGAAACTCTGCTGAAGTGAGGCTAGCATTTTTTGTCATTTTTTCTTGATTTATTTCCTTCATATTCTTTTGACACTTTGTTGATCAAAAGAGGTTTGATTACCTTTGTGTTTCCATTCGACTGTTTCTCTCACTTTTATGTTCGTTTACGCCCGTCCATGTTTGCGGCTGGGTTAGTTAAACGTCTAAAGTGAGTGGAGGCATTTTCACGTCATTTGGTAGCCATTGTGATCTTGATACCCATGTCAAGATTGTCATTGTAGTTAGGCGTGGTTCATCACCGCGGACTTTCATAGAGGAGTTAGCTTATTTGTCTCGTATCATTACAATTTCGATATTTATGTTTTGTTTCTTGTAAACTCAACATAAATACCTATATTGTACGATTACGCTGCACACATTCTTAACTATTCCTATCTATACTTTGAGATTTTTAGTTCGGTTTTATTATTACCTCAAATTCAAAAGGTGTTAGGCAATACCATTTGTGCATGTTATATCAATAACACCTCGATATCAATACTTCACTTTCTTGCAAAGTGGGTTAACATATCTTGGTGATATTGTTGTGTCATTCACAAATCGTAATTAACATTTTTTGAGATATAGGTCTTAATTAGACTTGAGCTTGCTCATCGTATATCTTGATTGGGAGATCGCATTTAACTTCATGTATTTACTTACGTCTTGTTCATTCCTTTGAACTTGGCATAAGTGGAGACATCTTGTTAATCATCTGGTGTCATAAATTACTTTAAAATGTAGTCTAGGAGGTACGTCATTTGATTAAGTTTTGACACCAAATGATTGTTCATTGGTGACTTTATCATTCTATCACATTGGTATTCTCACACTGTTAATTTACTCTTAACACGTACATCTTGTGTTTCACTTAGGGGTAGTCATTGAATTTTGAACAAATATACAACTTACCTTAGTGAAACTTATCACGAAAACATGGCTCCCAAGACGCGTCTAGGTTTAAAGAAACAAACATATGAGGAACAACATGTGCAAGCTTGGGAAACCTCTAACAACAAAGGGTCAAACCCATTTATCAGACACGATCTAGGACCACTATTTTCTGTAGAAAAGGAAATAGAAGAAACGGTTGACCATAGTGGAAACGAATTAGAATCACCACACGCAGACTTTGATTTTGACCCCACTCTACTAGATGAGTTTCTCCTTAGAAATAAAGATAGAGTTTTGGCACGGATCATGGAATTAGGGGCCAAATTGCCCACCGAGAATGAACCAATATTACCTACAAATGACACTACTAAGGAAGAACGCCCCCTTATCAATATGGAAGATATTTTAACATGTGGGCATGCTTCCACTTCTTACGCAGAAAATGATAAAGTGGTAGGGCATAGAATACCCCTCATCAAAGTGCCATGAAGAAAAAAGATAGAACATGAGATAGGGGAAGAACCTCCACAATACAAAGAGGAAGAACCTTTAGAAGAAGAAGAAACAAACCAAGTCACAATCCAACAACAACTCAATAACCTAAGCTGACAACTAGCTTTGCTTACTTTCCAGGTACAGAAAGACACAAACAAGAACGTTCAAAAGTCAAAGCCTAAGTTTAGGATCCACGAACTCCATCGAGAAAACCAAGGAGAAGAAGACACAGGGTATCATCGTGTACAATCCCCCACTTCTCCCACTAAAGAACAATTGCTCGCAAAAGAAGTGCAATCTATGAAAGCAGCACTTGCTAGCTTACAAGAAAGTAATATAGGGAGTATTAGGAAATACCAATATGAAGAAATATGCCCCTATCCTTTTGACAAGACAATGACCCTTCAACCCTTTCCAAAGAAATTTGATATGCCAAAGTTTGAAAAATACAAAGGAAAGGGAGACCCAAGGGATCATGTTAAAGATTTCTACATGGCATGTCAAGAGGTGTCTTATAGTTATAATTACCTCATCAGACTTTTTCCTAAGAGTCTCGGAGGTCAAGCATTGGAATGGTTTACGCGCTTACCACAAGGATCAATATTCACTTGGCTAGAATTGGCGGAAAGATTCGTGCGTCATTTCTCGTATAACATAGAGAGTGACATCACCATGGTAGACTTGTGCGGCACAAAACAACGCCCAAATGAGACCTTCGCTAGCTTCCTCCAACGATGGAGAGGGAAAGCTAGTCGCTTCGCTTGTGCTTTCCTTGAGAAGCAGCTGGTCAGTATTTTCGTCCCTAATCTCAACCCAGATATAGCTTTCCACCTCCAAATGCATTGTGTCCGCACCTTTGAGGAGGTTATCGTGAAAGGGATTCAAATAGAAAAGGCTCTCGTTGCCAAAGGCACCCTCAAAACCCAATCTAAAGACAACCAAAGTGTCAAACCCGCTAACAAGCTGAAGATCTTTAACAAAAACAAAAACATGGTGGGAGACGGAATCACTGATTCAAAACGTGTTCAAAAAGTCCAAACAAGTCAACCTTTTAAACTAACCAAGGGCCCAATTCAACCACCACCAAAGCGACGAATATTCACCTCCCTCAATGAGCCATTGTCCGTCATACTAAAATAGTTGGATGCGGCCCACATGATTACCTATCCTACAATGCAACCGTTTGATGACAACGCTCCTAAACCTTCATGGTATAAGGAGCATGAATACTGCAAAATGCATCGCGTTAAAGGTCATAAAACAGATAAATGTTTGCAACTTCGCCACTATATTCAAGACCTCATCGACAACGGGGAGATAGAGGTGGATAACCCTAGCCATATGCAAACACCTAACGAGAAGATGGGGATTTTTAAGGAACCATTCCCCAAGCATGATAAGTCGAAAAAGGTAAAACCGGATCAGGGAGAGTCATCCCAAACCTATAAAGCCGCAAATTACTTGTATACCAAGAGAGATAACAATCATTACGATTCGCTTATCAGATGTATTCGCTCCCCTGCTGACCGCGTCAACACCATCCAGATTAAGGGAAAGGACTATGCTACAGTAACAAGGTGCGCCCGCCTCGTAATTCCGGACCCCTCTCCGTCGACCCCGCATACTGGTAAGTATAACCTTTTAGAACAACTTTAGAAGACATCTGCTAAGATTTCGATCTTAGACCTTCTCAAGATTTCCAATGTACATAAGGACATCCTGTATCAAACTCTTCAGGGGTCGGGAGTGCCTTTAGAAGTCGATCCGGCATACCTTCAAACCGCAGTGGAAAATATTGCACCAAGTGAGCATCTCACTTTCAACCATAGGGAGGTCCCTACCGAGAATCCTACACATAATCTTCCCTTATACATTGAGGTATTTGTTACCCGCAGGAAAATCAAACGGGTGCTTGTGGATAACGGATCTGGATTGAACATCTACACGCTTAAATTAGTCAAATAATTGGGACATACGGAAGAAGATCTTGAGTCCCATATCATCACTATCACCGCATACGACAATGTGGAAAGAGAGTCAGCAGGCACCATTACGCTGCCAATGGAGGTGGGCCCCACTTGCCATCAGACAAAGTTTCGCGTCTTAGACTTGGAACTTCCATATAATATGCTTCTAGGCCGACCATGGATCCATGCCATGCAAGTAGTGCCAGCAAAATTTCATCAATGCATCAAGTTGAAGCATGAGGGACATACAGTAACAATACTAGGAGACTCAGAGCCCTTTGCTCATTGTAGAACTCTTAATAGCTTTGCACGAAAGGGTACATACGCATGTCCCTTCACAAATATAGTTGTCCCTCTTCATTCTGAGGCCATGGAATCTAGAGTAGATTCAAATTCTCTTAGTTCTTGCACTCATGGGGCATCTACTTCAACATCTCCATTTAATTCATGGGAGATGAAAATTCTGGAATATGGCTCTGGGGAGTATAATGTACAACAAGTGCTCTTGGTTTCTGACCTCTCCTTGTCACCCAAGACTAGAGGTCAACCCAACTACCGCTTCAGGAGACCTAGAGAGGAACATACTATTGGGTCATTCCTACCTGGAGGCTTGTTAGCTGAGGAGAAATTACTTGATCCACCTACTGCATGGGTCCCTGAGGACACTCAGCCATCTTGTTATCAAACCCCAGAATATGAAAAATCTAGCAGACTGATGTACTCCATGGGCTACAAAGGCCTAGGATGTGGGAGGAATGAACAAGGACAAAGAGAACCAGTCCCTCTTCCACATTTCAAAATAGAAAGATATGGCATTGGGATTCAACCTTATGGAGCACACCCCAACGATCAAGATGCGACTTGTTCTGAGCATGAGGATAGCTCCAATTATCTAGACAACGATACAGATTCCTGTTGTAGCCAATATGAGGATCTGGCCTCCACGAACCTTTTCATGAATAACACTGTCCTAACCATCACCCCCACTGAACCAACCCTTGACCTTGTATACCCCTCCCTTGTTGAATGGGACCAACAACGTCACGTACCACTAGATTTATTCGAGAACGAAGAGGCTATTGCAGAGTTCATGGGCATAAGGGATACAATTCCCATTAGAGATCACAAGAATGGTTTCTTTATCGACTTAGACACCTGCGCCTACTTCGGCGAGGAGGCTGAACTTCGTGGTCAGCAAAATTTAAAGAAAAGAGAGGGCAAGAGTTCTAAAGAAAAGCCTCGGCAAAAATCGAAGTCCAAGTCACACAGTGAAAACCTCTTTGAGGCATTGGCTGACAAACAAATAAGAAAATCAAAGGACAAACAAAGTGACCACGCCAAGGATGAAAATCTCGTAGAGACATCCTTGGATGAAGATCTCAACCTACCTCCCGATCCTACGCGTATGGAGGATTTATCAAAATTGTTAGTTGAAGAAACCATTGATGTCAATATTGGTACCGAAGAAGATCCCAAGATAGTAAAATTGGGAGCATCACTCTCAGCCAGAGAACAAAAGATGTTCACTATGCTACTGCGAGAGTTTATTGATGTGTTTGCATGGTCTTACAAAGACATGCCCGGCTTAGATCCAACTTTGGTTGTGCATAACTTGGTTGTGCACGCAGACGCTAAGCCTATCAAACAGAAGTTTCGAAAGATGCACCCAAGAGTGGCCTTGTTAGTTAAAGAAGAGTTGGAAAGGTTGTTTGCAGCAGGATTCATCAGGCCAATTGATTGTTCTGAATGGATATCAAACATTGTTCCTGTCCAAAAGAAACCTATTGGTATCCGAATTTGCATAGATTTTAGGGACATCAATAAAGCTTGCCCTAAAGATGACTTTCCGTTGCCCAACATTGACATGATTGTTGACTCAACCGCAGGGTACAAAATGCTATCACTTATGGATGGCTTTTCGGGTTATAATCAAATTAAGATCGCTGAGGAAGACCAACACAAAACAGCTTTCACAACTCCTTGGGGCACCTTAGGTTATCAGGTGATGCCATTTGGCCTTAAGAATGCAGGAGCAACTTATCAGCGGGCCATGACAGTAATATTTCACGATATGATTCATGACATCATGGAAGACTACGTAGACGACATCCTGAGAAAGTCGAAAACAAGAGAGGATCATCATATCATTTTGCGGTGTATCTTTGAACGCCTGCGTGAATACAAAGTCAGGCTAAATCCAAAGAAGTGTGTCTTCAGTGTGCTATCTGGGAAACTATTAGGCTTCATCGTGTCAAGATGAGGTATTGAGGTAGACCCTGCTAAAGTGTCTGCCATCACAGAAATGCCTCCACCTGAGAATATCAAGCAACTGCGTAGCTTGCAAGGGAAAATTCAAGCCATTCACCGCTTTATCTCCCAGCTTGCAGATAAATGTCACTCATTCACTCATTTGCTTAAGAAGGACATCACTTTCATCTGGTGACCTGAGCAACAACAAGCCTTTTCTTTGCTTAAACAGTACCTGGCTAATCCACCTGTCCTCATACCTCCCACTCCGGGAGAACCACATTTGCTCTATATTTCTGCTACGCAATACGCTATTGGTGCACTGCTCACCCAATATGACCTTAGCCATAAAGAGAAAGCAGTGTACTATCTGAGTCGCACCCTCATCGCCTATGAATGTAATTATCCTTAGATTGAAAAGGCTTGCTTGGCCGTTGTTTTTACCTTTCAGAAACTTCGCCATTACCTGTTAAATACTAAGACCAAGCTCATATCCAAGGTCGACCCACTCAAGTATTTGTAGTCCAAACCCGCCCTCACAGGTAGAATGGCTAATTGGATCATTCTACTCAGTGAGTTTGATATAGAATTTATCCATCAAAAATCAATTAAAAGACAAGTGCTTGCTGACTAGCTAGCGGAAGCACCTTTGCAAAGCACAGAACCTTTGAGTATGGATCTGCCATATGCATCTTTGCTCTACATTGAAGAATCTATCATATGGCAGATACATTTTGATGGATCTTTTATGTTTCATGGTTCAGGTGCAGGAGTGGTCCTTATTACTCCTTCGGGTGATCCTATACCGCATGCTTTCCGCCTGGCCTTCCCTTGCACAAACAACATTGCAGAATATGAAGCACTCATTGCAGGGATGAAACTAGCCATCAAGTGGAATATTCAACATGTTAAGGTTGTAGGTGATTCGCAGCTAATCATCAAATAAGTTAATGATGAGTATAAAGTTAAGGATGACAAGCTCATACCTTACAAGAAGTTGGTGGAAACTCTGAAGGAGTATTTTGTACGCATTACCTTTGAGCAGATCCCAAGAGTGCAAACCAGATCGACATATGTTATGGCAATGGTGGGATCTATGCTTCGTATTCTGCTAGGGAACAATGATATGCCATTTTTCATAGAAAATCTACACCAGCCTGTGTATGACGTACCGGAATCTTACCTGGCTTGTTAGGTTGTTGGTCCCTATTCCCAGTGGTACGAACCCATTTTCACCTATCTTAAGGACAGTACTTTCCCTCCCAATATCTCCCATTCTGAAAAGTAAATCCTGATTCACCAGATAGCTCATTACACCCTTTTAGGAGGTACACTTTATTGTCGTGGCTACGATGGGAATCTGTTACGTTGTCTGGATGTGACAGAGTCAATCCAGGCAATTAAAGAAGTACACGAAGGAGTATGCGAAGCACATACAAATGGAATGGTCTTGGCTAAGAAACTATTAAGAGTAGGTTACTATTGGCCCACCATGGAAACTGATTGTTGTACTTATGTTAGAAAATGTGTGCTTTGCCAAAAGTATGGAAATTTCATCCATGCTCCATCGCAACCATTGCAACCAATCACTACCCCATGGCCATTCTCCAAGTGGGGACTTGATCTAATAGGGAAGCTTACTCCTACCTCATCTGATGGTCATACACATATCATCACAGCTACGGAATACTTTACAAAATGGGTGGAGGTTGTCCCTTTAACCTATGTCACAGGAGCACAAATTTCTAAATTCATCATGAATCACATTATTTGCCGATATGGTATCCCTGCAGCCATTGTCACAGATAATGAGAAGTCATTTAAGAAAAAAACTGTGGAAGGTCTTTGCCAACGGTTCCAAATCAGATTGAAATGGTCCACGCCATATTACCCTCAGGGTAATGGACAAGCTGAGGCAACAAACAAGACTTTGGTAAGGATAATGGAGAAGATGGTTAGCAAAACCGGTCTAAACTGGCACCAACAAATCCACCCAGCTCTCTAGGCCTACCGAACATCAATTCGCACTCCCATGGGTGCCACGCCATATTCCCTAGTGTTCGGGATAGAATCTATCATCCCTTTAGAGATTGAACTCCCATCCCTGCAAATTTCTCTTCGGGACTATTTGGATAAGGATGAATATTATCGAGTGGCAAGATTGGCTGAGTTAGAGCTCCTGGATGAGAGGCACATTCATGCTCTTAATCACCTAAAGGTATATCACCACAGAATCTCCCGCAACTACAACAAGAGAATCATCCCTCGCCAGTTTGAGGTGGGTGATTTAGTTATGAAGGAGAACCAGTTCAACACCAGAGCAGAGCGAGAAAAGAAAGGGAAGTTCGAACCACACTGGTTATGACCCTATGTCATAGTTGTCAAGTATGGCACAGAGGCATACAAGTTGGCTCACCCCAATGGTGATGAGCTCCGGGAGCCCATGAATGCCATGCATCTTAAGAGGTTTTATGCCTAAACATGGCACAAGAAAGTCATAAAAATCACAAAATAAATATAAAAACATCAAAATAAATAAATAAATCAGAAAAAGAGAAAGAGAAAACAGGTCGTCCACTAGTGAAAACCACGCAATTGTGGTACTTTGGACAAGTCCTTGGGTGAAAACCGGTTTCCGGCACCTCGAGAGGATTTTTTGTTCACAAGCATTTTGTATTAGAAGGGTAGTTGTCTTTTTCCTGGACCTGGTTCTACCTTCGAGTTTCCTTGTGCACACCATCTAGTCCAGCCTTAATCCGGCTTTACCTTCTTCTATTCGTCTGTAAGGTACGTGGCCTTTCTTTATTTCCCATCTTACGCTGGGGACAACTCAACGACTTCACCTTCTTGTTCATAAGCGCGTGGCTTCTGCCCTTGTATATTCTCCACCTAACGCTGGGGGCATCCATGCTTTCTTGATTACCTGCACATAGCTTTGGAAAACTGTTAAAAACACAAAAACAATAGAAAATTGTTTGAGAAAACACAAAAACAATAGAACATTGTTTCACAAAACACAAAAACAATAGAAAATTGTTTCGAGAAAACACAAAAACAATAGAACATTGTTTTGAGAAAACACAAAAACAATAGAAAATTGTTTCACAAAACATAAAAACAATAGAAACATTGTTTTGAGAAAACACAAAAACAATAGAAAATTGTTTCACAAAACACAAAAACAATAGAACATTATTTCACAAAACACAAAAACAATAAAAAATTGTTTTGAGAAAAACACAAAAACAATAGAACATTGTTTCGAGAAAACAACAAAAACAATATATATATATATATCAAAAAAATCTAAAAACAAGGTAAAAATTTTCAAAAAATTCCTAAAAAGTAAAACACCCTACAAAATGGTAACTTGCTTCTTACGGCTGAAACTTGTGTCTTACACATGGTATTTTCTCCATATCATGTTGGTTTGTCTCACATCTTCCCCGATTAATACGACTCGCGGATCACTGGATTCACAACCATTCACAAAAGCTATCTGCTTACTTCGTCTGTACTCTGTGGCACTTTTGGTTGCCTGGTGCTGTTTCGTTGTGCACAAATGCTTTTCATGGACCCCGTGTCTATTTTCATTTCCCCTTGCATATATCCTTGCTTGGGGCATCATTTTTAACCCTTGTCGTCAATCACGAACTTGTGGATCTCTTCAGCACTGATAACAAAACATTTGTACAACTGTCTTGACCGTTGTTGGGTTAGATATGTGCGTTCGTACTTGTTTTCCCTGTTATATGAGCTTGTTTCCTTCTCGTATTGCATTGCAGTATTGTATTTTGCGTGGAGTTGGTACTTTCAACAATGGACAATTGTTCGTAGTATGGCTTTTCATGTCATTCTACCTTTGTCATATGCTTATATTTTTCATAAGGACCGATGATGTAGTTCCTATGGCAATATGATGACATCAAATTTGTTCCAAACAAATAAGCGGCTAGAGGTTAAGCTCTTCTCTCCCCTCATCCATATTTCTTCTACACGACTTCCCTTTCACCCCTAATTCTCCCTCTCCTCGGGACATCCTGCCTCGTCCCCATTTTTATGCCTACTTCTCATATTTTTCGATCGTCGATCGGCTTCCTTCATCACCCCATCGACACTCGAGGGGGCATCTCTCCCTCCTACTAATTTTTCTTCTATCCCTTCAAAATCTCTTCTGTCTACTATCTTTGAAGTGGCATCACTTACGCCACCCCAAAGAGGGGCAAATGTAGACACCTATAATTACACGCAAGCAATTTAAATACTTAAATTGTGCTAATTATCCCCTTTCTCGCAAATCAACGACATATCGTCAAAAGCACTCATTTTCCCTCATATCATCATTAATTAATTACACTAAGCTAATTAATTAAGTTTCATATCCAACAAATACCCTAATTAACGACCTTCCGTTAATAAATCACCCCTTCTACCTAGAATAATTAATTATTATTAATTAATTAGCTTTCCCTTCCATTTAACCAATAAATCAATATTTAATTGATTTAATCCCCTTATAATAGCCTAAATCGCACTAATATTCCTCTAATTGGCTTCTATAAGCTTACACCTACCTATTAATTAATCACCTTTGATTAATTAAAATACCCCCAACTCCCATGACTTGCTAAACATGTATTAAACCCTTCTAAAGTAAGTTACCTTTAATAAAGTAACCTTTCCATTCCTAATCATGTTTTACCTTTATCCCACATTCATGAGAATGTGTTGAATCCTTTATTCTTTGGGCTATATAAAGAGCCCTCCACCTACCTTTTTACTTACACCTAAACTTTCTAAGAGAGCAAATGCAAAGCATATAGCAAAGAGACTAAGAGCTTACACCTTGCCCTTTTGAGAGTTCATCATCTTGAAGAGTTAAGCCTCTTTCTTAAAGTTCTTGGGTCATATGGGAGGTGTCAAAAGGGTCTTGTAGCCCAACTTTGATTAGCCCTCATTCCTAGGTTCTTGGAACATTAAGGACAACTATTTTGATATCCATGGAGCTTACTTAGGTCCATTCATTTATTTGTTAGAGAATAGAGGAGTTTAGATATTTAACATTGTTAGTTTCAAAGTTTGTATTGATGAATGCTAGCATCTAACCCTTGTTTAATTCTTATCATGATGGTGTTTATGCTTTGTTTTAGCTAAATTGTAGAACTATTTTAGGTGGTAGTTCTTGTTTCATTTGATTTAGCATTAAGCAAAGTGTAGACACCTATAATTATGCCCAAGCAATTTAAATACTTAAATTGCGCTAATTATCCCCTTTCTCACAAATCAATGACATATCGTCAAAAGCACTCATTTTCCCTAATATCATCATTAATTAATTACACTAAGCTAATTAATTAAGTTTTCTATCCAACAAATACCCTAATTAACGACCTTCCGTTAATAAATCACCCCTCCTACCTAGACTAATTAATTATTATTAATTAATTAGTTTTCCCTTCCATTTAACCAATAAATCAATATTTAATTGATTTAATCCCCTTATAATAGCCTAAATCACACTAATATTCCTCTAATTGGCTTCTATAAGCTTACACCTACTTATTAATTAATCACCTTTGATTAATTAAGATACCCTCAACTCCCATGACTTGCTAAACATGTATTAAACCATTCTAAAGTAAGGTTACCTTTAATAAAGCAACCTTATCCATTCCTAATCATGTTTTACCTTTATCCCACATTCATGAGAATGTGTTGAATCCTTTATCCTTTGGGCTATATAAAGAGCCCTCCACCTACCTTTTTACTTACACCTAAACTTTCTAAGAGAGCAAATGCAAATCATATAGCAAAGAGACTAAGAGTTTGCACCTTGCCCTTTTAAGAGTTCATCATCTTGAAGAGTTAAGCCTCTTTCTTAAAGTGCTTGGGTCATATGAGAGGTGTCAAAAGGGTATTGTAGCCCAACTTTGATAAGCCCCCATTCCTAGGTTATTGGAACATTAAGGACAACTATTTTGATAGCCATGGAGCTTACTTAGGTCCATTCATTTATTTGTTGTTAGAGAATAGAGGAGTTTAGATATTTAGCATTGTTAGTTTCAAAGTTTGTATTGATGAATGCTAGCATCTAACCCTTGTTTAATTCTTATCATGATGGTATTTATGCTTTGTTTTAGCTAAATTGTAGAACTATTTTAGGTGGTAGTTCTTGTTTCATTTTATTTAGCATTAAGCAAAGTATACATGCACACATTTGGCACGCCCGGTGGGACATACTCCATTGTGCTTTGCACTTAATTTCAATTTTTTGTAGTTAAGTTTTATTTTTGGTTACTAACCCTCTTTTACACATGTTGATCTAACTTGTTTTTCTTAACATGTTTTGTTGAGTTTGCATGTGTTGGGTCTTCCTTGTAGGTATGAAAGAGGTGAAGTGCTATCAAAATTGGAATTAAGGGGAAAATTTCAAGATTTCTCCATGTTTTCATTTTTAGAGCTTACTTTTTTAACATTTTACATGCTAGTTTTGTCAATTTCTTGAAAATTTTCAATTATTGAGCATGTAGGTTAGTGTTTGATAGTGTTGAGTCTTCTATTTACATATTAATGTTATGGGTTACTGTCAAAATTTAATCTTACTGAGAAAATTTCAAGATTTCATCATGTTTTCATTTTTAGAGCTTACTTTTTCATCATTTTACATGCTAGTTTTGTCAATTTCTTGAAAATTTTCAATTCTTGAGCATATAGGTTAGTGTTTGATAGTGCTGAGTCTTTTATTTATAGATTAATGTGTGGGTTGCTATCAAAATTAAAATCTTGGTGAGAAAATTTCAATATTTCATCATGTTTTCATTTTTAGAGCTTACTTTTTCATTATTTTATATGTTAATTTTGTCAATTTCTTGAAAATCTTAAATTCATGAGCATGTATGTTAATGTTTTATAGCGTTGAGTCTTATATATTAATGTGATGGGTTGTTGTCAAAATTGAATCTTGGTTGGAAAAATTTTCCCATTTTGTAGATTAAGGGACGTTTTTTTTACATTTTTTGAGTGCATGTCAAGTGCACAGCCATGAGCATAAGAACATATGCGTAACCCATCTTCCGAAGTCCATAACTTTTGCTCCCGAACTCGAAATGACTCCATTTTTTTTGCGTTGGAAAGGTATTGAAGTTAACTATCCAATGATAATATAAATTTAGGATTTATACTTACATAAATTATAGGTTTTTCTGTTATTTTAAAACTGGTCATTTTCTAACATGTCTAATGTTTTGATGAATGTTGTATTTCCATGCTTACTCGATTTAGACCAAAGCGTGTGTATGATCTTCTCTTGCACCTTTTGGTGATCTTGAGAATCAAAAAAAACTTTGATCTCTATCTTGTTAACATTGGGATTAAACTTGGAAACTTGATTATTCATTTTGCTTAAGGGAATGAACCTTTTACAAAGCATTTTTCAATGGTCCTTTGATTTGAAGTTTTCCATTTCTATATAGTTGTGATAAAGTTTGTGTATGCTCTTCTCTTGCACCTTAGGGTGATCTTGAGAATCAAAAGCAACTTTAGTCTTCATTTTATAACATTTGGTAAATTAGAAACTTCATCTTTCACTTTTGGTCTAAGGGAATGAACATTTATCAAGAATTTTGTATGGTTCATTGATTGAAAAGATTTTCTTTACTTTTTAGTTGGATTATTTGTTGTGTATGCTCTTCTCTTGCATCCTTGGATGATCTTGAGAATCAAAAGCAACTCTTAATCCTCTTTTAAATAATATGATTTTCTTGGAGAACTACTAACGCTTAAGTGCAGGACCTAAAAACGCTTGTCAAAGAAAGGAGGAACCAAAACAAAATCAAAAACTACTAATACAGTTGTTATACAGGTTGTCAAAAGGTGTTCAATTAAACCACACCTAATTAAACAAGATAAAAAAATAACATATTCAAAACACTGTATTGCAGGTTTCAGAAAATGGTACGTCCCTCTCCGCTCAACTGGAACATAACCCTTTTGGCATAACACCTTAAGCTACAACAATGGGGGTGGTTCCAGGAACCCCAAAGTAGTCCACGCAAGAGGGAACCTTGTGGATGAAACGGGAAGTGCTCCGCACTACCTACTTGACTAGTGTTTCCTTTGTGAGATAACGTTACAAGTTGTCCGTTGTGGCGACCCCAGTGATAGTACACGTAGACGCACTAGTTGCCTATTGTTCTTGAAGGGGGTAAAGTAAAGCCAAGATACTCCCAAACTAGTCAGTGTGACTTTTTGGGTAAATCACACTCACTCGTGGCAACTTTGTAACACCTAGGGCAAGAGAACCACCTAGGAGAATATACTTTGGCCAGGAGCCCACATTGACCACTTTAAAACAGTGTTGAGTTATGAACCTTCCTTTTGAGAAACGTGTGACGTATTACTTTCACCTAGTTTTTACTTGCTTTAGGGCGAGACGAAACTCTGCCGAAGTGAGACTAGCATTTTTTTCATTTTTTTTATTTATTTCCTTCATATTCTTTTGACACTTTGTTGATAAAAAGAGGTGTGATTACCTTTGTGTTGTCATTCGACTTTTTCCCTCACTTTTATGTCCGTTTACGCCCATCCATGTTTGCGGCTGGGTTAGTTAAACGTCTAAAGTGAGTGGAGGCATTTTCACGTCATTTGGTAGCCATTGTGATCTTGATACCCATGTCAAGATCATCATTCTAGTTAGGCGTGGTTCATCACTGCGGACTTCCATAGAAGAGTTAGCTTGTTTGTCTCGTATCATTACAATTTCGATATTTACATCTTTTTTCTTGTAAACTCGACATAAATACCTATATTGTACGGCTATGCTACACACATTCTTGACTATTCCTAGCTATACTTGGAGCATTTTTTTGTTTGGTTTTATTATTACCTCGATTTCAAAAGGTGCTAGGCACTACCATTTGTGCATGTTATATCAATAACAACTCGATATCAATACTTCACTTTCTTGCAAAGTGGGTTAACATATCTTGGTGATATTGTTGTGTCATTCACAAATCGTAATTGGCACTTTTTGAGATATAGGTCTTAATCAGACTTGAGCTTGCTTATCGTATATCTTGATTGGGAGATCACATTTAACTTCATGTATTTACTTACGTCTTGTTCATTCCTTTGAACTTGGCATAGGTGGAGACATCTTGTTAATCATCTGGCGTCACAAATTACTTTGAAACATAGTCTAGGAAGTACTTCATTTGATTAAGTTTTGGTACCAAACGATTGTTTCATTGGTGACTTTATCTTTCTATCAAATTTATATTCTCACTGTTAATTTACTCTTAAAACGTACATGTTGTGTTTCACTTAGGGGTAGTCATTGAATTTTGAACAAATATACAACTTACCTTAGTGAAACTTATCACGAAAACATGGCTCCCAAGACGCGTCTAGGTTTAAAGAAACAAACATATGAGGAACAACAGGCGCAAGCTTGGGAAACCTCTAACAAACAAGGGTCAAACCCATTTATCGGACACGATCTAGGACCACTATTTTTTGCAGAAAAGGAAATAAAAGAAATGGTCGACCATAGTGGAAACGAATTAGAATCACCACACGCAAACTTTGATTTTGACCCCACTCTACTAGATGAGTTTCTCCTTAGAAATAAAGATAGAGTTTGGCACGGGTCATGGAATTAGGGGCCAAATTGCCCACCGAAAATGAACCAATATTACCTACAAATGACACTATTAAGGAAGAATGCCCCCTTATCAATATGGAAGATATATTTATAGGTGGGCATGCTTCCACTTCTTACGCAGAAAATGATAAAGTGGTAGGGCATAGAATACCCCTCATCAAAGTGCCACGAAGAAACAAGATAGAACATGAGACAGGGGAAGAACCTCCACAATACGAAGAGGAAGAACCTTTAGAAGAAGAAGACACAAACCAAGTCACAATCCAACAACAACTCAGTAACCTAAGCCGACAACTAGCTTTGCTTACTTTCCAGGCACAAAAAAACACAAATAAGAATGTTCAAAATTCAAATACTAAGTTTAGGATCCACAAACTCCATCGAGAAAACCAAGGAGAAGCAGACACAGGGTATCATCGTGTACACATCCCCGCTTCTCCCACTAAAGAACAATTACTCACACAAGAAGTGCAATCTATGAAAGCAACACTTGCGAGCATACAAGAAAGCAATATAGGGAGTATTAGGAAATACCAATACGAAGAACTATGCCCCTATCCTTTTGACAAGACAATGACCCTTCAACCCTTTCCAAAGAAATTTGATATGCCAAAGTTTGACAAATACAAAGGAAAGGGAGACCCAAGGGATCATGTTAAAGATTTCTACATGGCATGTCAAGAGGTGTCTTATAGTGATAATTACCTCATCAGACTTTTTCCTAAGAGTCTCGGAGGTCAAGCATTGGAATGGTTTATGCACTTACCACAAGGATCAATTTTTACGTGGCCAGAATTGGCAGAAAGATTTGTGTGTCATTTCTCGTATAACATAAAGAGTTACATCACCATGGCAGACTTGTGTGGCACAAAACAACGCCCAAATGAGACCTTCGCTAGCTCCCTCCAACGATGGAGAGGGATAGCTAGTCGCTTCCCTTGCGCTTTCCCTGAGAAGCAGCTAGTCAGTATTTTCGTCCCTAATCTCAACCCAGATATAGCTTTCCACCTCCAAATGCATTGTGTCTGCACCTTTGAGGAGGTTATCGAGAAAGGGATTCAAATAGAAAAGACTGTCATTGCCAAAGGCACCCTCAAAACCCAATCTAAAGACAACCAAAGTGTCAAACCCACTGAAAAGCCAAAGATCTTTAACAAAAACAAAAACATGGTGGGAGATGGAATCACTGATTCCAAACGTGTTCAAACAGTCCAAACAAGTCAACCTTTTAAACTGACCAAGGGCCCAATTCAACCACCACCAAAGTGACGAATATTCACCTCCCTCAATGAGTCGTTGTCCGTCATACGAAAATAGTTGGATGCGGCCCACATGATGACCTATCCTACAATGCAACCATTTGATGACAACGCTCCTAAACCTTCATGGTATAAGGAGCATGAATACTGCGAAATGCATCGCGTTAAAGGTCATAAAACAGATAAATGTTTGCGACTTCGCCACTATATTCAAGACCTCATTGACAACGGGGGAGATAGAGGTGGATAACCCTAGCCACATGCAAACACCTAACGAGAAGATGGGGATTTATAAGGAACCATTCCCCAAGCCATGATAAGTCGGAAAAGGAAAAACCGGATCGGGGAGAGTCATCCCAAACCTATAAAGCCGCGAATTACTTGTATACCAAGAGAGATAACAATCATTACGATTCGCTTATCAGATGTATTCGCTACCCTGCTGACCGCGTCAACACCATCCGGATTAAGGGAAAGGACTGTACTGTGGTAACAAGGCGCGCCCGCCTCGTAATTCTGGACCCCTCTCCATCGACCCCACAAACTGGTAAGTATAACCTTTTAGAACAACTTGAGAAGACGTCTGCTAAGATTTTGATCTTAGACCTTCTCAAGATTTCCAATGTACATAAGGACATCCTGTATCAAACTCTTCAGGGGTCGGGAGTGCCTTTAGAAGTCGATCCGGCGTACCTTCAAACCGCGGTTCCCTACCGAGAATCCTACACATAATCTTCCCTTATACATTGAGGTAGTTGTTACCAGCAGGAAAATCAAATGGGTGCTTGTGGATAACGGATCTGGATTGAACATTTGCACGCTTAAATTAGTTAAACAATTGGGACATACAGAAGAAGATCTTGAGTCCCATATCATCACTATCACCGCATACGACAACGCGGAAAGAGAGTCATCAGGCACCATTACGCTGCCAATTGAGGTGGGCCCCACTTGCCATCAGACAAAGTTTCACGTCTTAGACTTGGAACTTCCATATAATATGCTTCTAGCCCGACCATGGATCCATGCCATGCAAGCAATGCCATCAAAATTTCATCAATGCATCAAGCTGAAGCATGAGGGACATACAGTAACAATACCAGGAGACTCAGAGCCCTTTGCTCATTGTAGAGCTCTTAATAGCTTTGCACGAAAGGGTACATATGCATGTCCCTCCTAGATATAGCTGTCCCTCTTCATTCTGAGGCCATGGAATCTCGAGTAGATTCAAATTCTCTTAGTTCTTGCACTCATGGGGCATCTACTTCAACATCTCCATTTAATTCATGGGAGATGAAAATTCTGGAATATGGCTGTGGGGAGTATAATGTACAACAAGCACTCTTGGTTTCTGACCTCTCCTTGTCACCCAAGACTAGAGGTCGACCCAACTACCACTTCAGGAGACCTAGAGAGGAACACACTATTGGGTCATTCCTACCTGGAGGCTTATTAGCTGAGGAGAAATGACTTGATCCACCTACTGCTTGGGTCCCTGAGGACACTCAGCCATCTTGTTATCAAACCCCAGAATATGAAAAATCTAGCAGAATGACGTACTCCATGGGCTACAAAGGCCTAGGATGTGGAAGGAATGAACAAGGTCCCTTTTCCACATTTCAAAACAGAAAGATATGGCATTGGGATTCGACCTTATGGAGCACACCCCAACGATCAAGATGCGACTTGTTCTGAGCATGAGGATAGCTCCAATTATCTAGACAACGATACGGATTCCTGTTGTAGCCAATATGAGGATCTGGCCTCCACGAACCTTTTCATGAATAACGCTGTCCTAACCATCACCCCCACTGAACCAACCCTTGACCTTGTATACCCCTCCCTTGTTGAATGGGACCAACAATGTCACGTACCACTAGATTTATTCGAGAACGAAGAGGCTATTGCAGAGTTCATGGGCATAAGGGATACAATTCCCATTAGAGATCACAAGAAGTGTTTCTTTATCGACTTAGACACCTGCGCCTACTTCGGCGAGGAGGCTGAACTTCGTGGTCAGCAAAATTTAAAGAAAAGAGAGGGCAAGAGTTCTAAAGAAAAGCCTCGGCAAAAATCGAAGTCCAAGTCACACAGTGAAAACCTCTTTGAGGCATTGGCTGACAAACAAATAATAAAATCAAAGGACAAACAAAGTGACCACGCCAAGGATGAAAATCTCGTAGAGACATCCTTGGATGAAGATCTCAACCTACCTCCCGATCCTACGCGTATGGAGGATTTATCAAAATTGTTAGTTGAAGAAACCATTGATGTCAATATTGGTACCGAAGAAGATCCCAAGATAGTAAAATTGGGAGCATCACTCTCAGCCAGAGAACAAAAGACGTTCACTATGCTACTGCGAGAGTTTATTGATGTGTTTGCATGGTCTTACAAAGGACATGCCCGGCTTAGATCCAACTTTGGTTGTGCATAACTTGGTTGTGCACGCAGACGCTAAGCCTATCAAACAGAAGTTTCGAAAGATGCACCCAAGAGTGGCCTTGTTAGTTAAAGAAGAGTTGGAAAGGTTGTTTGCAGCAGGATTCATCAGGCCAATTGATTGTTCTGAATGGATATCGAACATTGTTCCTGTTTAGAAGAAACCTATTGGTATCTGAATTTGCACAGATTTTAGTGACATCAATAAAGCTTGCCCTAAAGATGACTTTTCGTTGCCCAACATTGACATGATTGTTGACTCAACCGCAGGGTACGAAAGGCTATCACTTATGGATGGCTTTTCGGGTTATAATCAAATTAAGATCGCTGAGGAAGACCAACACAAAACAGCTTTCACAACTCCTTGGGGCACCTTCTGTTATCAGGTGATGCCATTTGGCCTTAAGAATGCAGGAGCAACTTATCAGCGGGTCATGACAATAATATTTCACGATATGATTCATGACATCATGGAAGACTACGTAGACGACATCCTGGGAAAGTCCAAAACAAGAGAGGATCATCCTATCATTTTGCGGCGTATCTTTGAACGCCTGCGTGAATATAAAGTCAAGCTAAATCCAAAGAAGTGTGTCTTTGGTGTGCTATATGGGAAACTATTAGGCTTCATCGTGTCAAGACGAGGTATTGAGGTAGACCCTGCTAAAGTGTCTGCCATCATAGAAATGAATCCACCTGAGGATATCAAGCAACTGCGTAGCTTGCAAGGGAAAATTCAAGCCATTCGCCGCTTTATCTCCTAGCTTGCAAATAAATGTCACTCATTCACTCATTTGCTTAAGAAGGACAGCGCTTTCATCTGGGGACCTGAGCAACAACAAGACTTTGCTTTGCTTAAATAGTACCTAGCTAATCCACCTATCCTCATGCCTCCCACTCCGGGAGAACCACTTTTGCTCTATATTTCCGCTATGCAATACGCTATTGGTGCACTGCTCACCCAATATGACCTTAGCCATAAAGAGAAAGCAGTGTACTATCTGAGTCGCACCCTCATCACCTATGAACGTAATTATCCTCAGATTGAAAAGGCTTGCTTGGCCATTGTTTTTACCTTTCAGAAACTTTGCCATTACCTGCTAAATACTAAGACCAAGCTCATATCCAAGGTCGACCCACTCAAATATTTGTTGTCCAAACCTGCCCTCACAGGTAGAATGGCTAATTGGATCATTCTACTCAGTGAGTTTGATATAGAATTTGTCCATCAAAAATCAATTAAAGGACAAGTACTTGCTGACCAGCTAGCGGAAGCACCTTTGCAAAGCACAGAACCTTTGAGTATGGATCTGCCAGATGCATCTTTGCTCTACATTGAATAATCTATCATATGGCAGATACATTTTGATGGATCTTTCACGTTTCATGGTTCAGGTGCAGGAGTGGTCCTTATTACTCCTTCGGGTGATCCTATACCACAGGCTTTCCGCTTGGCCTTCCCTTGCACGAACAACATTGCGGAATATGAAGCACTCATTGCAGGGATGAAGCTAGCCATCAAGTGGAATATTCAACATGTTAAGGTTGTAGGTGATTCGCAGCTAATCATCAAACAGGTTAATGATGAGTATAAAGTTAACGATGACAAGCTCATACCTTACAAAAAGTTAGTGGAAACTCTAAAGGAGTATTTTGTGCACATCACCTTTGAGTAGATTCCAAGAGCACAGAACAGATCAGTAGATGCCATGGCAACGGTGGGATCTATGCTTCGTATTCCACCAGGGAACAATTATATGCCATTCTTCATAGAAAATATACGCCATCCCGCGTATGACATGTCGGAATCTTTCCTGGCTTGTGAGGTTGTTGGTCCCCATTCCTCATGGTATGAACCCATCTTCACCTATCTTAAGGACAGTACTTTCCCTCCCGATATCTCCCGCTCTGAAAAGCAGAGCCTAATTCACCAGATAGCCCATTACACCCTTTTAGAAGGTACACTTTATCATCGTGGCTATGACGGGAATCTGTTACGTTGTCTGAATGTGATGGAGTCAATCTAGGCAATCAAGGAAGTACAGGAAGGAGTATGCGGAGCGTATACAAACGGAATGGTCTTGGTTAAGAAATTGCTGAGAGTAGGTTACTATTGGCCTACCATGGAAACTGATTATTGTAATTATGTTAGAAAATGTGTGCTTTGCCAAAAGTATGGAAATTTCATCCATGCTCCATCGCAACCATTGCAACCAATCACTACCCTGTGGCCATTCTCCAAGTGGGGACTTGATCTAATAGGGAAGCTTACTCCTACCTCATCTGATGGTCATACACATATCATCACAGCTACAGGAATACTTTACAAAATGGGTGAAGGTTATCCCTTTAACCTATGTCACAGGAGCACAGATTTCTAAATTCATCATGAATCATATTATTTTCCGATATGGTATCCCTGCAGCCATTGTCACAGATAATGGGAAGTCATTTAAGAACAAAACTATGGAAGGTCTTTGCTAACGGTTCCAAATCAGATTGAAATGATCCACAACATATTACCCTCAGGGTAATGGAAAAGCTGAGGAAATAAATAAGACTTTAGTAAGGATAATGGAGAAGATGGTTAGCAAAACCGGTCTAAACTGGCACCAACAAATCCCCCCAGCTCTCTGGGCCTACCGAACATCAATTCACACTCCCATGGGTGCCACGCCATATTCCCTAGTATTCGGGACAGAATCTATCATCCCTTTAGAGATTGAACTCCCATCCCTGCAAATTTCTCTTCGGGACTATTTTGGACAAGGATGAATATTATCGAGTGGCAAGATTGGCTGAGTTAGAGCTCCTGGATGAGAGGCACATTCATGCTCTTAATCTCCTAAAGGTATATCACCACAGAATCTCCCACAACTACAACAAGAGAATCATCCCTCGCCAGTTTGAGGTGGGGTGATTTAGTTATGAAGGAGAACCAATTCAACACCAGAGCAGAGTGAGAAAAGAAAGGGAATTTCGAACCACACTGGTTAGGACCCTATGTCATAGTTACCAAGTATGGCATAGGGGCATACAAGTTGGCTCACCCTAATGGTGATGAACTCTGGGAGCCCATGAATGCCATGCATCTTAAGAGGTTTTATACCTAAACATGGCACAAGAAAGTCATAAAAATCACAAAACAAAATACAAAAACATCAAAAATAATAAAATAAAAATCATAATTAGAAAAAGAAAAAGAGGAAAACAGGTCATCCACTGGTGAAAACCATGCAATTGTGGTACTTTGGACAAGTCCCTTGGGTGAAAACCAGTTTTCGGTGCCTCGGGAGGATTTGTTTGTTCACAAGCACTTTGTATTAGAAGGGTAGGTCATCTATTGGCCTAGACCTGGTTCTGCCTTCGAGTTTCCTTGTGCACACCATCTAGTCCAACCTTGATCCGGCTTTGCCTTCTTCTATTCATCTATAAGGTACGTGGTCTTTCGTTATTTCCCATCTTTACATTGGGGGCAACTCAATGACTTCACCTTCTTATGCATAAGCACATGGCTTCTGCCCTTGTATATTCCCCACCTAAGGTTGGGGGGGGCATCCATGCTTTCTTGGTTACCTGCACATAGCTGTGGAAAACTATTAAAAACACAAAAACAATAGAAACATTGTTTTGAGAAAACACAAAAACAATAGAAAATTGTTTCACAAAACACAAAAACAATAGAAAATTGTTTCGAGAAAACACAAAAACAATAGAAACATTGTTTTGAGAAAACACAAAAACAATAGAAAATTGTTTCGACAAAACACAAAAACAATAGAAAATTGTTTCGAGAAAACACAAAAACAATAGAAACATTGTTTTGAGAAAACACAAAAACAATAGATAATTGTTTCACAAAACACAAAAACAATAGAAACATTGTTTCGAGAAAAAACACAAAAACAATAGAAAATTGTTTGAGAAAACACAAAAACAATAGAAAATTGTTTCAGAAAACACAAAAACAATAGAACACTTGTTTCGAGAAAACACAAAAACAATAAACAAAAATTTCAATAAAAACACAAAAACAATAGAACATTGTTTCGAGAAAACAACAAAAACAATATATATATATATATATATATATCAAAAAAATTCAAAAACAAGGAAAAAAAATTTAAAAAAAATTCCTAAAAAGTAAAATACCCTACAAAATGGTAACTTGCTTCTTACGGCTAAAACTTGTGTCTTGCACATGGTATTTTCTCCATATCCTGTTGGTTTGTCTCACATCTTCCCCGATTAATACAACTCACGGATCACTGGATTCACAACCATTCACAAAAGCTAGCTGCTTTCTTCATCTGTACTCTGGGGCACTTTTGGTTGCCTGGTGTGCTGTTTCGTTGTGCTCAAATGCTTTTCATGGACTCCGTGTCCATTTTCATTTCCCCTTGCATGTATCCTTGCTTGGGGCATCATTTTTAACCCTTGTCATCAATCACGAAACTTGTGGATCTCTTCAACACTGATAACAAAACATTTGTACAACTTTCTTGACCATTTTTGTGTTAGATATGTGCGTTCGTACTTGTTTTCCCCTTTTATATGAGCTTGTTTCCTTCTCGTATTGCATTGCATTATTATATGTTGCATGGAGTTGGTACTTTCAGCAATAGACAATTGTTCATAGTATGGCTTTTCATGTCATTCTACCTTTGTCGTATGCTTATATTTTTCATAAGGACCGATGATGTAGTTCCTATGGCAATATGATGACATTGAATTTGTTCCAAACAAATAAGCGGCTAGAGGTTAAGTTCTTCTCTCCCCTCATCCATATTTCTTCTACACAACTTCCTTTTCACCCCTAATTCTCCCTCTCCTCGGGGCATCCTGCCTCATACCCATTCTTCTACCTACTTCTCATATTTTTTCGATCGTCGATTGGCTTCCTTCATCACCCCATCGACACTCGAGGGGGCGTCTCTCCCTCCTACTAATTTTTCTTCTATCCCTTCAAAATCTCTTCTGTCTACTATCTTTGAAGTGGCATCACTTAGGCCACCCCCAAAGAGGGGCAAATGTAGACACCTATAATTACGCCCAAGCAATTTAAATACTTAAATTGTGCTAATTATCCCCTTTCTCGCAAATCAACGACATATCATCCAAAAGCACTTATTTTCCCTCATATCATCATTAATTAATTACACTAAGTTAATTAATTAAGTTTTCATATCCAACAAATACCCTAATTAATGACCTTCCGTTAATAAATCACCCCTTCTACCTAGACTAATTAATTATTATTAATTAATTAACTTTCCCTTTCATTTAACCAATAAATCAATATTTAATTGATTTAATCCCCTTGTAATAGCCTAAATCGTACTAATATTCCTCTAATTGGCTTCTATAAGCTTACACCTACCTATTAATTAATCACCTTTGATTAATTTAAAATACCCCCAACTCCCATGACTTGCTAAACATGTATTAAACCCTTCTAAAGTAAGGTTACCTTTAATAAAGCAACCTTATCCATTCCTAATCATGTTTTACCTTTATCCCACATTCATGAGAATGTGTTGAATCCTTTATCCTTTGGGTTATATAAAGAGTCTTCAACCTACCTTTTTACTTACACCTAAACTTTCTAAGAGAGCAAATGCAAAGCATATACCAAAGAGACTAAGAGCTTACACCTTGCCCTTTTGAGAGTTCATCATCTTGAAGAGTTAAGCGTCTTTCTTAAAGTGCTTGGGTCATATGGGAGGTGTAAAAAAGGTCTTGTAGCCCAACTTTGATTAGCCCCCATTCCTAGGTTCTTGGAACATTAAGGACAACTATTTTGATAGCCAAGGAGCTTACTTAGGTCCATTCATTTATTTGTTGTTAGAGAATAGAGTAGTTTAGATATTTAGCATTGTTAGTTTCAAAGTTTGTATTGATGAATGCTAGCATCTAACCCTTGTTTAATTCTTATCATGATGGTGTTTATGCTCTGTTTTAGCTAAATTGTAGAACTATTTTAGGTGGTAGTTCTTGTTTCATTTGATTTAGCATTAAGCAAAGTATACATGCACACACAAAGTATACATGCACACAGTCATTCATCCACATCCTCTAGTTATCCCACCTCATTCCACATTCTATCAACCTACCCCTATTGTTATTCCACCACAATGGATTCCTAAGCTGCCCACTTCCACATCTCCCACCATCACACCTCCCATTATTGGCATGGTTTCCTCTATACATCTAATTTGGTACCTACATACGTGATCATGTTCTTTCACATGCTTATGATATGATTCATCAACCTCTTAACCTATGGTAGATGATTCCAATCTCCATATCATTACTTGATGACACTCTCATGTTTTCAAGGTTCATACATGATTCTTGAAGGAATTAAACAAGCATTACTCTCACACTGGGGGAAATCATCCTTTTCCCCCTCCATCATCATCACATTCGATTATCTACATCGTTACGGATCTCATTATCATACAATTATCATTGCATCATTATTAAATATCATCCTACATTTCCATACAATTATCTCATCACATAACCATTTCTATTTACTTGCTACTCATGCCTACATATTAAATAACATAGATATCCTAAATCTACTATATGTAACAACTATTGAATATAAATCTGAATACCAGTACATATTCTACTCAACAATTAATGATATACAATAATCTAGAAATTATGAGAGATGTCCACAACTAACATTTGTAAATGAAGGGATAGAAGAGACTTAGTACGATTTGCACATAATCCCGAAGAAAATATGCCAATCACTGCCAATGCAACTATTGGAATCAGGACACTCAGCATATAGTTGACAATCAGACCAAACAAGCCATCAATATGCTTGTGTGTGTGTATCCAAGTTCTAGGACCAGGGTGCCTATGGAGGACCGTTAGGGTGTCAGCCCTCATACCTCATTACATGGGCGGTATGTGACTACTCAAATATCCTACATAACTATCAATTTTTTACAACTGCGGGAGCTCTAGAACTCGAAGCTTCACCGCTAACCCTATGTTGTCAATCTCAGGCTCTGTGTCTCACCTGTATGTTATTGGACTTCATTGTTATTTTCCTGAAACCTACAATCAGAAAGAATCATCCATAGAGCTCCACATACCGTGTAAACACATATTGGGCTAGGCCAACTCCTAAAAAAAAAGATCTTGCCCCAATGAGGGGTCTAGATTTTCCTCATCATACTCAATAAGGTGAACTATACATGTAGCCGACATGATGTACTACAAGCTCAAACAGATGGGAATGCTTGCCTATAATCACATCTACTCGTTCTAACATTCCTCCACCCACAAACGTGTCTAGGTGTAGACATTAAATCAGGCACTTTGGATAGCAAGAAAGTAGCTAGATGCACGTACTACTATGTAATATAGATGTCCTAAGCATGAAAATAACTGAAGTTCGACCCATGCCTATGAAGCCTGTATTAAGAAATGGCAGTTTTCCTTTGTGGTCTTGCACTCTGTGTGAAGCCTATTATGGATGCTTTTTATGCCCTTGATAATTTATCACTTTGGATGCAACCTTAGGTGGTGATACCATAGATGCTTAGTTGTTTGTGCCCCTGACCTCTTCATACTATGATCACATAGCTTTGGGTCCTTTATATGCCATTTGGGCTTGTTATGAATTTCGATAATTACCCACTAAAAGGATGACTAGTAAGAAATAAAGATGCCCAAATGGCTAGAAAGGATCCAAAATATGTGAACAAATTACAAAGAGGTCAAGGCTTCCTAAGCACTGGCTATCACTGGTTAGGCGGGTGGTGCATCTCAGAAAGTGAAATGCTAGAAGTATTCAAACATATATCTATCTCCGCACAAGGGACAAGGGACATCCATTTCTGTATACACGCATAGGAGGGGAATTTCATTCTTTCATGCAAAGATGGCCAAAGGTACATGATTTACATCTAGTTACTTTTCTCTCTATCAAGTGCGACATGAACAAGATGAACCTAGGGAACAATGTGATCCAGACAATAGACAGATAGATACTACAAAGGGTCTGTGATTTAATGTCTACATGCTTGATCATGACTACTCATTTCCATGTTGACAGTCATATATATATATATATATCCTCATATATATATATATATATATATATATATATACCATATGCTATAAAATTCATTGTTATTCACATACAATTATTATTCAGGTTACATCAAATTCTATGACAATTCTTGTCACGCACTAGCAACATGCAATTTCAAAATTTACACCAAACATATATCAAATCCTGTGACAACTAGTTTTTTGAGCTTATGAATAGTCACGGGCACCTAGACATAGGTACAATCTAATTCCCCATGTGCAATAAACAATCGTCATAAAGTACACTGGTCATAGGAAGATCTTACACGTGGTAAGCCATTTTCAAAAGCTGTCAATGCTACACTCCTGTCCTGTCTATTAATCAATTCGTCACTTTGGCACAATACAGATTTATCTGGGGGAAGGCCCCCCATGCCTCAATACATCCTATAAAATACATCACCTATCCTCATCATTATCACTATCTACACATTTGAGAGCTCTAGAACTTGAAGCTTCACCACTAATTCTACACCATCGATCTACATAGATTATTATCAGTCATCTATTTATCTAATAGCTCCGCTTAACTAGGGGGCAACATTCTAAGTCCACATGCATCTTCAGGTATCGGCACGATCAGAGTCTAATAACATCATCGTGTAAACACATCCTAGGATATGTCACCCCCTCCTACAGCATGTCTCGCCTACTTCATCTCTGCATGATTCTCATCCCACTCACTCAACAACATTGTATATGTGGCCACTACTCGCATTATTGTCAGTGGCCCAAACCATACTCGCTTGTGATTGCATCCACTCACTCTAACATCCTCTGCCTGTTGGCCCACCCTGTACATATGGGAGCAACCATTCCTAAATCAATGTTACCCATGGAGTGTATTTCCATGATCAATGTGTAATATGCATCGTCTGTAACCACATGCCAAACACTCCATACTATTAATTATACACCGTCATACGCATCAACCTAATTTAGACATGGTGGTACTAACTATGATCTTGTAGGGCCTGACCTCCACCCTATTTTCCTCGCTTCCCTAGTAGATCGACACCATATGTATGGCTCTGGGGAATATCCTGGGCCATACCAAATTTTTAAGATACCCGCTCACCCTTGAATAGCTCTTCCACTCTTGGAAATCGGTCTCATCTACAACCACATAGAAACAACAACACCCATTGTATGCTCAACGTCATCCTCCACCCATCCTTTGTTACCTCTATATGGTCTCTAGATAATTGCCTCAAGGTCCATCTGATCCAACATGTACTTGGATATATGACCAGATCTATCCTCATACTGGACCTAGGTCCCCAGCTACTTTGATGCAAATATCCTTTGAGGACTAGCACAATCGACCCGTAGTCACACTAAGTTGCCTCTAGTAGACCGACATGCTCATAATCCCATATATGCTGATAGGGGGGTCACTCTTATCCCACCACAATGGTTAGCCATACATGAATCACTATCGAGACACCTCGTATCACATTGGCCAACACATCTATTGTCACTCCTGAAAAATGTATCTCGTGCCAACCACCTGGTATGCTCTGAATAGTCTCATGCATACCTCATATAAAATACCATCCTCTAACCATCCTCCATAATCTCTAATGAAGCTAGTACTCCATTGTAATTAACTATCCATAGAGCACTATATGACCCAAACATCAAGATCACATCAAAAATAATGGTCGTGTCCATCCTCCTACTTTGAGTCCCCACCCACTTTGCTATAAAAATCATCTGGCCACAGACATCTACTATGGCCATAATATGTGCCCTCTCTCTAGTAATTGGTAACCGCAATATCCTATATACATCCTCCAAAGTCACTGTCATCTCTCATGTCGGAAACCAAAATGTGAAAGTATCCCCACACCACCTCTCGCATAATGTTTTCAATAATGTCATATTATGGGTTACCTCCCCTAATCTCGTGATGTGCCACAAATCGGAATGGTCCAATATACCCCACCCCACTCATCGTTAGTCAGCCCACAACTAAGCAAGGTACTCAAATGACACCCTATGTGGAACTCCCTCGAGTGTATATCTCTCTACAAAGCACAAACAAGTAACAAAACACATTATTATCCTATAGACATACTTAAAAACCTATCATAACAACATTAAAGTATCCTACATTCACCAAACAATACAATAAATCATCCCTTGGACACTAGCGCCCAGGAGCTAGACATTAGCACCCCATGACAAGTCAGTAGCACCAGGAATTGGGTGCTAGTGTCATAACGGACAAAAATGCCCTTGCCACTTCTATATAGGTCATAAATGTCCAGTTTTACAAAATCTCAATTATTTATAAAAATAATTAAAATAGATACATTTAACAAAAATTCCCAAGTTTGATCATACATGCCAGCTCCCTGGTCATCTATGCAGACACAGTCGTTGTCACCCTCTCGAATCTCATCAAAATAGCCTCCCTGACATGTGGCATCCTCAAAACTCAAAGCTCAAATCACACTCACTCTTGGTTTAAATGAAGTTACTATACACCTTTTTCATATTACTATATATAGTAATTTAATTTTACTCTACACTATAGTCACTACTTTCTCCTATTCTCGCAAGTAATACAAGCATGTGATTCGGCTCATATCTTGAGCCTTGTTTCTCCATTTTTCTCCTCATGTGCAGCATCTAGATAACAATATTATCTAGCACAGTACTATATAATTCTAAACACTTTATCTTCAATTATAGCACACGCACTATTTAATATCTACACATACTCTATCAACACTATTGCATCTACTATTTTATCTCTCAATTCCTACTACAATCCTTAACATTATTGATTTCAACTCAAGTACTTGTTTCTCCATCCCTCTCCCTTTCACCAAAATGGGAGGCATACAATCAGATTCATCTTATAATCCCTCTCAGGATACAACACAATCAATTGACAATCCTAATATGTTATTATCACATTTTCTCTGATCTCATCCAGATACGGTTACATTTATTCTATATGATAGTCGATACTTTTGCTATTTCTAATCCACTCCCCCAAATGACCTAATATAGGGGAAAACCAAAATCTCTCCATGATTAATCTTACAAATACATATTTCTCAATCAACTCCTATTATTCAAACCAATCAACCAATACAATAACCTTAGTTATTATCACTTCCAGACGACCTAACTTAAGATCCGCATTATATCACCATCACTTCTAATGACCTAACTTGGAATCCATCTGATACTATTCAAATTACAACAGTCGTTACTATAGGAGTGGGGGAAATGAGACAACATTTCCTTTCCTATATTGCTCTTATGTGGGTTCTTCAATCAAGACAAACGAATTTAAATTGAAACAAAATGGTAACAAATCAGCCCTTATATGTCTACAGTAGTTAGACCTTTTGTGGAAGTGCCAATGGAAGGAGGGAAAAATAGACCTCTCTATCCAACACTCTTCCTCTAGCAGCAGGATGCCTAAATCCTTCAGTTAATGAACAAATCGGTTGGGAATTGATTACTCCCTACCTCTTACATCATCTTAGACAAAAATCCAAAATCTCCAATATCATCATAACTATTTCTCCAAGTCACTCCTTATGATGGTTTTATATCTCTTGCTATGCCGCATGAGTCAAAATGCTGATCCATGGTTCACCATACTACAATTTTATATGTTCTACGTGCACTCTACAATCTAGATTCTCTAGACCTATATAAGTATGTTCCTTACTTCCTTTACGCTACTTGAATTTCATTCAAATAGCATAAGGAGGGAAAATGTAGACACAAAACTATGCACATATCATCACTTTACTATGTCATCGTTATGTTGTTATATGTATGAATCCTAAGTAAGAAAATTACACGTCGATGACACTTTCCATTATCCCTCTACATTATTTGATTGATTTCTATTGTGACTCTGTTCTACATCTCCCAGTTTTGTGTGAACTTTTGGATAGGTCATAAGGATCCCTGTCTATTTGTCTTGTCACATCTATCATTTTTGGTATTAGGACACTAACACCCACTTTGAACACTAACGCTTAGGCACTCATGTCCCTTCTAGGCACTCTTGTCCTCCTTGTTCTTTTTGCACATTTCGTCATTTGTGATCGGCATTGTTTCTTTTCTTTTCTTTTTCCTGCATTCTTAGTTTGCCTTCAGTGTCACTAGTGATGAAATTCAAGCAAGGGACTCATATATATACACAACATATTAACTATTATTTTGGCTAGCAAATCAAGAGGAACTATCACATTTACATATTACTACTACTACTCAAAGGGGCTATATTTTGGGCTACATAAACTGTATAGGAAGGGAAGCTCTAAATTTCATACCATGCATATGCATTATTATATCAAAAATAGTTATATCCCACTATCTTGGCTTCATCGGTGTCAGAAAAAACCTCGGCTAAGGACACTATTTCACACGCAAGCACAAATAACTACATAGAGTCCGAGATGTGGTGTAGCGCTAGGTAATAAGTTCACTTATCAGGTGACTGTCAAGGTCAGTCTGATTTCACATGTTACATATTTTATTCATATTTAATGTGTTTATGAGATTTTGAAGATAGTTATGTTTTATTTTATAGGTTACAGATGTGATTGGATCCTTAACGACAAAACCAAAGCAAAAAAGAAATAATAGAAGTGAAGATATCCAGAACAAAAAAATACCAAATCCTAAACATTCACACAATCAAAAGTGCCTAAAATAGTCACCAATTTCTATTCTCCTACATGCACTTTTGTCCAGTACATTCCTGAGTTCTCGAGCCCTCAGCTAGCCATCTCGACATTGTTTCCAACTAGATCTAGCACTCAAAAAAGTATCAATCACTTCCAGATCAATTGAAATTAGATAATTTTCTACTCCTTGTGTATTTACTTAGAATTAATCAATTTTAGAGACTTGTAAACTGAATATTTTTGTATATAATCACCTAAATATAATTTGTTACAATATTTACTCTAAAATAAGAATTAATTCAAATTAGATTATGAAGACTACTAAAAGTTCCCAGCAAATTTAAACTACCAAGACTAACACCACATAGTCTAATTAACAAATGTTTATTGAATATAACAATAGTTACATCAATTATTAAAGCTTAATGGAATGCTTGAAAGAACTAACATGATATACCAATTTATCATAACTAAAGCATGCCTACTATAATATTCAATTGCTAACTAACTTACACCTAAATAGATCTAGGAGCAATCAAATTGGGGGGTTTGTTGCTACTCTAAGGAAGTGAGATGGTCTCTACAAAAATGACTACAAGATCATATTGGATACCCATATACTAACCCCATTGAATACTTGAGGTAAAGATTGAGCTTGCTTATTAATCATATTTCTTATATGATATGCAAATCAAAGCATGGTGTAAAGTATAAAGGTATGTGGTTAGTCATTTTTATAATTTTTCCTTTGAGGAAAACTAGCATCTTGGTGCATGTGGGACTAAAAGCACAAAGTATATTAAGGATTACCAATCATGATTAACATTTGTTAATCACAATTAGTGAATTAACAAGTGATTAGGATGTGAAGAGCCTTAATCAACCACTTAGGGTCGATTAGGAGGTTAGGATAAGATTTTGAAGCTTGTTGAGATGTTATGGAGGGAAGTGGGATGATTTTGAGTCATTGGAAGAGGGGTTTGAGCCAATAATAGGATATATTGATCAAAACAAGGGTAAAATAGGCTTAATTAGCTAATAATTCTTAAATGTTTGTTTGGAAGAGGATTTTGACTTATGATGTGTTGTAAAGTGGCATCCTGAATACAAAAGAGGATAGGTAATCAATAAAGTGTTGTTAATTAACCTAAATGGTAAGAAACATTAGTTATTTAGCAAAAATCACTAATTATAATGGAAATGGTAAGAATGAGGGTGATGTGTATGCTTTTGGCAATAAGATTGCAAAAGCAAAATTTAGGTGTCTACATTTGCCCATGTTTGAGGTGAAGTAAGTAGCCTCACTTCAAATATAGTAGACAAGCATAAACAAGTAAATGTTTGAAGAAAAATTAGTAGAATGAAGGATTCCCCTTGAAGTGTCGATGGGGTTATAAGAAGTCAATGGACGATCAAAACTTATAGAAAAATATGATATGATAGGAATAAGCATGGTTTTTTATTAGCCCAATTGATTTGGAAGAAAACTTAGTAGCGATAAGAAATGATAAGTGGAGAAAAGGAATAGCTCTTTGCATCCAATCTTCAATAAGAAACTTTTATTTCATCATGTTTCCTCTATGATCTACATCATCGGCTTTATTAAAATAAACAAAAGTGTAAAATAACATGAAAAGCTAAATTACTAACATTTTTTCATTCTTAAAAATATGTAACTCCATGCAACACATAATGCAATGCAATACGAGAAAGTAAACCAGCTAACCTAACAGAGAAACAAGTACAATCACACATACTCAAACAAACAACGTTCAAGATAGTTACACCTATGATTTTGTTGTCAAGCTTCAGTTATTGAACATTCATGTTGTAACGACAAGGGTTAAAAATGGTGCACCAAGTAAGGACACATGCAAGGGGAATAATGGAGGACACACGTACTCCCATGGAAAGCATTCATGCACTATGATACAATATTTGGTAACTCATTGTTGCACGAGAGTACTGACATAGTAAGCAAGTCAACTTTGTTAATGGAGGTAGATCTTGATGATCCACAAGTTGTTTGAGACAAGAACAAGCAAGAATCTAAGAAAGATGTTTTTGTAGGCCAATTTTTGATATTCGAGGATGATGCATTTAACATAGGCTTCAATTGTGTGCATGTCGTTTATTAATTTTTGAATTTTTGTAATTTTTAATGACTTTTGCCAATTTTTTGGATTTTTGAAAAAAATTATATTGTTTTGATTTTTTATTTTTAGGAAGAAGATATTATAGAAGAAATAAAGAATTCGTGGGACATCGTTAAAAGTTCCCATAAGGCAAAAATATTCCCCAGATAGTAGAAAAGGCCGTTAGGAAGCAAAAATAAGCCCCAGCGTAGCAAAAATGAGTGCAAAATAATTATTTATTAAAAATAATCATTGCGAAGAGTGCTAGAAGAATTTAGAAGAACACAACGGCTCTAGGGTGCCTCAGGGGTGAGTAACACATCGTAGGGGGTAAAAATAGGCATATAAGTGATTGCAACAAGTTCATTTACCACACACACTTACCTTTTTAATGTTGATTGAGCTCTAACCTACGAGAGAAGATGATGAGGGTGCAGAACCTAAAACACTATGTGGATCACGTGAGAGACTACATGAGGCTCCCTAGGGATGGCTCGTAGGTACATAAAGCTGAAATTTTCACCTTTGTACTTTTGTAGCATTTAGTTTTGGTTAAAACACATTTTTATGGCATAAGATAGGGTAGAAAACCCACGTGAATGCATCAGCGTGTCTCTTGGGGTGCTCCTGTGCTCATGGGTTATGCTTGTGCCAAGTATGCATTAGTGCATATGTGTCTGTGCATTAGGATGTTTTATCATACAAAATTTTTGATAGGGTGTATTCGTCTATGCGCTTATGCAAACAAAAACATGTTGGCACCATAACATGAGTGCTCATGCGTGCAAGAGGGTTGGGGGAAGTTAGGGTGCCCTAGCACGTAGATGGGGGCCCTGGCATGTAGAAGGGGGTGCTAGCACGGCCAGGGGGTGCTGGTGCACAAAATACACTTTGGAGTGATGTTTACGAGAAAATTTTTTGGGGGACAAATTTGTGGATTTCTTGCCAATGTCTCCGGGACTCTAGTCCCTCTGTTTGGGTGGTACAGCTCTACTTATTATGCGTGTATGAAATTGAAATCGTTGGTGGGAATAATGGTTGGAGATATTATAGGGAATCTCCCGGTAAAATATTACAAGGATTTATAAGGGAATAATTTGCTAGGCGAGCGGGAAAGGGACTGAGAAAAAGAGAGGGGGATTAACGTTGCAGGTAGAAAATTAGATTCCTATAACCATTAACCAAAAAATTCCAACACACATATACTTAGAAGAAAATAATTTTACAAGTGGAAACAAGATGAGTTGAGATTGAGAAATCAAAGTTTATAAAACCTCCTCATCCAAAAAATGCATGAAACTCCTTCTTTCTTTATTGATGCTTTTACAAAATTGTGCATAGTTAGAAGTAGAAGAACATAGAGAAAGGACTACAAGAAATAGTTATCTCCTTTGTTTCTTCACAAGTAATGATCTCTCATGAGTATACAAAAATGATAACCCTTCATCTACCCCCCATGGTGACCTTTCATTTGTCTTTTCCATTCGTGACTTTTGTCATTCTTAAAGAACATTAAGTCCCCTTTTATAAAATAAGGGAAACTTATTACATTTTAGACTATAGTCACTTTAATGAATAAGACAAATGTCATGATTTCTCACAACGAATAATTAGAAAGATGGGGGAGAGAAGAGGAGAAATAATGAAGAAGGAGAGAAAGGAAAAAAGGCTCTGAAGCATGAGTAGGGATACCTCCGTCTTCAATGAAGAGTTTGCCGACAATGATCACAACCTCTGCATGATGCACATACACCCTAGACCACATAATGAGTATTGAAAAACATTGTTCAAGAATGAACATAATAAATGTTTACAGAGATCCTCCTTGACACATTAAACACACCCCAACTGATCTGCTCTGAATCACCTAGCTCCCCGAGCGATAAAAATGAATTCACATGCTTCGTCGTGTGATGCCCTATTTTTCCTTTATATGTTATTGCACTTGATATGATGCTTTCAGGACCTTTGTGAAGTTCTCATTCCTCCATTTTAACCATGAAACCAACTTGCAACCCCATGTGGAGTTTAAAAACCAGAAAGATAAGTGAGAATGAGGCTATCTGCAACTTTCTTCCCCCAACACTAAAACTTTCTATTTTTAGATAATGAGATCGTGACCTACCATTTTGGGACATATCACCATATTTTGCCTTTTGAAACTTGTGGCACATTCCATCCTCTTCCATTTCTAAGGCATTCCTATTTTTAGTAGGTTGTTTTTGGCGACCTGCTATTTTGGGAAAATTGTCTTCTTTGTCATGTTTCTAGTTTTGCAATCTTTCTTGATTATCCTCAGTGATCAAACTTGACATTCATGGGTACTTACTATTCATAGCATGTGGGGAAGCACAAAATATGCTATTTTTAGTAAGTGGAAAAAATGGCCTCGATTTGCGACAGGAACAACTTTTTTGGATTCGGTTCTTTGTTGTGATCACGTGCTCCAAATTTCAATGTGTTTCACTCACTAGAAAGCTCAGAATTAAAAAATGAAAAATTTATCTGGCATGAGTTTCGAGCATGAAGATACCAAGGCAGCCATTAATGGAGTTGCAAATATTTTTTTATAGGTTTAATTTTTATCTCTAATCACAATGAAAACAATTCCATTGGGATAGGTTTTTTATTTAGAGTTTATCCTCACAATTCCAGCGTCATTCGACTATCAGACCAATGGGAAATCTTACAAATAGAAGCTAGGGCACAAAATGAAATTTTTATCATAGAAAATAAACCAAAAATTAATTGCTTCTTAATGGCCTCTAAAAATTAGAAAGTCTGAAAAATATTTTATCTCAATCCGTGCTCTGGATCATGAGATATGAACATTTCTTCAATTTCGCCAACAAGGGTTTCTGGCAACTCACGGGCATGGTTTTGGCTTGAAATCTTCTCTTCTCTTGTTGCAGAAGTGAGGAATGATGGATAAATGATAGTGAGAATGCTATTGAAGGTCTAGATGCAATAGAAATGGAGGAGAGGAAGGGTTTCCAACGGTTGAAGATTTCATGTGCGTGCGTGAAGGGAAAAAGAGAAGCAGGCATCACAGCACGATAGTTAGAAAAATTACACAAATTTCATGTTTTAGAATGTGTTGCAATTTCTTGCACCTATTGCATGAAATATTTGGTGTACTTGGTGTAAAAAATTGTGCTCCATCCCCATTGGGCCACTTAGTAGATTCTGGTTCGATGGAGTGGGGGCTATGAAACTGTGCACAAGGGCTTAGATTACGAAAAGGGGATTAGAGGAGGTCACATTGAGATTATGGAGCCTAAATAGAAGGGTGGTGCATTTTATTGCACCTATTGCACCAAATTTTTGGTGCACTTGGTACAAAAAAGAGCGCCACATTCTAATTAGTCCAAAATTTCACCAAAAATGGCTAACTCCTTCACCTTATGGAGCAACTTGTCAGGCACATAACTTGAGCTCCCAGACATTTTTTTTTTGTGCTGACCTAATTGAATTTGTATTGAAACTCCATTTTTAACACAATGGTGATAGTATCATAGCTTTATTCATCCTATAAATTCCTAAAATTTCCCCATTTTGATCGGGACCGTATTTCCAATTAGTATTTTTTGCCTCCTAAATTTTTACAGAGCTCTCAAAATCATCTATCAAAGATCAGGTAGTTATTTTGACTGCCTTTTCCCTAGGGGCTGAGACTGGGTCACATGGTGGACCATGGGACTAAATTGAAGGGTGGAGAATTTTATTACACCTATTGCAAAAACTATTTGGTGTAATTGGTGCAAAAAGTGCACCATATTCTGATTGTCTGGGTTTTTGACTCAGAAAATGGCTAACTGTTGGAGATTATACACTGGAGAGCAACTTGTCAAGACCAGAACTTGAATTCCAAGAGTTTTTTGATGAAAATTTATATGATATTGAATTTAAATGGCATTTTTAATCCAATGGTTGGGTTTTTAGAGCTTTATTCCACCATTTACCCCTTTAAATTCAAGATTTGTGTTGTGGTTATGAGGTTGTGCATGAGAAAAACTAGATGGGGACATAGTGCACCAAGGTATTGTGAAGAATCTGATTCCACCATATTTTAGATATCTAAATTACATTTCTAATGATATATTTTTTTACTCTTAAATTCTTCCAGAGCTCCCATAATCACCTCCTGAAGCTCAGGGGTTGTTTTTGCACTATGCACTGCTTAAGCGTCCAAGACTCACTTTTGCTGAACTTGCTCCAAAACTTGTGAAACCTTCCAAAACATTCCAAAATTAATTGAAAAAAATTATTGGATCTCCACTATGCCTTCTTGATGGGTTTTGGCTCTCCGTTCTACTCTAAGGGGTGTACGCCGGCCTTGAGAAGTCTTGAGAACATCCCTTCCCAAGCTTGTTGAAAAGCGTGTCTTTGCATATCTAACTTGGGAAGAACATGGAATGACTAGATATTCCTAAATCACCTAAAATACGGTGACATGACACTTCAAACCACCTCAGAGAGAAGGGATAGGACGTACTCATGGATTAGGGTGATAGGAAGGAGGGCTCAGAATGTTCTTTAGGTAAAAAAAATTGATAGGGTATGGTTGTCATGCTCAGAAATTGTGAATTTCCTTGCTACACATTTGCATGACAACAAGTGAATTTAGAATAAAATCAAGGTTTCTAGGAAAACCTAGATGGTAGGAGAAATGAATTAGATAGCAAAATAGAAGAATGATGATAGAATAGAAGAATAAGATCATAATAAATAACCTGATTAACCCTGTAGATGAGATACGAAAGCAACATGGGCAGCTCCGGGCCTATGAGGCGTCGTTCAGGTGAAGAGACCATATTTTTCTAGAGATTACATTGGAGGTGACTAGTTTATCACATGTGGTGCACGTGTCATAGATTACTCTAGATCATAGCCTGCTCACAATTTTAGCTGAAAGATGGCATAGTGAGAGTCATA
This sequence comes from Taxus chinensis, assembly GCA_019776745.2. Classification (NCBI taxonomy): domain Eukaryota; kingdom Viridiplantae; phylum Streptophyta; class Pinopsida; order Cupressales; family Taxaceae; genus Taxus; species Taxus chinensis. Next base: position 137,113,401 of record CM034151.1, on the reverse strand, counting down.
TGATTCATCTTCCTACATGTGAGATGAGCATCACTTTAGAGGATGCGTGGAAAATTCTACGAGTTCCCATCTAAGGTTGGCTAATTATCTATGATGGTCACTAGGATCGTATTCAGCAATACGTAGCTGAGATGTTTGGATTGGTAGACATACCCCATCAAGGTATGACTACCAATATTAACAGGTATATGGCTGATCAGTGGCTGGGATGGGTTCCTGTATTTTTGTTAGCTCTTATCAATGGCATATTATTTCCTAACAAGAATGGTGCTCAGGTCCCTCTGGGCCTTATTGGGGTGATTCACGGCCTCCTCCAGAGAGAGGTTTACTACTAGGAACAGTGCATTCTAGCCAACCTATGTGCATATTTTCATTTCATAGCCTACCACAAACATAGGTCGGTAAGTCCTGCCACTTTGTTATAGATATGGGTTTGGGACCATGTTGTGATTGGACACCATGTAGGGGCATTGAGAGCTCAGGTTCTTAGAGAGCCATCCATCATGGGTTGGGTTCCGAATGGAGATGATATTCATGGTCACATGGGGGACATAGATTACCACAAATGCACTTTTTACAAGCTACATCCCCACATGATTACATGGAGGCCATACAAGTTGTACCAGTGGTCTCAAGATGCAGTTGAGTTAAGCATGACTATAATAGATCATTTTATCCTTGGGAGCAAGAGTCATATCATGGAATGGTACATAGTGGATAGGGTTCAATGGTAGTTTTGTTTCATCCAGGGGATTTCTGGTGATGAGATGTGGTATGAGCGTAGATACAAAGAGACCTTTCACAAGGGACGCTAGATCAGGCTAGGTCAAGCTTGTACTAGCTTCTTATAGGTAGCTCCATAGCCTTGGGTGCAACTAGCACATATAGTGGATCCAAGGATGACCCCGGACTATGCAGGGTGGTATGCTACAGTATTTCCATAGAGATTGACCATACCATAGGAGGTAATGGATGCAATAGCATAGGGGGATAGGGTCCAAACACTATGGCACAAGCACCGAAATAGGCACAAGCACGTCCACAAATAGGGTCATGGGTACAGTAGGTGATAGTTCAACAAAATATGATAGTGTAGTAACAGGTAGTGGTGCATCCACAGGTATTGACACCACGAATGTCTCTCTAGGTCCCATTATGTGCACCACTACAAGCACCTCCATCACCCCCTCATGTGAGTCCAACACATAGTCCACTAGGAGGTGGAGGAGATGACAAGGGTGGAGAGGATATGGAGGAAATGTTCAGGACGTAGAGGTTGGTGGGTAGATGGTTGTCTTGCAATAATAACTACAACAAGTCATATCCCTACAGCATCAGTTTTCAGCTGAGAGGGACCATGCCATTACTCAAAGAGACTAGGTAATCGTAGAGATGGATCAGCTCATGAAAAAGTGATATCAAGCCAGGACATAGAGAGTACAGTTGTAGACACCTAAATTCTACTTTTCCAATCTTTTTTGCCAAATGCACACGAATCACTCTCATTCTTACCATTTCTATTATAATTAGTGATTTCTGCTAATTAAATAATGTTTCATACCATTTTGGTCAATTAACAATACTTTTTTGATTACCTAACCTCTTTCGCATTCAGGATTCCACTTTATGACAAATCGTAAGTCAAAATTCTCTTCCAAACAAACAATTAGCACTTATTAGCTAGATAAGGCTATTTTACCCTTGTTTTAGTCAATATACCCTATTATTGGCTCAAACCCCTCTTCGAACCACTCAAAATCACCCCATTTCCCTCCACAACATCTCAGCAATATTCAAAATCTTATCATAGCCTCCTATTTGACCCTAAGTGGTTGATTAAGGCTCCTCAAATCTTAATCACTTGTTAATTCACTAATTGTGATTATCACACCGTAATCATGATTAGCAATTCTTAATATAATTTGTGCTTTTAGTCCCACATGCACCAAGATGCTAGTTTTCCTCAAAGAGAAAACTATAAAAAGGACTCACCACATACCTTTAAAGTGCACACCATGCTTTGATTTGCATATCATATAAGAAATATGATTTATAGCCAAGCTCAATCCTTGTCTCAAGTCTTCAATGGAGCCCCAGTAGATGAGTATCCAATATCATCTTGTAGTTATTGATTGGATGAGACTCATCTCACCTTTCTCGGAGTAGCAAAAAAGATTCCCTTAATTTGATTGCCTCCTAGATCTATTTAGGGTCTCCCCCATGTTAGGGTAGCAATTGAACTATACATTAGATGAGGTTATGATTTTTGGTACGCGAAATGTTTTTAGAATTAGGTATTCATGTTGGAGTTATTTCAATCATTCCACGGTAATCTTTTATCTTTGGGATGTAACTATTGTTATATTTAATAAGTATTTTCTCAATTATGACATATGATGGCATTCATTATTGCTTCGCTTTGATTGGAACTTTTAATAGTCTTGCTAGGTTTTCTAATGCTATGAAGAAGGGTTTTACTATAGCCATAGTGTCTAGGATTCTCTACTTTGTTACATGTCATCCTAGATATTTTGTCAAATGTTACATAGTTCAAATAGTGAGCATCATTCATTTGATAATAAAAACACATATAAATCTTGTATGGAAGAATTTCATTTTTATCTTCTTCCAAGAACATATAATCACTTTATCGCTTAGATTGTATAATCCCTTCCTAGACCGTACATCATCGATTATATGGTCTCGAACCTACAATCTTATTTCCCATTTAATAAATAGCTTAATCCTTGCCAAATACAGAGTCTTAGATTCCTCTATATTCCACTTGTGCATCACATATCCAGATCATTCTAAAATCTTCCTAATAAATATAAGTTTCTTTCCCCTCTTAGTGATTTTGGGACAATTTCAGCTTATTTAATTATCAATTGTTTAGTTCATTTCAATTTGGATCCATGAAAGTATAGTTGGCCATGCATAATTGATGTCCTGGAAGTTACATTAGATCAGAAAATTCTACCTGTTATGAACCCTAGACATCCATTTTGTCAAGAAATCTAATTAGGAGCTGTAAACAATATAACTTAGGTGTGGGATATTTTAGAACATGTCCTTTTATTGGTTTGAGATGTGACATTCTCTAATGTCAAACTCGATGGGAGTGAATTATGATTACAATTAGCTAATCTTTGTTGTGCAGTGCGAGAATTCAACAATAAGTATTTTAATAGATCTATCTTATGAAAAAATCTATAACCTTATCATCAAGAATTCCAATTAAACTTTTGATTTAGTTTGTGGACGTGTTTTCAAATTTTAGCTCAAGTAAGCCTCTTTTGATCGTACATGATAGTTGAGCTATGGAAGCTATCCACATTCTTCTTAAGTAGTACAAAACTTTTTCTCTCTACTCCTTATCATACTAGGCCAATACTGTCCTAATTTATATTTTGTAGCAGAGATATAGAGTAAAAAGGGTTCACCTACCATGGACGGCATTAGAATATGGGGTTTAGCGAAATAGCTTTTGAGTAAAACAAATTCTTGTTGTTGCTCTAGTCCCCAGTGAAAACTAACTTCTCTCTTGAGAATAGGTGTGAATGTATGACATTGCTCTGTAAGCTAAAAGATGAACCTTCTTATGGCTTGGATATTTCTATGTAAGCTTCGTAGTTGTCTTATATTGGTAGGAGGAGGAAATTCTGTTATAACGGACACCTTTTTCAGATCTACTTTTATTCCTCTCCTTGAAACAATGAATCCTAGTAATTTTCCAAATAACACGCCGAAGATCCACCTCTTCAGGTTCAGTCAAACCTTGTAATCCGTTAGACGCTAGAAAATACATCGTAGAATATCTGGGTGCTCTTCCTGAGTCCTGGAATTTTCCATTATTTTATCTGTGTAATCTTCCATGATGCCAACAATCATATCATGAAAACTAATCATCATTACCCATTGGTAGGTAGCACCTACATTCTTGAGGCCGAAGGGCATGACTTGATAATATAATGTCCCCCATGGGGTACTAAAATTTGTCTTTTGTTGGTCTTCCTCAACAATATTTATTTGGTTATATCTTGAGAAACCATCCATGATTAATAACATCTCATAACTAGTTATCGAATTGACAATCATGTCAATGTTGGGAAGAGGAAATTCATTCTTAGGATAATCGTTATTAATATCTCAGAAGTCGGTACATACTCTGATACTGATAGGATTTTTGTGAATTGGGACCACATTAGAAATCCACTCTGAGTATTCGATAGGCGTGATGAATCCAACTTCTAATAACCTTTCTAGCTCTGCCTTAACCAACAAGGCAACGTGAGGATGCATCTTCCGTAGTGATTAACAAAAATAAAACCGAAATGGGATATAAGGTATTAATGTTAATCTAAGTAGGAGGACTAAAATGTTGGAGTAAATAGACTAAGACATCATGGAATAAATGTAAATAAATTATTCTAAGTGAAATAAAACCCTAATTATGCAAGTAAAGAAGGAAAGATGGCTTAGTTGATAATAGGTGACTATTGCACAATGTCACAAATCTGGAAATAAAATTTGGAAGTGTAGACAATCACTCATGGACCCTGCAAAGGCCAGATCTAGAAGATCTAAAATGACTGAGGTATCTCAAAGGGTACTAGGGTGCCCCAGGGCACCTTGGTCTGCATTTTGGGTGCTTTGATCTATGTAAAAGCTCATAAACTGATTCTGGTATGGTTGCAAGTTAATTTGGAACCCTACCAATTTGTCCCATTGGATTCGCCATATGAGTTGTATAATGACCTGCAATACAGAAGGATGTATCAAACCTTAGAAAAATTAAAGATGTAAATGAATGGGTCGGATTGACCTCATCGACCAAACTAGTGGTCTTATCACTGAGCATTGCACTACAATTTTGGACCCAGATATAGTTTTGGTGAGTGTGTGCATGTTGTACCCTAGGTTCTCTCATGTCAGTCGCACTTTATGAAGTAGTGAGCAATAATAACTATAGAAAATATAAATAGCATGTGTGTATGGAATAGAATAAAATCCCTCCCCCTCTGTAATGTGTGTGATGCAGATCTCCTAGCCTTGATGCATGACACTATGTGGATGCAAGTGATGCAATGGATGAAATTCTAGATGGAGTGATAGTAGTATATGACACTAGGACCCTCATTATGGTATTATAGATTTATATTTATAGGGATCTCAAGCTTAATTTCGTAATTAATCTGGATAAGGCTAACTGGGAAAAGGATAAGGACCAAAAAGTGACTAGAAAGGCCCCAAAAAGAAGTGGGAAAGGATGTGCATAGATCGAGGTACCTAGGGTGGGACCAGGGCGCCCTAATTTTGGGCTAGAATGATGGGGAAGATGCAAAATGGATGGATAAGTGCATAAAAAATGTGAGAATGAAGAAATAAAATATAAAATAAAGATGGCCAAAATTTAGGATTAATTAGTATTTTATTCACTTGAGAACTTTCTAAATAGTAGTATAAGACCGAACTAAATAATGCCTAAAGTGCATGATTTTGTGTCTACATTTTTTCCCCACTTTATGTTTGTGAGTGGAATGCTTAGTAACATAAAGTAGATAGAGATACATACTTGATATCCATGTAGAGTGTAGAAGAAGACATGAGTGTGGAATGACAGAAAGAAAAAGGTGGAGGAGCATGAATTCTAAAGATGAAAATTTCACATAAAAAGTGATGAGAGTGAACCTAGGGTGGAACACATGTGTACCTGTTGTTATGTGTAGTGTATTTGTATGGTTAATAAAGGTAAGTGCATGTAGCAGTGTGTTATCATTGTCATTGTCACTATTGTTGTTGTTGTTATTGCCCCCAATTTGAGTGCTTATTTCTCATAAGGCTAGACCTACAAGGAGAAAATGATCAAGTAGTAAAATATGTATGTATGTAAAAACGTTGTGTAAAATACGCATGTGTAAAGTACACAAATGTAAAATATGCTGAAAATAAAAGTGTAAATAGAACATGTGCACATGATCCATGTCGAGAAAAAGGGTGTAGAAGGATATATTGTACTGTCACGAGTTTTTTTGGTGATCTCACGCCACCTTCACTGAAGAAGTATAGGGAGGAAATGCTTTGTATCCTCCAAATTTAACCACTTCTGCTGAAATGTGTGACGAGATCTCTGTACTTTCATTGTTTTATTTTTAAATAGCTTACCATTGTCAGTGATAATGGCAAAATGGATAGCGCATCGACAAAGGATATGGCTCATTATAAATTTAGATATCTTAGGGCCTTCAACATAGGTAAGAGCAACATCCTCTACCCATTTTTTAAATTATTCAGTAGCAGTGATAATGAACTTATGGCCATCTGAGGAGACAAGTTTAAGATTTCCTATTAGATCGAGACCCCACTTTTAGAATGGCCAAGGTGTCATGATAGACTACAAGGGTTGCACCGATGCATGTATCAAATTGTCATACTTTTGACAATCTAAGCATTTCTTCACATGTTTGCATCAGTCATTTTCCATGGTAGTCTAATCTTATCCTACTTTGAGTATTTTCTTTAGAAGTACGATCACATTAGTATGATCCCCATAGATGCCTTTGTGCACCTCTTTGATTGATTGGATGGACTTGTCTGAATTTATCTAGTGCAACAAATTCTTGTTATAGCCTCAGCGAAAAAGTGTGCCCCCAAGTAAGGTATAGTGGGCTATACGCTTGATGAGGTTTCAATTTTCAATATGGGAAATGTTTTTGGGAAAGGTTCCATCATGGAGGAAATTAAATATTTCACAGTACCACATGGAAAAGGGACCAACAAATTCACACACCAAAAAGGACTCAGGTATGTCATATGTTGGCGTTCATAAGTGCTCCACAAAAAATGACATATCATTGTTTACAGGTGGAATACTTAACATCGATCCCATTGTAGCCATAGCGTTTGCTTCTCTGTTCTAGGCTCTTGGTATTTTCTCAAATGTTACATATTCAAATAACTCCTTCAAAGAATCAACCATTCTCTTGTATGGAAGAAGTTTCTCATCTTTTACTTTATATTGATTTATCGCTTGTTTTATAATCAGCATGGAATCACCGATTATATTTACTCGGCTTATGTCCCACTTAATAGCTAGTTTCATCCCTGCAATAAGGGCCTCATACTCCGCTATATTATTTGTGCATCAGAATCCAAATCGAAATGCCTGGGGGATTAAGTCTCTTGTAGGCGTGATTAACACAACTCAAACACCTGAACCATTAAAGGTAAAGGAGCCATCAAAGTATAGTTACCATACGATAGATTCCTCAAGTTAAACCGTAGATGCGTCTAGGAACTCTAGACTCAAAGGTTCAGTACCTAGTAGGAGCTTCTATTAGTTGATCTGCTAGAACCTGTCCTTTCACTGACTTTTGATGTACATACTCAATGTTAAACTCGATGAGTAAGATGATCCAATTAGCCATCTTTCCTGTGAGTGCGGGATTTGACAATAAGTATTTTAATGGATCTACCTTTGAAATAATCTTGACCTTATTGTTGAGCAAATAATGACTTAGTTTTTGGAAGGCAAAAACTATAGCCAAGTAAGCCTTTTTGATCTGCAGATAGTTGAGCTCTTAAGCTATCAATGTTCTACTTAAGTAGTACACAAAATTTTCTCCAATCTCCTTATCATACTGGGCCAATAGTTCCCCAATTGCAAGTGTGTAGCAAAGATGTAGAGTAACAAGGGTTCACCTACCACTGACGGCATTAAAATAGGGGATTTAGCCAAATAGCTTTTGGGAAAAACAAATGCTTGTTGTTTCTCTGGTCTCCGATGAAAACTAACATCTTTCTTGAGAAGATGGGTGAATGTATGACATTTTCCTACAAGCTGAAAGATAAACCTTCTTATGGCTTGGATCTTTCCTTATAAGCTTCACAGTTGTCTTATATTGATACGAGGAGGTATTTATGTTATAGTGGCCACCTTTTTCAGATCTACTTCTATTCCTTTCCTTGAAACAATGAATCCTAGTAATTTACCAGATAATATTTCGAAGACACACTTCTTCGAGTTCAGTTAGAACTTGTAATCCCTTTTATGTTGAAAACTATATCATAGAATCTTTGTGTGCTCTCTCCGAGTTCCGGACTTTTCCAATATGTTATCTATGTAATATTCCATGATACCACTAATTATATCATGAAAACAAACCATCATTTCCCATTGGTAGGTAGCGCTTGCATTCTTGAGGCCGAAGGGCGTGACTTGATAATATAATGTCCCCCATGGGGTAGTAAACATAGTCTTGTGTTGGTCTTCCTCAACAATCTTTATTTTGGTTATATCTTGAGAAACCATCCATGAGTGATAGCATCTCATAACAAGTTATCGAATCGACAATCATGTCGATGTTGGGAAGAGGAAAGTCGCCCTTAGGATAAAATTTATTAATATCTCAGAAGTTGGTAGACACTCTAATACCGATAGGATTTTTGTGAACTGAGACCACATTAGAAATCCACTATGAGTAGTCAATAGGCCTGATGAACCCTACTTTTAATAACCTTTCTAGCTCTGCCTTAACCAATAAGGTGATGTGATGATGCATCTTCCAGAGTGATTAACAAAAATAAAACCTAAATGTTATATAAGGTATTAATGTTAATCCAATTAGGAGGACTAAAATGTTGGATTAAATGGACTAAGACAACATGGAATAAATGTAAATAAATTATTCTAAGTGAAATAAAACCTTAATTATGCAAGTAAAGAAGGAAAGATGATTTAGCTGATAACAGGTGACTGTCACACAATGTCATAGATCTGGAAATAAAATTTAGAAGTGCAGAAAATCACTCATGGACCCTGCGAAGGCCAAATCTAGAAAATTTGAAATTACTGAGGCATCTGAGAGGGTACTGGGGTGCTCCAGGGTACCCTGGTTTACAATTTTGGCACTTTAATCTATGTAAAAGCTCATAAACTGATTCTAGTATGGTCTAAAGTTGGTTTGGAACCCAGCATGTCTATCCCACTAGATTCACCAGATGAGTTGTATAATGACCTACAATGAAAAAGGAAGTATTAAACCCTATAAAATATAAATATGTAAATGAATGGGTCAGACTAACCTCATCCACCAAACTAGCGGTCTTATCACTTAGCGTTGCACTACATTTCAGACCAGGATATAGTTCTGGTGAGTGTTTACATGTCGTGCCCTAGGTGTTCTCAAGTCAGTCACACTTTATGAAGCAGTGAGCAATAGTAACTATAGAAAATGTAAATAGCATGTGTACATGGAATAAAATAAAATCCCTCTCCCTATGTAGTGTGTGGGATGCAAATCTCCTAGCCTTGATACATGGCACTATGTGGATGCAAGTGATGCAATGGATGCAACTCTAGATGGAGTGATAGTAGTATGTGACACTAGGACCCTCATTATGGTCTTATAGATTTATATTTATAGGGATCTCAAGCTTAATTTTGTAATTAATCCAAATAAGGCTGACTGGGAAAAGGATAAGGACCAAAACATGACTAGAAAGGCCCCAAAAAGAAGTGGGAAAGAATGTGCATAGATCGAGGCACCTAGGGTGGGACCAAGGCGCCCTGATTTTGGGCTAGAATTATGGGGCAATTGCAAAATGGACGGATAAGTGCAAGAAAATATGCGAGAATGATGAAATAAAATATAATATAAAGATGGTCAAAATTTAGGATTAATTAGTACTTTATTCACTTGAGAACCTTCTAAATAGTAGTATAAGACCGAGCTAAATAATGCCTAAAGTGCATGATTTTGTGTCTACATTTTACCACTATTTTATGTTGGTGAGCGGAATGCTCAGTAACATAAAGTAGATAGAGATATGTACATGATATCCATGTAGAGTGTAGAAGAAGACGTGTTGATGGACTAGACTCAAACGTGGAAGGACAAAAAGAAAAAGGTGGAGGAGCGTGGATTCTAAAGATTAAAATTGTGCATAAAAAGTGATGAGAGTGAACCTAGGGTGGAACACATGTGTAGCTACTACTTTGTGTAGTGTACATGTATGGTTAGTAAAGGTAAGTACCTATAGTGGTGTGTTGTCATTATCGTTTTCACTGTTGTTGTTGTATTTATTTCCCCCAATTCGCATTGCTTGTTTCTCATAAGGCCAAACCTACAAGGAGAAAACAATCAAGTAGTCAAATATATATGTATGTATGTAAAAACACTTTGTAAAATATACATGTGTAAAGTACGTAAATGTAAAATACACTAAAAATAAAAGTGTAAATAGAACATGTGCACATGACCCATGTCGATAAAAAGGGTGTAGAAGGATATCATGTAGTTTCACCAATTTTTTGGGTGATCTCATGCCACCCTGATTAAAGAAGTATAGGGAGGAAATGCTTTGTATCCTCCAACTTAAACTGCTTTTGCTTAAATGTGTGAAGAGATCTCTGTACTTTCACTTTTTAATTTATAAATGGCTTACCATTGTTAGTGATAATGGAAATAGGGATACCATATCGACAGATGATATGGTTCATTATAAATTTAAATATCTTAGGGCTTTCAACATAGGTAAAAGGAACAACCTCTACCCATTTTTTAAAGTATTCAGTAGCAGCGATATTGAACTTATGGCCATCTGAGGAGACATGTTTAAGATTTCCTATTAGATTGAGACCCCACTTTGAGAATGGACTAGGTGTTGTGATAGGTTGCAAGGATTGCACCGACGCATGTATCAAATTTTCATACTTCTGACAATCTAAGCATTTCTTCACAAGTTTGAAGCAATCATTTTCCATGGTAGGCCAATAGTAGCCTACTCTGAGTATTTTCTTTGCAAGTACGATCCCATTAGTATGAGCCCCGCAGATGCCTTTGTGCACCTCTTTGATTGATTGGATGAACTCATTCGAATTTAGATAGCGTAACAAATTCTCGTCATAGCCTCAGCAGAAAAGGGTACCCCCAAGTAGGGTATAGCGGACTATACATTGGATGAGGTTACGATTTTTGGTACGAAAAATGTTTTTGGGAAAGCCTCCATCTTGGAGGTAATTAAAGATTTCACAGTACCATGGAGAAAAAGGGACCAACAACTTCACACACCAAACATGACTCTGGTATGTCATATGTTGGCGATCGTAAGTGTTCCACAAAAAATGACATATCATTATTTGTAGGTGGAATACTTAACATGGATCCCACTATAGCCATAGAATCTACTTCTCTGTTTTGGGCTCTTGGTATTTTCTCAAATGTTACTATTATCTCTCGAAAATGCACCTTGTAGAGAGATGGTTGCAGGTTTTCTAAGCTTGCAAAATTTGATCTCTCTCTTTCGTAGATACAATGGAAACACATCAGGTCTGTGGGTATACCTATTTTTGAGGTGAGTCTCTGGTATCAAGGTCGGTTCCTTGTTGATGTATCCTAAATTTATTATGGGGTTTAGGGGTAAAAAATGACTGCAAGATAATTAAAACTAAGGTGATACACCAAATTTATATGAGGGCTTTGACTGAGTATATGCACAATTGATATGGGAAGGATTCTTGTTGCACGAGCCAACAATTTTCTGCATAATGTTTAAGGGCAAACACTTGGTGGTACTGAGGGAAAATGTCACAATAACATTAATAAGCTAACATGCACATTAAAATTAAGCAGAATATACTGATATTGCAGCAGGGTAAGATGATTGGTTAGGGAATTTACATTCACAAGACTAACAGAAACATACACAAGACTACAAATAGTTGGTAAGGTAGAAAATACTTCACACTCAAAAGGCAAAAATGGCAAAAAATTGCTTTAGTACTCCTATATCCAAAAAAATTCCCCTTGTGCTTTGCAAAGGCACACAATATATAGCAAAATAAAATTTACCCTCTTCCTAAAAATAGCCTAAGGCTTGTACTCACCCATGCATCTTATTTTTATCCTTTACTTAATACTAGATAAAGGAATAAAAATAGAGCATGCAATTACAAATAGACATTATTAGCCTTAATTACAATACAATCAAACTGAAGTTGATTGTTCTATTTTTAAGAAAAAGAAGGGTGAATAATTTTCTAAAAATAAGATTGTTTGCTAGGCAAGTCTCTCTCCATGGGCATGCAACTTTATCTCCTTCTCTGTTTTGACCTCTTGTGAAGCATGAAAAAATAACCCCTTGTGCAGGAACAAAATAATTACAATGATTGTAATATTTGTAAAGTATAAACATCCATTGTGGGGACCAACTTTGCACTTCACCATGGTTTGGCCACACTTGTGGACTTAGCAAAAATAAGGGTTGACCATTTTGACATTACACATGCCAAACTATAGTCTTTGCCACCTTTTAGTTAATACATGCATGTATACACTCATCGGCTTTTGTATTTGAAAGTGTATAGTTTAAAATTTCACCTTTTCGGTGATCATTGATGGCATAATTTGGTCGGAATTTGTATTATTGAGAGCATACACTATGGTTAGACTTTGAAAGTCATTATAATGATTATTTATTTGATTTGATGATGTGGGCTGGCCCCTTCTCCATGATGACTCACCCCTTCAATAGTTAGCCGGTGGCGTATTAATCAACCTTGGTTAGGGTTTCTTTAGAGCTTGACATGTATCTATCTTTCTCTGACCATGGTGAAGTTGGAGGTCTGTTGGTGACCATTGATTTATGTACTTTGTAATCTGAACCATCGAACTTAACCCATTGGGTGAGTTGAGGAGATAAGATGCATTCAAATGCTAACTTTGATAATTTTTTGCTCCTACGGGAATGGGCGAAGCCCTGGTGAATTATTCTTGGTCATTATTGATGTTCTTTGAGCTATCTCAGAGCACCTCTGGTTCTCAAAACTCAATTAGATTTGTATCGTTATTGTTCGGCTCTAGTTGCATTCTTGTTCCTTGCATTCACTGAAAATTTTCGAACAACTCGGTGATGGTTTGACCTCTCGAGCTTGATGAATCTATGATCTGTTATGTATTCCCTACTCTATAATTACTCTGGACTGGGGCCATGACCATCTTGGTTGATTTCTGGTAAGTTCACAAATCTCCATCCATTACTCGTATGCATGACGCCATTTAACTTGAGCTTCAAACAATATTAGATCTATTCCATTTGGAACTGCTATTTTCTCCACCCATCAGTTGGGTTGTATTTTGTTGTGCAAAAGGCACCTTGGCCACCATATTTAGAGCTAAAGCTCACGTTTTGCTTTGATTTTATCTTTTGAATCTTGTGGTGAGGGTTTTGACTGTTGTGTTGCTCTGTATTCATAAATCTCAACAGACTTGGCTCTCGGTACTGAACTTTTATTTTGAGCCTTTTTTTAATGGATGCCTTCAAAAGGTAGGTGACATGATGTTTTAAACCTTTCATTGCTACCCATTAGTGGGTCTTCATTTCTTGGCCAAGATCTGTTCATTTTATAATGTGATTCAAGATATTATTTCTATCTTTTCGCTCAGCCTTAAATCACATTTTTTGTCCTTAGTTGGAAGGACATTTGATTCTATATCGTTATTCTTTTTGTTTCATCAAGGATTACTTGATAAAACTCTGGCCTATCATGAGTATTTGATTTTGTTTGCAATAACTAGCTGAAAAATGGGTTTCTTATTTTCTACTTGAGGAGTGCCCTTATATTCTGAATGTTCTTTTATTCATGGCCATTATATCTTCATGGGGTTACATGTGTCTCTGATTCAAAGTTTGTTCTTGGTCAATCCTTGAGCCTTTTGTAAAACCCTGGATATTCTTGATTGTTCTATGCATTCAATCTTCTTTGGTGTGTTGATATCATAAGCATTTGCTTGAGTTGAGTTCATGAAGACCTATAGCTTAATATGATCTTTGTTTGTATGACTTCTATATGATGATCATTCATGTACCTTGTGCTTTCGTAGCTGACATCAAAATGCTCCTTTCTGAGAGCCCTTTTCTAGATTCAAACAACTTGTTCATTTACGTTTCTGAACATAACAACATTAATATGTTGATTGTTCTTGCTGAAATAATAAGAAAATCTACCTTTCTGAAAGTTGTATAAAATTAAACATTTACTTTTATTTGAGAACCTGAAAGAGCATATTTTTTCTAGAATTTTCATTCACAAACTCCTGCATGTTGAACATTTGATTTTTGTCGAAATGTTGTAGTTCCATTTATTTTCTGCTTCAATACTGTATTTGAGCTTCATTACGGCTTCACATGCATGCTAGAAAATTCATGAATGTCCATTTTACATGGTGAAGACCTGTCAAATTTTTCTCAGATTTCCTTATCCATTCTATTTTAGCTGCAATTTTATCTCGTTTCAGTAGACTTCAGCCTCTAAAATATGATTCTTCTGCTTCACCTGATAATACACTTTTGAATGCATGAATTTTTGAAGTTGGAAGTATAAGGAGTTAAATTAAACCCTAAGCTCAGTATTGATGATCGTTTGTTTCTCCCTTTTCAGGTACCATGATGCGGTTGCAGTGGAAAGCTGGAACAACAGTTCAAAAAGAGAAGAACACTTCCTCAAGGCAATGACGGGTTTCTTTTACCTCTTTACATTTTCAGCTTCATAAATATATGCATTGTTTTTCCTTTCAGTTATTTCTCATGGCTTGTGTGAGAAAAAAAATGTACTATTATTCCTCATGAATAAATGAAAATATTTTCGTGTTATGAGATGTATTTCCTTCCTTTCTGTACTTTCTTTCATTTGTATGGATAATGAATGAACTTATACAACTCAAAACACTCAAATAATTCACGTAATCATAGAAATAAATAAACAATCAAGTGTACCTTATTGTCGCTCATTGAAAAATGCAAACTGCTTGTAAAACTATAAATTATCCTTCAAAACTACCACCTGTCTACAGCTTCAAAACATCATGTCTGATACATGTTGCCCTTCCTACCTTCCTCAAGGCCCTGCAATGGTTGTTTGCAGCTGTTGCATAGTTCTGACGAGGGTTTCAAATGGAATGGCTAAATTTATGAGGCATGGAATTCTTAAAATGTACTCAAGTTTTAGTTTTGATGTCAAATGACTTCCAAGACTGTCCAGAACCAAACAATTAAAAAATGCATCTAAATTCAAGGTGGTTGTTCCAAACATAACCAACTGCGTAACTGACCAATCTGAGAAACTTTAAAAGTTTCAAGTTGACCTTTCTTGCACTGGGTGCAAGAAATGTCAACAGTTACATGTTCAAAGAACTCCTTCAAAGAATCAACCATTCTCTTGTATGGAAGAATTTTCTCATCTTTTAATTTATATTCATTTATCACATGTTTTATAATCAGTATTGAATCACCAATTATATTTACTCGTCTTATGTCCCACTTAATAGCTAGCTTCATCCCTACAATAAGGGCCTCATATTCCGTTATATTATTTATGCATGGGAATCCAAATCAAAATGCCCGGGGGATTAAGTCTCTTGTAAGAGTGATTAACACAACTCCGGCACCTGAACCATGAAAGGTAAAGGAGCCATCAAAGTATAGTTACCATATGATTAATTCCTCAAGTTACATTGTAGATGCGTTTGGGAACTCTAGACTCAAAGGTTTGGTACCTGGTACGAGCTTCTATTAGTTGATCTGCTAGAACATGTCCTTCTACCAACTTTTGATGTACATACTCAATGTTAAACTCGTTGAGAAAGATGATCGAATTAGCCATCTTTCCTGTGAGTGTGGGATTTGACAATAAGTATTTTAATGGATCTACCTTTGAAAAATGCTTGACCTTATTGTTAAGTAAATAATGATGTAGTTTCTAGAAGGAAAAAACTACGGCCAAGTAAGCCTTTTCGATTTGCAGATAGTTGAGCTCTTAAGCTATCAATGTTCTACTTAAGTAGTACATGGTGTTTTCTCTCTACTCCTTATCATACTAGGCCAATAGTGCCCTAATTGTAAGTGTGTAGCAAAGATGTAGAGTAACAAGGGTTCATCTACCATGTACGGCATTAGTCAAATAGCTTCTGAGCAAAACAAATGCTTTTTTTTGCTCTTATCCCCAATGAAAGCTAACATCTTTCTTAAGAAGATGCGTGAATGTATGACATTCATCTGCAAGCTAAAAGATAAACCTTCTTATGGCTTGGATCTTTCCTTGTAAGCTGTGCAGTTGTCTTATATTGGTAGGAGGAGGAATTTATGTTATAGCGGCCACCTTTATCGGATCTACTTATATTCCTCTCCTTGAAACAATGAATCCTAGTAATTTTCTAGATAGCATGTTGAAGACACACTTCTTCAGGTTCAGTCGGACCTTGTAATCCGTTACACACTGAAAAATACATCATAAAATCTTTGGGTGCTCTTCTCTAGTCCTAGACTTTTCCAATATGTTATCTATGTAATCTTCCATGATGCCACTAATCTTATCATGAAAACTAACCATCATTACCCATTGGTAGGTAGCGCCTACATTCTTGAGGCCGAAGGGCATGACTTGATAATATAATGTCCCCCAAGGGGTACTAAAAAATTTCTTGTGTTGGTATTCCTCAACAATCTTTATTTGGTTATATCTTGAGAAACCATCTGGTAGTGATAGCATCTCATAACCAACTATTGAATTGAAAATCATGTTGATGTTGGAAGGAGGAAATTCATCCTTAGGATAAGCTTTATTAATATCTCGGAAGTCAGTACAGACTTTGATACCGATAGGATTTTTTTGAACTGGGACCACATTTGAAATCCACTATGAGTAGTTGATAGGCCTGATGAACCCTACTTCTAATAACCTTTCTAGCTTTGCCTTAACCAACAAGGCAACGTGAGGATGCATCTTCTGGAGTGATTAACAAAAATAAAACCTAAATGGGGTATAAGGTATTAATGTTAATCTAATTAGGAGGACTAAAATGTTGTAGTAAATGGACTAAGACAACATGGAATAAATGTAAATAAATTATTATAAGTGAAATAAAACCCTAATTATGCAAGTAAAGAAGGAAAGATGACTTAGTTGATAACAGGTGACTATCACACAGTGTCAATGATCTGGAAATAAAATCTAAAAGTGCATACAATCACTCATGGACCCTACGAAGGCCATATTGACTGAGGTATCTGAGAGGGTACTGGGGCACCCCAAGGCACCCTGGTTTACAGTTAGGGTGTTTTGATCTATGTAAAATCTCATAAACTTATTCTGGTATGGTCATAAGTTGGTTTGGAACCCTGCCTGTCTATCCCACTAGATTCACCAGATGAGTTGTATAATGACCTGCAATACAAAAGGAAGTATCAAACCCTAGAAATAATAAAGATGTAAATGAATGGGTCAATCTGACCTCATCCACCAAACTAGTGGTCTTATCACTTAGCGTTACACTACATTTTGGACCCGGATATAGTTCTGGTGAGTGTGTGCATGTTGTGCCCTAGGTGTTCTCGTGTCAGTCACACTTTATGAAGTAGCGAGCAATAGTAACTATAGAAAATATAAATAGCATGTGTGCATGGAATAAAATAAAATCCCTCTCCCTATGTAGTGTGTGTGATGTAGATCTCCTAGCCTTGATACATGGCATTATGTGGATGCAAGTGATGCAATGGATGAAATTCTAGATGGAGTGATAGTAGTATATGACACTAGGACCCTCATTATGGTATTATAGATTTATATTTATAGGGATCTCAAGTCTAATTTCATAATTAATCCGGACAAGGCTGACTGAGAAAAAGATAAAGATGACCAATAACTAGAAATGACCCAAAAAAGGAGTAAACAAGAATTTGTATAGATTGGGGCACCGAGATAGGGACCAAGGTACCCCATTACAGGCTAGGGTGCTATGATTTAGGGCTAGAATGTCAGGGAAATTGTGAAATGGGTGGATAAGTCTTGGAAAATATGTGGGAACTATGAAATAAAATATAAAATAAATATTTCCAAAATGTGGGATTAATTAGTAATTTAACCACATGAGAACATTCTAAATAGTAGTATAAGACTAGGCTAAATTATGTGTAAAGTACATAATTTTGTGTCTACATTTTCCCCAACTTTATGTTGGCGAGTGGAAATCTTGGTAACATAAAATGGATAGAGATGCATATCTGATATCCATGTAGAGTGTATAAGAAAACATGCCAATGGAATAGAATCAAGTGTGTAATGACAAAAAGAAAAAGATAGAGGAGCGTGGATTCTAAAGATGAAAATTGTACATAAAAAGTGATGAGAGTGAACCTAGGGAGGAACACATGTGTAGTTGTTTTTTTTGTAGTATACCTACATGGTTAGAAAAGGCAAGTTCCTATAGCGGTGTGATTTTATTGTCATTGTCATTGTTGTTGTTACTGTTATTGCCCCCAATTTGATTACTTGTTTCTCATAAGGCTGAAATTGCAAGGAGAAAATGATCAAGTAGTCTAATATGTATGTATGTAAAAATGCTTTGAAAAATATGCATGTGTAAAGTACGTAAATGTAAAATATGACTAGAAATAAAAGTGTAAATGGAGCATGTGTACATCTAATCCATGTCGAGAAAAAGGGTGTACAAGGATATCATGTACATTATGAACGAGTTTTTCAGGTGATCTCACACCAACCTCATTGAATAAGTATAATGAGGAAATGCTTCAGGTATCCTCCAAAATGATTAGCTAATATTGACTATAATGCGTGAAGAAATCTATGTAACTTTCATAGTTTTAGTTATAAATCGGAGGACTAACCATTGTCAATGTATAAATGAACTAAAATAGTATGAAATAATTGACAGATTATATTATTCTAAGTGAAATAAAATTCTAAATATGAAAGAGAAGGGATAGAACATAGGCATTGATGATTGATAGAGATTGTCATACACCATTAATTAAAGAATTTGGTAGCAGTGCAAACATGACACTTAGGGACCATCTGTAGGAGGTTGGATCTAGTAGATATGAGACTGTCTTATTAGGCACTTAAGAACCCAATGGGTGCTGAGAATGGACAATCTGGTTGTGATAAGCTGCTAGGTGCTCTAAACACTGAAGCATGTATCAAAACCTGTCATACTGGTATGACAATGGCTAAGCATTGGTTCCAAATGCTTCATGTCTATCATTCATTGGATTCCATGTGAATGCCAACTGTGTAATGACCTACTCTAAGAAAATTATTTACAAGTATGCATCACACTAGAAAAATCCCCACAGATGCATATGAATGTACCTGTTTGATTGACCTCAATGCACAAAAAATCAGTGTTCTTAATTGCTGATATAGTGCAACTAAATTCTTGTCAGAGTTTGAGTGTAGTAATGGTGCCCCCAAGTAAGTGTGTAGTGTGCTGTACGCTGTGATGTGTGTGTCAATGTGTGTGTGCGCAGCGCTGCGCGCATGTCATGCCCTAGGTGTTCTCGTTCCATTCACACTTTGTGAAGTAGTCAGATAAATAATTCAGCTAGTAGCAAATGTGAATAAGGACCAACAACTGTGCATAGACCATATAATAGAACTCACCTATCCCTTATGTAGTGTGTGTGATATAGATGCTCCTAGCCTATATGCATGAAATATCATTGGATGTACAGGTGGAATACTTAACATGGATGTAAATATAGCCATGGAGTGTATAGTATTATATGATGTTAGGACACTCATGGTATGGTCTTATAATGCTTTATATGTTCATAGGGCTCCTTCAAAGAATCAACCATTTCATAATTAATATCGAAGAAGGTTCTCATCTGAGAAAAGTATAAAGATTTACCAACATCTATTATAATGACCCAAAAAGGAGTGAAAGGGGATATTTACTCATAGTATTGGGCTCACCCAGAGTGGGACCAGCTTCATCCCTACAATAAGGGAACCCCAGTACAAGACGGGGTGCCATTATATAGTGCATAGGAATCCAAATGAGGAAGTCCCGTGAAATTAAGTCTCTTGTAGAAGTGTTATAACACATACTGTGGGAAGTACCTGAACCATAAAATATAAAAAAAATATGGCCAAAACATGGGATTAATTAGTATTTTAACCATCTGAGAACCTTCTAAATAGTAGTATAAGACTAGGCTAAATTATGTGTAAAGTGCATAATTTTGATGTGCTACATTTCCTGTCACTTTCACTGACTTTGTGAGTGGACATAGCTTGAAAACATAAAGTAGATGAGGAATGATGTTATCCCAAATTAGCCCAATAGAAATTCTTGGTCAGAAAAATCCTTGACACATAAAGAAAACATTTTAAGGGATCTACCTTTGATATAAACTTGACAAGATCATTGCCCCAAATACTGACTTAGTTTCTAGAAGGCAAAAAACAGACAGCCTGAGTAGAGTCAAATTTGACCCTGCACATAGAAGAAATCTTAAGCTATCAATGGTTCTTTTTAAGTAGTTTTCACATCTTTTTCTAAATCTACTCCTTATCATACTAGTCCAAGGGAGTGACTCAACAATGGCAAGTGGTGGGGGCAAAGATGTAGAGTAAGAAGGAGTTCACCTATAGTGGAAGGCATTAAAGAGACCGGATTTAGCAAGAATAGCTTTTGAGAAGAAACAATGAAGTCTGGAAGTTTTTGGGCTCGAATAGTCCTTAATGAAAGGGTCCAAAATCAACTAAGTCCTGGAGGAGGTAGTGGAAGAGACCACATGTCCTGACATGGTGCTATCTCCAAAGATGGATCCAAGATAGAGAGGCTTTTTATAAGCACTGCATCTTTCACATTTCCCAGGATAGAACGAAGGTAGTCGTCAAATTGGTTAAATAGGAGTCAAAGGTGTTATAGGGTGGGCACCTAAAAAAAATCTGGCTAAGTATGAATCTCCTTGCAAGAATGAGAGTGCCAAGTGTCATTTTGGCTAGCATCCCCAAGACTTGGTCTGAAGGCGGAGACTTCTTCAAATGAGTGTGAGCTCAGACCATGTAATCCCTTAGATTCTAAAAGGTACATCATAGGATCTGTTGAAAAGCTCTTCACAAAATAGCGTAGGCCTTTCCAATATGTCAACTATGTACACTCCTCCATGATGTCACTAATTATATCGTGAATCGTGAAAACTAATCGTCATTACCAGTTGGTGGGTATTGCCTACATTCTTGAGTCCAAAGGAGGCATCAATTAGTTGAATAGTCAATGTCACAAACAGGCTGGAGGAGGCTGCCAAGTTGTCTCAATGTGTTGCTGATTCAAGGGTCAAATAGAGATTTAGGTTTCCAAGTTATAGTGCTGAGACTGACACATGTCCCAGGGGAAGGTGATAGCATCAGGGATAACCAACTATCAGTTTGATAATCATGCCGATGTTGCCCCAAAAGGAGTAATTCATCCTTAGCAAAATGGCCCATAACTCCACCAATTTGGAAAAAAGTCAACATATAGACCCAAGTTTTTTGCTGAAGGTGGGGCCAGTCATTAGGAAATCCAGTATAAGTTTTACCTTTTGTCCAAAAGGCATAATGAAGCAAAGATGGAAGCACATTTCTAGCTCTGCCTTAATCAACAAGGTAGGCACGTGTCCAAGCGGAGCTTTGGATGTTGCAAGATTTTTCTGGGTTAATGCAATTTTCATGAACCTAAATGGAGTATAAAGTATTAATGTTAATCTAAGCTCAGGAGGACCTGAAATGTTGTAGTCCCAATGGAATAAGCCACCACGCATTCCAATCCAAAAGGGGGACCCATTTTTCAAAGTCATTTTCCCGCCCATCTTTGTACAAAATTGCATGTAAAGATTTCAAAGGTGACATATCTTTTGACTCAGGGGTTGAAATATAGAAAATATGACACAGATCTGGAAATAAAATCTAGACCATGTAGACGAATCACTCATATACCCTGTAAAGGCCCTAAGTATATGGAAAATTTGAAATGACTAAGCACTTGGGAGGGTATTGGGGCACCCCAAGGCACCCTAGTCTGCAATTTAGGGTGTTTTGATTCGACTGTAAAAGCTCAGAAACCTATTCTGGGTAGATGGTTAGCAAGTTAATAGGTTTGAACCTTCAACATGTTTGTCCCACTTAGATTCGTCCAGATGAGCTGTATAATGACTCTGTAATGTAAATAGAATCTATCAAACCCTAGAAATAATAAAAATGTAAATGTTATGGGTCGGTCTGACCTCACCTCCACCAAACTAGTGGTCTTGTCACTGAGCAATGCACTACATTTTTGACCTCGGATCCCCTAGTTTAAATGGTGTGTGTGTGCATGTCGTGCCCTAGGTGCTCTCATGTCAAGTCATACTTTATGAAGTAACAAGAAAATAGTAACTATAGAACATGTAAGTAGCATGTGTGCATGGATTTCAGAATAAAATCCCTTACCCTATGTAGTGTGTGTGATGTAAATTTCCTATCTTGAATGCATGACACTATGTGGATGTAAGTGATGCAATGGATGCAACCCTAGATGGAGTGATAGTAGTGATGATGAAAAACGCTAGGACCCTCATTATGGTCTTATATCTTTATATTTATAGGGATCTCAAGCTTAATTTCATAATTTAACCCGACAAGACCCACTTGGAAAAGGATAAGGACCAAAAAAAGGCTAGAAAGGCCCCAAAAAGGATTGGTGAAATAAGATTTGCATATAATGGGGGCAAGTTTGGGTGGGACCAGGGGGGCCTCGAGGTGCCCCAATACAACCTAGGGCATTTTAGGGGTGTAGTTAATGTCGAGGAAGTTTGCAAAATGGGAGTAGATAAGCGTTAGGAAAATCACGCGAGAAAGACGAAATAAAATATAAGAATAAAGATGGCCAAACTCAAGGATTAATTAGTACTTTGTACACTTGAGAACCTTCTAAATCGTAGTATAAGACACGAGCTAAATAACCCTGCCTAATGCGCATAATTTTTTGTCTAGATTTTCCCCCCCATGATTATGTTGGTGAGGGGAAATGCTCAGTAACATAAAGTAGATAGAGATGTGTACCTGATATCCATGTAGAGTGTAGAAGAAGAATGTGTTGATGGAATAGACTCAACTGTGGAATGAAAAAAAGAAAAATGTGGAGGAACATGGATTCTAAAGATGAAAAATGTGCATAAAAAGTGATGAGAGTGAACCTAGGGTGGAACACGTGTGTAGTTATTGTTGTGTAGTGTACCTGCATGGTTAGTAAAGGAAAATGCCTATAGCGGTGTGTATTCATTGTTGTCATTGTTGTTACTGTTGTTGCCCCCAATTTGACTGCTTGTTTCTCATATGGCCATGACCTACAAGGAGAAAACTGATCAAGTAGTCAAATATGTATGTATGTAAAAAAAAGTGTGTAAAATACACATGTATGTATAAATGTGTAAAGTACGAATGTGTAAAATATGTTGGAAAACAAAATGTAAATGGAACATGTGCACCCTGATCCATGTTGAGAAAAAGGGTGGTAGAAGGATATCATGTACTGTCACGAGTTTTCTTGGGTAATCTCACGCCACCCTGACTGAAGAAGTATAGGGGCGAAATGCTCTATATCCTCTAACTTTAATAGCTTCTGTTGAAATTTGTGAAAGATATCTCTATAACTTCGTTGGTTTTTTGGGTGATCTGATGCCACTGGATGGAGAAGTGTAGAGAGGCACACGCACTATAACCCCTAAGCCTATAATTGCTTCACAGAATTACCAAAAGACACCATGTCCTATTGAGGCCACTGTGTATGGAGTTCTTATACTGGTCTAAACTCACTCATATGTGTGATGCCAACCACTGTAAACCATGTTGTTGTTATTAGAAAACCCTCAATGATGCCCCCCTCTTTAGGGGTGCATGCAACGTCACTGAAAGTATAATGTGGACCCAAAAGAGGACCCAACTGCACTCTGACATGTAGAACTCTGCCCTACAGGGGGAAAGGGAAGTGCTTGGTAGATACCAAGGCATGCACACAAAAGGGGGATGGCTATCCAAAACAAGTGTTAGTCTGATAAATACATGCATGTAATAAGATAAGTGCAAAATATGTAGACAATGCAAAAACTACCAAGCATAGAATGTAAACATGCAAGAAACAAGAGGACTGCACAAAGTGGGTTTCAACCTGGGACAATCACTCGCGATGTCACAAGACACACAAGGCCATCATGGCCGCAAACAACAGAAAAGTGTGCACAAAAGCAAAGGGAAAATCCTGCATACAATAACAAACAAACCAGACAAGTAAAAACAAACAAGTAGTCATGGAAACATGTAATCTTGCAAAACAAGTGTTGCACATGGAACACTCATTTGCATGTTAGAGCAACAACAAATATGTCAAAGCGTGTATAAGCAAGTAAAATAAAATGTTAAGTATAAAATGAAACAATAACACCTGAGTAAGATTAATGAGGATGCCCCCAATGACCCCTATAAGAAGGGTAGAAAGCGAGCATCCATGTTGTGTGTAAAGTCATGTATCTGTGATCACACTAGACAAAGGTGTGAATGTGCATGTGTGTATGATAATGACATATAAGAAAGCAGTCTAACATATGTAGTAAAGTGATCATGTAAAACACTAGTAAGAAAAAGTAAATGCCCCCAAGTTAATGTAGTATGTTGTGGATGAATGGAATGATAGGAACAACCTGCCCCCTAAGTGGATAGAATGTATATGCAGTGAGGTTTTTTTTCCCCTTAGTAGTCAAGAATGAACCGTAAATGAGATTGTGTCATTGGTAAATGGTCGAGTAGTGTTGGTTGTATCTAGCACAATGTGATGAGTGTGTATATGTAGTGGTGATGAAATGCGACATGTGGAGGGATGTGCGTGGACCCTATAGCCAAAGCGTATACCATGACTTGTTGAATGGAGGATTGATGATCCATCCCTAAGCGTATATTACTATAGAATGATTGGATGATGAGGAGACAAATTGAAAGATATGCATGGACCCTATAGCCTAAGAATATACCACAACTTGTGGAATGTGTGAGTGATGATTTATACCTAAGTGTATATCACTATAAGATGGAAGGATAAAGGTGGGTGATGTTTTAGCCTAAAGTGTATGTCACTATGGGATGAATAATAAGGGAGTCGTGATGTACCCTAAGGTGAAGGCCACTACAAGATGATGATGGAGGTGATGATTTAGCCTAAAGCGTATACCACTACACGATGATAAGATATGTGATGATTTAACCTAAGGTGTATGTCACTAACGCTAAAAATGTTGGATGATAAAGATGTGACATGAGGTCTATTTTATTGGTAAAGCCTCGGCATTTGAGTATGGACCGAGGAACAAAAGTGCATCATAGGGTGTTGAGTGCAACGCGTAGAAGACAACGTAGTATAAACGGCCAAGTGATGAATAGGTGATGTAAATGCGCAGTGTAAGCAAGGCATTGTAGGATGTGTAGTGTGTTGAATTTAGGAAATGCACTAATAGGTGTATATAGAAATAGAATATGTAAGGATGATAAGGAAAACTAGACCTAAATGTAAATGGAATCTAGTGTAGTATGTAGAATGTAAATGGTGGATAAATGTGTTGTGTGAATAAGAAAATGTAAGAAAGGTATCATGTGTAGAGGATGCAAGATGTGGATATAGGTGTATATAGAATATGTAGTGATGATAGGTAGAGCTAGACCCATGTATAATGTGACCTAGCATAGATATAAAATGTAAGAAAGGGGTGCAAAACTAGACATGGCTGAAATGACAACTAGTGTAGCGTGTATGAGATAGATGATGTATGAATGACTAATAGTTGAGGTATGTATAGGATAATGTGGGAAGTAGACTGTGTAGGATGGATGTTCTACGATACATGATGTATATGATAGAACATAAGTATGTAGAACCTATAGTGTAGTTTGTGAGGTTCAGTGTAATGGTAATCCCTTAACAGTTCAGTGTGAACCAAAGCATAAGAGTGTTTCATCGGGTAACAAGGGTGTTATGATGTGTGATAAATATGCCTAGTGTAATTTATAATAAAGAAAAATGTAGCTACGCTAATATGCGTAAGGGGGGAGTGTGTAGTGGCTATGCCCCCAAGTGGTGGTGGCCAAAAATCATGTAAAGTAATCAAGAAGATCTTCATCCATAGGGCCGAAGTCATATGGATAAGCATCGGTAACCTGGTAAGAAATAGTATTAATTTGATCATGCAAGGATCATGTGAGGCATAGGTTGTACATGCCCATAGCATACTTTTCTTCAATGAATGGGGGTTGTGGGCAACCATGGGCATACCATCGAGTGTAGCTATGGGAGTAGCCAAGAAAGAAACTATTTCAAATGAGGACATGACCGAACGACATAGGGAACAAAATGTCGGTGTGACTGCGATCTAAGGTGCCACCAATGTAGGTAAGCCAAGAATCCCCTAATGTGAGTGGGGATGAACAAGGGGCACACGGTAAATAGACTAGAAGATGAAAAACACGCAAATTATAAGTTTTCATGATAGTGACAAAGCCATAGTATAAGTGAGGAGCATGACTAGAAGGTTGAAGGTCCTAAAAAGTGAAACCAAGATGAGCGAGGTTGGCATAGGAACAGATGGTGATCTCATAGGTGGGATCGAGTGGGACATGTTCCCAATACGAACAATGAATAAAGAGTGTACATGTAAAGGGAATATGAGCTAATTGTGAAGGTGAAGAGGGGATGATATTGGATATGGATAGAACATGTGGCTGATGTGGAATGATAGTGGTAGTAGGAGGTAGTGTAGAAGGGATAGCATCTAGTAAACAAATATCACCCTCAAGTGGTGGTAAATGAGGTTGAGGTTCATCTATATTATCATTGTGAGCAATAGGGAGACTAGTATGAGGGTCATGGACACAATATTAGAATGGACCGTGATCTCGGAATATAGTATCCTCAATATGCTCATGTAAGAATTCGACACAACGATGGACAGTAGAAGCAACAACTTGCATGGCATGAAGCCATGGTCTACCTAACAAGCAATTATATGAGACAGGAAAATCAATGACAAAGAAAACAATAGGGAGAGTCTTAGGACCTATGGTTAAAGGCAAGGTAATGTGTCCTAGACATAGATGGACATAACTATCATAAGCATGAAGCAAAATGGAAGAAGGGCTAATGTCATGAGCAAACAAACCTAGGGCCTAGAGAAAGGACATAGGGCACATATTAATCTTAAAGCCATTATTGACAAGAGTGCGCTTGACAGCAACATTGTAGATGCGAGACATGATGTAAAGTGGTGGATCATTATCAAAGGGGTGAATATCAGCTGGAGGATTGGCCCATAATGCAATATGTTGGGAAAAGGCATCTGCAAACATGTCATACATAGAATATGGATGCATGTCAACAGAAACATTGGTAGTAGCAAAGAGGGTTTGAACTCGATGAAGCAAATGAAGGTGGGTAAGTAGATAGTCAGTGATAGATATTCATGATGGTAGAATGAAAAGCCCTAGAAGGTGGTAGAAAGAGACATTGGGTTCACCAAAATGATTAACAAAAACAAAACCTAAATGAGGTATAAGGTATTAATGTTAATCTAATTAGGAGGTTTAAAACGTTGTAGTAAATGGACTAAGACAACATGGAATAAATGTAAATAAATTATTCTAAGTGAAATAAAACCCTAATTATGGAAGTAAAAAAGGAAATATGACTTAGCTAATAATATGTGAATGTCTCACAATGTAGTAGATCTAGGAATAAAATTTGGAAGTGCAGACAATCACTCAGGGACCCTGCAAAGGCCAGTTCTGGAAGATTTGAAATGACTGAGGCACCGAGGAGGGTACTGGAGTGCCCTAGTCTACAGTTTGGGCACTCTTATCTATGTAAAATCTCAAAAAATTATTCCGATATGGTCATAAGTTGGTTCCAAACCCTACCTGTCTGTCACACTGGATTCACAGGATGAGTTGTATAATGACATGCAATATAAAAGGAAGTATCAAACCCTAGAAATAATAAATATGTAAATGAATGGATCAATATGACCTCATCCACCAAACTAGTGGTTTTATCACTTAGCGTTGCACTACATTTCAGACTCGGATATAGTTCTGGTGAGTGTGTGCATGTCGTGCCCTAGGTGTTCTTGTGTCAGTCACACTTTGTGAAGTAGCGAGCAATAGTAACTAGAGAAAATGTAAATAACATGTATACATGAAATAGAATAGAATCCCTCCCCCTATGTAGTGTGTGTGTGATGCAAATCTCCTAGCCTTGATGCATGACACTATGTGGATGCAAGTGATGTAATGGATGCAACTTTAGATTGAGTGATAATAGTATGTGATGCTAAGACCCTCATTATGGTCTTATAGTTTTATATTTGTAGGGTTGTCAAGCTTAATTTCATAACTAATCCCAAAAAGGCTGACTAGGAAAAGGATAAAGACCAAAAAATGGCTGGAAAGGCCCCAAAAAGAAGCAGGAAAGGATGTGCATAGATCGAGGCACCTAGGGTGGGACCAGGGTACCCCGAGGCGCCCCAGTACAAGCTGAGGCGCCTTGATTTTGGGCTAGAATGATGAGGTAGTTGCGAAATGGACGGATAAGTGCAAGAAAATATGATGGAATGATGAAATAAAATATAAAATAAAGATGGCCAAAAGGTGGAATTAATTAGTACTTTATTCACTTGAGAACCTTCTAATTGTAGTATAAGACCGAACTAAATAATGCCTAAAGTGCATGATTTTATGTCTACATGGAGCTTTTTTTTTATGGGCTTGGCATCCGAGTGTACAAAAAAATTGTTCACCACTAATGCAGGATCAAGTCCTAGCATGTCTACGTAAGATCAAGTGAAGATATCTGCAAATTCTCTCAAAAGTCATGTAAAATGTTTTTGTTCTTGAGATAAAAGTGAAGCTCCCAACTTAACCATTCTAGGTAGCTCTTTCGTGTCGATGTTAACATCTATTGTCTCTTCCACCAGTAACTTGGATTCATCCTCCATGCATGTAGGATTGAGAGGGAGATTGAGATCCTCTTCTACCAAAGGTGGTTCAAGGAGATTCTCATCTTTAAGGGGGTACACTATCTTGTTCATAGTTTTCTCTATTTGTTTGTCCATAAGCGCCTCAAAGAGGTTTTCACTATAGGAATTGCATTTTTTCTTTCCATAAGGATTTTCTATAGGACTTTTTCCCTTGCCCACTTTTTTACTTAAGTGACCACACAACTTTGCCTCCTCTCTAAAGTATGCACATGCATTGCACTGAATGGTGAAGCCTTTCTTGTAGTCATTTCGGGAATGTTGTCACGAATACTAAAGAACTCACCAATAGCCTCATCATTCTAAAAGATGTCGATGTGTATGTGTTTTTGTTAGTCCTAATTCACAAGTGATGGGTAGATGAGTTTTAGTGTTTGAGTTATAGGGGATACGGTGGATGTTATGGTTAGGATAGCCATGTTAGAGAACAAGTTCGTGGAGGCAAGGTATTCGTAAAGAATACATCAGGAATTTTTTTCACTTTCATTTTTAGACGGAATATCTTTGATTTCAGAAGAGGCATCCTCGTCATCTAAAGGGTGAGAATCATACAGATGGATGTCAATACCAAACTTACCCATTATACGAATATGTATTGGAAGAGCTTCAAATGAACCTTGTTCTTGATGGCCACAACTACGTCCTTTATATCCCATAGTAAGAATTATTTGGTTAGGAATAACATACTTGGGTAACTAGTAACATAAAGCCATTTCATCAGCTTCAAGATGAAAAACAATATCGTTGAGTATCCTTTCATCTTCTAATAAGCCACTTGGAGTGAAATTGTCAAAGGGACAGGTTTCCCTTGATCTTTGAAACTTGTAACATGGAATTACCATGTGCTTTGGCAGATGGGGGAATGTTTTGAACCATATGGGCCTATTTTAGATCATACTTTCCACAACCATTTGGTCTAACCTTCATCTCCTATGCAGAGAAAGGATTTTTTGTGGTAGACGTACCATTGTCATTAGTAGATAAGGTATCTAGATCTACTCGTAAAGTGAGGGCTTTCGACTGAACAAAAACAATGATCTTCTTAGAGGGACACTCATAGATGGTAGGGAAATAGCCTGGTAATGCTCTACAATGAGCAAATGGTTGGGGGTCTCCTTGTATAGTAAGTGTTTGTCCTTCATGGTGCAACTTTAAACATTGATGATACGTTGAATGTATTACTTGCATGGCATGAATCCATGGGTGACCGAGCAATATATTATAAGGGAGATCCAAGTATAGCATATTGTCCCACCAGGCATGCCAAATGGAGACTACTAAAAGTTCCAAGCAAAGTTAAACTACCAAAACTAACACCACATAGTCTAATTAGCAAATGCTTATTGAATCTAACAATAGTTACATCAATAATGAAAGCTTGATGGAATTCTTGAAAGAACTAACATAATATACTAATCTATCTTACCTATAGCATGTTTACTTTAATATTCAATTGCTAAGTAACTTAGACCTAAATAGATCTAGGAACAATCAAATTGGGGGGTTTGCTGCTACTCCAAGGAAGGTGAGATGGTCTCTCCAACAATGACTACAAGATCATATTGGATACCCATCTACTAACCCTATTGAAGACTTGAGGCAAGGATTGAGCTTGGTTATTAATCATATTTCTTATATGATATGCAAATCAAAGCATGGTGTAAAGTTTAAAAGTATGTGGTTAGTCTTTTTTATAGTTTTTCCTTTGAGGAAAACTAGCATCTTGGTGCATATGGGAGTAAAAAATTAGATTAAGGATTACCAATCATGATTAAGGTTTTCTAATCACAATTAGTGAATTAATAAGTGATTAGGATGTGAAGAGCCTTAATCAACCACTTAGGGTCAATTAGGAGGCTAGGGTAAGCTTTTGAAACTTGTTGAGATGTTGTGGAGGGAAGTGGGGTGATTTTGAGTTGTTGGAAGAGGGGTTTGAGCTAATAATAGGGTATATTGATCAAAACAAGGGTAAAATAGGCTTAATTAGCTAATAATCTTAAATTTTATATTTGGAAGAGGATTTTGACTTACGATGTGTCATAAAGTGGCATCCTAAATGCGAAAGAGGATATGTAATCAACAAAGTGTTGTTAATTAACCTAAATGGTAAGAAACGTTAGTTAATTAGTAGAAATCACTAATTATAACGGAAATGGTAAGAATGAGAGTGATTTGTGTGCTTTTGGAAAGAAGATTGCAAAAGCGGAATTTAGGTGTCTACAGATTAAATTAGGAGTTCATCATGAGAAAGTGGTTCATTTTTGCGTTGTGCTCACCTAACACTTCAACTTACAACTTTTAAGTGAAAAATACATAACATACATAGGGGGAGTGTACTTTTATTTCTCCCAAAAAAGTGCAAGGGGACACACATCCTTGAAAAGTGCACTCAAGCCTTTAAGTGATGATGACATCATCATCCTAACGTGAAATTAGAACACACAACTTGCCTTTTCTGCCCTGAGAGTGAAAGTTAGAGTTCAGAGGTGAAATCTTATATTATTTTTACTCTAAATAGTCTAATTAGTTCATTCCCATAACTTTAAAGACTTGATTCAACCTTAAATTTGAGTTTTTTCACGATTCACCCTTTTAGCACGAAGGAGCAACACAGTGACTTGAGCTATTGTAGGATATGTTGAAGTCTTGGACCAAAATTTATGTGTCCATCATGTGGAGGATTACAAGATATTTCCAACAAGTATTTGATAATCTTTCAATTCCTCCCAAATCTCCCAAAATATTTTAAGTAAGTTGACTTTCTCCATTAGAGCCTTCATTCCTTGTACCCAAAATGACCCGATTTTTCTTAACTTGTTCCCGACATCAATTATCTCTAATTATTTTCCCTAAACTTCCTTAAATAACATCATTGATCTCCTTCAAAACTTTATAATTGGTTGAGTCTTCCATGTCAAATTCTGGAGGATGTCTTCATGCTACAATATGGCTAAAAATAGCCAATTTAGTGCTTCAAAGAGCACTATTCTACCTCAGAGCTTGATATCATTGTGAAATCAACTTAGATCCACTCCCTTGCACATGAAACACACTTAAAAACCATGTTATAACTTTCCTCTCTGTCGGAATGAGGGTGATACATTCCTGGAGGGGTTGTGTGAGTTGATAGGTTGACCAGAGGAAGGGTTCATAGTGACTGGGAAAAGGTTTTCAAAGGGTGGGCTTAGTTTTCATGGCCAAAATTTTAAATTTTCCATGCTAGACATTTTGCATGACAACACAGAGTATATTAGGGTATTATTAATCTATTGTGTTATTATCTATTGTCTCTTACATTATAATCTCTCGTTTAGGATTTAGAGTATATTAGGGTATTCTTAATCTATTGTGTTATTATTTGTTGGCTCTTACATTATAATACTCCCTCTGGGATTTAAAACATATTGATCCTTACAACCCATGTTTACAACCCTAGAATAAGTATATCTAGTTTGTCACAGCTTTGTTATTATCAATGTATTATTAGGACCTAGTTATACACCTCTTATCTACTCTAGATCTAGGATTTGGAACCCTATATCTTTCATAGAGAGTGGAATATTGGCTTTCTATATTCATGCCTTTTTTACCCTACGAGCTTATTATGTACACATTTAATATAAATCCTTCCATAATAGCATCCCAGATTACCCAAACATAAAGAAGGATTTTATTAGGTCGTTCTTTATTTACATATACACTCTTATGAACCCGATGTGAATTGAACATGCAACTTTTGATTGAGTTACCTTCACTTTATAAAATCTCTTATTTTCCATTGCCTTTCAATTTCTATTCCTTATCTCAAACCCATGATATGATCATGTCATAACATCTTAGGTTTTTCCTACTGATCCTAAACCCATTTAGATTCTATATGGGTTTTTCCTTTTTCCCTGATATGTCCACCGATGTGACTAATCATTCATGGTCCAATTTTTCATAATGACAACCAAAACTAACAATTAAATGTAAATTGGTCAAAATAGTAGGGATATATCCTAATATTATCTTTAATAACTTGAATATTGACGATGTATTTGATCTTAATAAGGATGGATCCATTACCCAAGTACCTCAAACTAAGATGCCCATGGAAATCAACTCCTATAATAGAATTTTAGATTCTGTAACCAAATCTCATTATATTTTTTTTACAATTTCATTATGTGACCTTCTTCTAGTCAAAAAATTTCATCCTAATTCTAATCCTTCTAATCTAGTGACTTCAATTCAAATACAATTAATAATACTATAAATCATTTTTACTCCTCTAACCAAACCACACCATTAACACCAACCTTGTGGTGGTTCAATTATTGAAGGAAATGGGTCAAATGTAATAAAAAATAATTAAAAATGGCCCTAATGTAAAATAAATTATTACAAATGACCATTCAACCCTTTCAAACCATTACGGGGAACTCAATACCCTAGCCTCCAATCCAAAAAAAATATTCTTCAAATCACACAAAAGAAACCCCTAACTCCTTACATCATTTTAATCGATTTGGGGGGATATCACCATTTATCTAAAATCCTAGGAAAACTAACCCCATTCTCCATCTCAATGACTTTGGAAACCTCTAAAAATAATAGATACAAGCTAATGCCTATGCAACCACCAAAGTTCTTGCTAAAATCTTCACAAATGATGCTTTAGAACAGTATAATCAACTTCCCCAGGATTCAATCGCCAAGTTGGAATTCTTAGTTGATCATAAAATGAAGGAATTATAACAATTGAAACTTCTTGAAACTATATTTCATATTTTTTCAACACGTTGCATCTTTTTT
This sequence comes from Taxus chinensis, assembly GCA_019776745.2. Taxonomy (NCBI): domain Eukaryota; kingdom Viridiplantae; phylum Streptophyta; class Pinopsida; order Cupressales; family Taxaceae; genus Taxus; species Taxus chinensis. The sequence goes on along the minus strand of CM034151.1, from coordinate 137,079,714 downwards.
GTTAATCAAGAACTTAATATTTACCCAAAGCATGTCGTCAAAGACACTCCTGTACATGAATGTATATGAAATCATGTATTTTGTAAACATGACATGGAGGCATCATATTTTTTGAGAACTCAATTATTCTGGGTAGGTTATCTTGATTAGATAAGTAAATATATTTACATATCAAGGAAATGAAGCAATATTAGGCTTATCTTTGTAGCAAATCAACTCTTTAGGAAGCTTAATATCAACTAGATATCCTGAGTCCAAGGGATTTTTACCATTCAATCAGTGATTGCTTGTCCCGTGACTAATTTTTGATCAACATAGGTTAACTAAAATTCACCAAGGAATGTAACAAGACACACAAATTTCTTAGAGAGGGATGACTGTATTAGAAAAGTGTGAAGTCCATGAGATTTAACAATTAACATACTCTTGATTTAACATATAATGTATTATGAATTTAGTGGAAAATATTCTGGTGATGCATTCTTTTTCAGCCTGGGAATAACATGTTTCATGGTCCAACAGAACATGAGTGATAAAATACATGGCCTATTCTTTGCAATCATCATCATCTTGAGAAACCATACAAACCATTGAAATATTAGTTATGTGCATGAAAGGATAAGTGATCTTTTAGATCATGGAGCCATGAGAGTGGGAAGGGATAACATGATATCCTCAAATCCTTTAATATTCCAACTAAGAAGAGTCTAAAAATGTCTTGTTTTAGTGTCATGATGGGGTCTATGATGCTCATTTTGGTGGTCACATAACGACCTGTAAAATTCATAAGATGAGTTATTTCTGGCCCACCCTCGAGAACAATACTATCAAGTACATTTGAAAGTGTCCTAAATGTCAATATTCCACACATAATATACACATTGTGGCACAAGAACATCGACCTATTATCATACCATGGCTTTTTTCTACTTGGGGCTTCAAATTAATTGGAAAACTGACCCTTGTCTCTGCAAATGGGTAAATTTTCATTATTACCGCAGCTAATTATTTCATAAAATGGGCAGAGGTTATGTCTCTTATCATTATCACTCGTTCAGTCATAAGAAAGTTCATCTTACACCAAATCATGTGTAGGTTTAGAGTCCCACAAGTCATCATTTTCAACAAGATCTCCTTCAAGAACTTAAAGATGTGAGAAATTTGCAAGAATTTTTCCATCTCACACCATACCACATCTCTTTATTACCCTCAAGCCAATGTGACAAATAAGACGTGGATGTCTATTTTAATTAAAATCATTAAAAATAACAAAAGAGATTGACATTTATAGATATATCACGCGTTATATGCTTATTGAACTAGCATATACACGTCCATGGGTACTACCCCCTATTCATTAGCTTTAGGGGTTGAGGTTGTTCTTCCATTGGAGATTCAGCTTCCTAGCTTGTGAATCTCACTCCAAGGAATTTTGGATGATGATGAGTATAGTGAAGCATGCCTAACTACTTTATAAAGTTTAGATGAAAAACATCTCGAATCTGCACAACATCATAAAGTGTAAGCCACTCACATAACTCGAAGATACAATAAGAATATCCACAAATGCCCTATTTAGTTTGGTGGCCTTATGCTTCGCCAAGATAGCCTGAGAGACAAAAATACTAGCAAAGGAGGTAAGTTCCAACTAAACTGGTTAAGACCCTATTTAATCACCGAGGATTTCAATAACGGGGATTTCCTCCTTTGTATGCTTAAAGGTGAGGAGTTTGGTGATTCGGTTAACTCTTTTCACCTCAAGCAATAGCATGTTTAGTGTCATGTTTTGTATTGCCCTTTTTGTTTTCATTTATATTATGTGTTCTCTCACCTCACTATGTTTATACCTAACAAAGTTGTTTAAAATACATATTTAGTCTATCTTTTCTACATGATGATCTTTCTTCCTTCATATGTTATCAATAATTTTGCCTACCATATTGTTATATTACTACAATTTATGTTGATTATCTCTATATTACAACTTTGGTTCTTGATTGGATAGTGTTGTGATTCCCTTGTTCCCTAGCATACCTTCGTCAGGTGTAGGGATTTTGATTTATGTAGGCCTCTAGAATATTGTTCATGACACATTCCCCTACTCTCTTTCTTTGAGTATGAAACATTGGCACATCTCACCCCTTAATTTTTTTCTCACTTACCCGAGCCTTCGGTGTTGAGCCCTTTTATCATACTAGTTACATAGGTTTGTGGCATGAGAGAAAGGTTTCACTTCACTCTCAAACAAAAAATAAAATGGAAAATTAAAAGAAGAATAATGCATATAGTAAAAAGAAAGAGTATTATCATCTTATCCTCCACATTACTTGCCCTTGTTAGTCTTTGGTGATGAGCCCATGCATCTTTCGGGTCACATGAGGCTAAAATTCAAGAGTAATGCCTTTACTCCCCTGCATCTAATCTTTTGTGATGAGCCCATGCCTCTTCTAGGTCACATGAGTTTAGACATGGGGTGTCTTATTCAAAAAAGAGGAAAGCTATATAATAAAAGGTAAAAAAGTAAAGCAACAAGAACTTCCAAATCCCATAGAAAATATAATTGTTTGTAATTAAGAAGAGAGTGATAATTACCATTTCTCATTGTGTCATGATTGACTACCTAAAGGTTAAAAACTAGGCATCTATATCGAATCATTGTATTTTTCTCCCCTAAATGGCTACCTAATCCTAATCGTGATTACGACTCAATCAATTGCTCAAGCTTACATTAGTTACCAACATTTTTTGTCCTTTTCGCTCACCATGATTTTCATACCTATATTTGGTTTTAGTCATCTTCCATTTTATTCCTTCATTTTGTAATAATTGTCTGTAGAATCATGTCTTTGTCTCACCTACCAATTTTTAAAAAATAGAAATATGCTAAAACCTAATTGCAAAGTCACAACTCAATAATAAACAATAAAGTAAAAATTTGACCTAAGTAGTCAGCTAGATAAAAATGAAACCCTAGGCGAAAGAGAAGGGAAATAAGACTTAGCTAATTTTACAATAATCCCGAGGTGTGCCAAGCTAGAAAACTGATGAAATAGGAGGAAAAACCATTGCAACCGAACCCAAAATAATTGTAAAACTATCAAATATACCGGGATTGGGGCGCTTGGATTGGGTCAAGGGTGCCTAGGCACCAAAGTCTGCTCCTGGATGCATGTGACTATGAAAATGGTCAGAATCAAAATTTTCTTGTGCCAAAAAATATTCACTAATCTTCATTGTTCGTCACTGGAAGATCGTTGAGTTTGCATGTATCCTGCAAAACAAAAGACCTCCAGCAAAACCCCAAAACACATTCAAATCCTAAAAATAAAAGGATGTAAATGGGGAGTCAGACTAACCCGACGGTCACAAGACTAAGTGAACTTATGACCGAATGTTACACTACATTTCAGACTCCATGTATTTCTTGTGTGTGTGTAATAATCATGCCCTAGGAAGCTCTTGTGCAAGATGCACCGAATAACAAGCAATAGCTAGATGTAATAATGTAAGTAGATGTATGGATGGAAAAATGAACTTCCCCTCATATGAGTGTATGCAAAAGAATGCAGTTCCTTGCCCCTTGAGTGAGTGCTAGATGAATGCTTTAATGCTCATAGAATGCTTTTAGATGTAACCTTGGGTGATGATAGTAGATGCTTAGAGTTTGGTCCTTTGTTATGGTCACATATATTTGTATTTATATGATTCCCTTGGTTGAATTTCGTAATTAACAACTAAAAGGTCGACCCATAAAAAAGAAAGAGGCCCAAAAGGGGTGAGTAAGATACAAAGAGGTCGAGGACACCCAAAAGGGATGAGAGCACTTGGGCGCTAGTGTCCTAACTGAGTGTTGGTGTCTAGAGTGAAGAAAGATAAAGAATTGAAATTTAGACTTAATAGTGGGGTGTACAAGACCACAAAAAAATCAAACAAGAAAGCAAAGAGGCCAAAGACAAATGTTAATAACTACTTCTTTCACTTAGGAATCATATGAATAGTGGTATGTGATTAGGACCTATAAATGTACCCAAAGTGCATGATTTAGTGTCTACATTTTCCCCCCCTTTTGTGTTGTGGAGTGAATACTTGAAAACATAAAGTAGATAAGAGATGTGTACTTGATAACCATGTAGATTGATGGTGAAAGCGTGTCGTGGAGACAAGGAAAAGCTAGGAGTGATAAAAATGAAGCATGGAAGCTAAAAAAGAAGAAATGGCCCTAGGGATGAAAGTGTATGTGTTGTGTCACATTGTACATGTTGTTGTTTGTAGTCACAAAATCATGCACTTGAAAATTTATTTAATCTCGGTCTCATACTACTATTTAAAATGTTCTTGAGTGAAGAAAGTACTAATTAACCCCCATCTTTTAGCCATCTTATTTTATTTTATTTCATCATTCCCAACCTCTTCCACCCACATGCCCAGTCATATTTCATCACTTCATGTTATTTTAGCCTCAAATGGGGCGCCCAGGCTAGTATTGGGGTGCCCATGGGTGCCCTGGTCCCACCAGGAGAATCCTGATCCTTTTTAAACTTTCCAGCCACTTTTTGGGCACTTTCTAGCCATTTTAGCTTTTTATCTTTTTGGTGGTCAGCCATTTCAGTGTTAATTACGAAATTAGATCAAAAGAATGATATAAATATGAAGTTGTGAGACCATAATGAGGGACCAAGCACTAGTCACTATTATCACCCCCTAGAGTATCATCTATTTGGAGATCATTTGCATCCATTAGCTCCATCACAAGGACAAGTCTGGTTTATCTACATCACACTTCATAGGGTGGGATTCTATTCTATTCCATACATAAATTCTATCACATTTTCTACATATATTTATTGTTCGCTACTTCACAAAGTGTGACTGGCACAAGAGTACCTAGGGTACATGATGCACACACACACCATAACTACATTTGGGTCTGAAATGTTGTGCAACACTTAGTTATTAAGCCCACTGTTGTGGCAGCTGAGGTCAATACGACCCATTCATTTGCATTCTTCTTTTTTAGGGTTGTGATACTTCTTGTAGTCATCTTGTAGGTCTTTTCATCATCTTAGATCATCAATGACACATGGTGTAGGGTAGTGAATCTGATCCACTTGTCAGACTTGTGAAATTCAGTTTTAGATCTTTCGCATAGACCACGACACCCATTCTGCAAACCATAGTGCTCGCAGGCTCCCTAGTCCCTCTCCAGGTACTCCAGTCTAGCCAAATAGTTATGGTTGTAATGTCCCCTTCTCAGACCTGATCTTTCCAGTGACAGTTGGCCTTTTTTTGGAAACCCGAAGGCTAGTCGGAAGGTAAATTAGGGTTTCCTATTTTTGAGGATGTCTTTGGGGGTTAGTCTAAGCGCCCTCCTACTAATAGTGATTTGTAATCAGTATCAGGTTAATTGAATAATTTTTACGGAATTTCTGAGCTATTCCGGAAATCTGTGTGCTACTGGTTATATTCTGAGCTATTTCAGAAATCTGTGTGCTACTAGTTATATGAAAAAATACAGAACTGTCATAACAGCTCGGAGAAAACTGCATCTTAATCTGATTCGTATTGTTAGCAAGATCTCACCATTTATATTGTAAGCTAGCAGTAGTACTGGCAGCAACTTAGATTCTTGCTTATCATACTGTAATGCCCTTCTTACTTTCAGCAGTTGATATTGTTTTAATTTGACCTCCGCCCTATGGTAGCTACTATCCCATTCTGGGTTAGCAAGCACATTCTGGGTGTTGAGTATTTCCAGCTTTCCGCATTTCTTTTCAAGCATAGTTTTCTGTAACACTCCGTCATATGGTCGCCCCTCACTCCATACTGGATTGGGTAGCACATACTTGGCATTGAGTTCCCATTCAGCATTTAGGTAGAAGATTAGTATTCTGTAACACTCCGTCAGATGGTCGCCCCTCACTCCATACTGGATTGGGCAGCACATACTTGATGTTGAGTTCCCATTTAGCATCTAGCATAGAAGATCCTCTGACCATATGCTCGCCATCATCGGCGCCATTCTTGGTTAGAGTTGCTTTCGTACGTTTTGGTTTACCTTCTAACCTTAACGGGTAATTTGATTGTAATGTTGTAATCTGTTTTAAAAAAGAAAAACAAAAAAATTAGCCCGGAATATTTCAGTGGTATCAGAGCGAAGATCTTCCCATCTTGTGAACAATCTGTCTATGAGTGACAGAGAAAAGAGGTACATTGCAAGGGAAGACAAGAAGGTTGGAAAATAGTTCCAGCCTTACCAAGCTCCAGAAGGTCAGACAGCTTCAAAGATCTTGAGGGCTCATTGGGAGTCTTCTCAGGAATCAGATATGGCAGAGGGTGAGAGATCAGTTGGGGGTAATGAGAGAGTTACCAACAACAGAGATGACAATGGGAAAGGAAGAGAAAGGTCTATGAGTCCCAGAATGAAATTTGGAAGAAAGATGGATGCCTTGATGGACATGGTATCTCTCATGATGGGGAAAGTGGGTCAGAATACCATTCCACAGAACAACTTAGAGCACAGAGGAGAGCATAGTGCCTCCAACCAGCATGATGGATATGCAACCCGGACTGTGTCAAACAACACTTATATTTCTTCCAGGCCTTTCAAACCCCCCTTTTTGGCACCTGTAAACACTCAGCCAGATCCTGAAGAGAATGTTTCATTCGTGGAGCAGTTGAGACTTGGTCGTGCAGAGTATGACTCTTTACCTGACGACATCAAGACGGATATGTCCTATAACGATTTCATGGATCATAAAAGGAAAAACAAAGGACACGGGAGACACAATGATCAAAGAAGACCATCAAATCAAGGAGACTTGTACTTGTACCAAGCTGTCAACAAGGTGTCACTTCCACACTTTGACGGGAATGATACTAGTTCAGCCCGAGCTTGGATTCAGAAGCTGGATAACTATCTAGCTCTCAGACCTATGGCAGAAGAGGAGGCGATCAAGTTCGCTACACTACACCTTGATGGGGTGGCGCATGAATGGTGGTACCATGGCCTAGTTACCTTGGGGCATCGGTCTATCACAACGTATGATGAGTTCACTACTAGGCTCATCGAGAGGTTTGAAAATAAGGATCTTGAAATTCATTTCAGGGAACTGGCACAATTGTGATAGTATGACATAGTTGATGCCTACATTATGGAGTTTCAGAGACTATCAGTCACGGTGACTGGAATCAAGGAGAGGAGATTGGTGATCCTTTTCAGTGAAGGGTTGACAGAACCACTCAAAGGGTGGGTTAAGGCCTTTGATCCACCAACCCTGCAGGAAGCCATGAAGAAAGCAAGAAACATGGAGTGGGCTGCTCCTAAGGCAAAATTTCAGTCAAATTCCCCCTTTCAGAAAAGGGATAAAGGGAAAATATCTCAGCATAGACCTCCCTTGAGACCACAGCACAAGGAGTTCAAACATCACAATCTCCATGTCACCAGATTGGATCCTGAAACCTTGAATGAACTCAGAAGAAAAGGGTTGTGTTTCCGGTGTCGGGACAAGTGGTCTCAAGATCATGTTTTCCCTAAGGGAGTTAAATTCAATCAGATTGAGTACTATTCTACTGGTGAAAGTAGTTCTGATTTTTCTGACCAGCAATCTGATTTTGAAGAAAGTGAGGTGGATAGAGCTCCAAAAGAGTCTGGAGATGAGAAAGAAAGTGTTGGAGTCTTAGCTCAACTTTCTAGCTTCCAAAGAAACGAATCATTCAAGGTTCGAGGGATGATCAAAGGGCAGCGAATCGTTGCCTTGATCGACACTGGAGCAACACATAACTTCATTGATGAAGTTGTGGTGGCGAAGAAGGGGCTGCAAACAGAGGAGGTTGAAGGGTTCAAGGTCATGGTTGCCGATGGATTCCATATTTCATGTACTAAGAAAATCTTGAACCTGACCATACAATTGGGGAATTACGAAGTCAAGGATGACTTCTATGTAGTCCACATTGGGGATACTGATGTCGTCCTAGGCATTCAATGGTTGCATTCTCTTGGGGAGATCTCCTTGAATCTGCAGACTATGGAGCTAAAGTTTCAATCTGATGGTAAGAAGATAGTCCTAAGAGGAATGTCCAATGCCTCGGGTAGTGTCATTCAAAAGTATGGCAAGGCTGATCCGTCACGATCAAGCCGAGTGGGTTGCAGAGTGCATGATCCTTCCTGCTAGTCCGGTTGAGACTAAACGAGACCATCCTCCTGATGTTTAGTCTCTACTCACGAAGAAGAGCAAGGTCTTTGCAGACTTGCCTCCTAGACCACCACCTGAAAGGGGTTCAGAACATATCATAGAGCTCAAGGAAGGAGCTAAACCGGTGATTACAACTCCATATCGGTACCCGAAGAGGCAAAAGGATGAGATTGAGAAGAATATTCAAGAACTCTTGGAGATGGGCTTCATTTGCCCAAGCAAGAGCCCCTTTGCATCTACCGTAGTTCTTGTGAAGAAGAAGGATGGTACCATGCGCATGTGTGTGGACTATCGTGCTTTGAATCAAAGCACCATAAAAAACAGATACCACCCATTCCCAGGATAGATGAGCTCATTGATGAGCTACATGGGGCCAAGTTCTTCTCAAAGATCGATTTGAGATCGGGTTACCATCAGATTCAAATGAGAGGATCGGATGTGGAGAAGACAGCTTTCAGATGTCACTATGGCCATTTCAAATTCTTACTCATGCCATTTGGGTTGACTAACGCTCCGGCTACCTTTCAGTCTTGCATGAACCGTGTTTTTCAAAATCAGTTAAGGAGGTTTGTGTTGATTTTTTTTTATGACATTCTGATTTACAGCAAGACTTGGGAGGATCATCTCAAGCACTTGGAGGAAGTGCTTAGTATTCTCGAATCTGAGAGTTTGTTCGCAAAAGCATCCAAATGTGAATTTGGAATGGAGGAGTTACTGTACCTTGGCCACATAATCAGTGCTGAGGGAGTGAAGGTGGATCCAGAAAAGATCAAAGTAGTAGTTGATTGGCCACCTCCTGAGAGCTTGACTCAGTTGAAAGGTTTTTTTGGGTCTTTGTGGTTTTTATCGGAGATTCGTAAAGGGGTATTCACAGAATGCTGCTCCCCTTACTGATCTCACCAAAAAAGGAGCCTTTTGTTGGTCAGAAAAGGCTCAAATTGTTTTTGACAAGTTCAAGAAGATCATGAGCTCGTGTCCGTTTTTGGCTATTCCAGATTTCTCCAAGCCATTCGAGCTGCAGTGTGATGCATTCGGTGAAGGAGTTGGGGCTGTCCTGATGCAAGACAAACACCCTATTGTGTATGAGAGCCGAAAATTAAGGGCTGTGGAAAGAACATACTCAATTTATGACAAAGAAATGCTTGCCATTATGCATGCATTAGCCAAGTTCAAGCAGTACTTGGTGGGGAACAAGTTTGTGGTTAAGACTGATCACAATAGCCTCAAGCATTTCATGCACCAGAAGGACCTGAATGAGAAGCAACAGAAGTGGGTGAGTAAGCTTCAAGCTTACAACTTTGACATTGAATATGTCAAAGGGAAAAATAATATTGTGGCTGATGCTTTATCCAGGAGACCTCATCTTAGCTCATTATGTGAGCTTACTGCAGATTGGAGAGACATGTTGCTTGCTGATTATGCCAAAAATCAGTTTGCAACCAGCATTATTGAGGGTACTTTTCATGATGAAAGGTACAAGGTGACTGAGGGATTGATACACTATAAGGGAAGAATCTTTCTGGTGGCTGATTCAAAGCTTAAGAATAAGATTCTTTTGACTTTTCATGATATTCCAGTTGCTGGTCACCAAGGGTTTTTCAAGACATATAGGCAGATCCGAGAAAGGTTTTCTTGGAAAGGATTGAAAGGAGAAGTACAACGCTACATTCAGGAGTGTCCTGTTTGTCAAATGAATAAGAATGAGCATACATTACCAGCCGGTTTGCTGCAACCACTCCCTATTCCCAATCAAAAATGGGAAAGCATTTCGATGGATTTCATCACAGGGTTGCCCAAGGCCCAAGGGAAGGATTGTATTTATGTAGTGGTGGATAGGCTAACCAAATTTGCTCATACCAGCACTTTTTCTGCAGCCCAAGTTGCAGATCTGTTTTTTCGAGAGGTGTTTAGGCTGCATGGGTTACCAAAGAACATTGTGAGTGATAGGGACAGCAAGTTCCTAAGTACTTTCTGGCAAGAAGTCTTCAGAATGAGTGGTACTATGCTCACTCCAAGCACTAGTTACCATCCCCAAACAGATGGACAAACGGAAGTAGTGAACAAGTGGTTGGAAGGCTACTTGAGAAACTATGTTTCAGAACAGCAGAGAGCTTGGGTCAAGTGGCTGCATATAGGCGAGTACTGCTACAATTCTTCTTTCCATATGTCGATTAAGATGTCTCCTTTCTTGGATCTTTATGGGTATGAAGCACCTAGCTTTGCCGATTTGGTGTTTGGTGAGAGCAGAGCACCCCAAGCCAAGGACTTGTTGCAGCAAAGTCAAGACATCATTAAATCCTTGAAGGATAATCTGCAGATTGCACAGAATCAGCAGAAGATGTATGCTGATCAGAGACGTGTTGAGCATTCTTTTGAGGTTGGGGATATGGTTTATCTCCGATTGCAGCCTTACAGACAGTCTACTCTCAAGAAGACTGGAGCTGAGAAGCTCAAACCTCATTTCTATGGGCCATTCAAGGTCATCAGAAAAGTTGGGGCAATAGCTTATGAGTTAGAGCTACCTTCTGATAGCAGAGTGCATAATGTTTTCCACGTATCTCGCGTCAAAAAGGCACTTGGACATAATGTGGTTGCTTCATCACAGTTACCGCCTTTGGATGAGGAGGGACAGTTGGTTCTAATTCCAGAGGGGATACTTGATTTCAGAGAGCGTACTTTGAGGAAAAAAACTATCAGAGAATACCTGGTGAAGTGGAAGACCCTGCCGATGGAGGATGCGACTTCGGAAAGTGATGAGATTTTGCAACATCCTGGTTTACGATTGCTTGAGGACAAGCAATCTTGGGGAGGGCGGATTGTAATGTCCCCTTCTCAAACCTGATCTTTCTAGTGACCGTTGGCCTTTTTCTGGAAACCCGAAGGCTAGTCGGAAGGTAAATTAGGGTTTCCTATTTTTGAGGATGTCTTTGCTCGGAGTTGGTGGATTCAAAGGCGGATTCTTTCTGGGTTTTCCGAAAGCTTCGCAATGGTATGTTCATTTCGGCATTCTGAGTATTTTTTGGAATTTACTATTTTTAGTAAATTCTATTTTTGGCAGTTTCCAGTTGGGTTCAACTTGGTTGACTTCCTACTTCAGTTGGTCTGTTGACTGGTCATTATTGGCTTCAGAGCATGATTGAAGAGTTAAGTTGATATATTTAATTAAAGGTCACGTTTTAATATTATATTCGAACGTTGACCCTTGGCCTAGTCTATTGACTTTAAGTTGTTTTGAAAAGTGGGTTTCTTGAGGGAGGCACCTTCATTAAGATTATTTTATTAATTTCCAAAGTCAAAGCAAGCTTAAGGTGGGTGCATTTATCAAGGTATCGAATTTAATTAAAATATCAATATTAAGCTTGAAAGGAAAAGGACGCCATCTTGGAGAAAGGATTAGGGTTTGGATGTTGAAGTGTTTTTTAGGGTTTGGTGAAGTCAACAGGAAGTTATAAAAGGAAGACTTTGAGCATCATTCATCATCTTTGGGGGACTACAATATTGTTATCCTGTCGGTTTGGCTCTGGGTTTGCTTCGAGGAATGAAGGCCTCCTAGCTCGAGCATCGCTTCTTGTTTGTAAGACAACAACTAGTGGTGATTTTACTCTAGATTGTGAGTTCAGTGGATTTAGTGCTGTGTAATCTGCATGTGTCTAATTAGGTTCAGATTTTACATATTAGAGTTTTCTGGGTTCTGTACTTTTGCTTCAGCAGATTCGATGTTTTATTCATAAATCCAAAAAGACAAAAAAAATTCATGGTGGGTATTGTTTCTTTCCTTCCTTCTTGGCTAGGCACCCATGTATGCAAGGCTGTAGAATTTTTGGAAGACAATCTGATTTTTAAAAGCTAAATCGCCCCTGTGCTGGGCCGTACCATTCATGGTGTCTTGAAATTTGTGCATTTAACATAGCCTGCATTTTGAGTCTGTTTTTGGGGGTTAGTCTGAGCGCCCTCCTACTAATAGTGCTTTGTAATCAGTATCAGGTTAATTGAATAAGTTTTACGGAATTTCTAAGCTATTCCGGAAATCTGTGTGCTGCTGGTTATATTCTGAGCTATTCCAGAAATCTGTGTGCTGCTGGTTATATGAAAAAATACAGAACTGTCATAACAGCTCGGAGAAAACTGCATCTTAATCTAATTCGTATTGTTAGCAAGATCTCACCATTTATATTGTAAGCTGGCAGTAGTACTGGCAGCAACTTAGATTCTTGCTTATCATACTGTAATGCCCTTCTTACTTTCAGCAGTTGATATTGTTTTAATTTGACCTCCGCCCTATGGTAGCTACTATCCCATTCTGGGTTAGCAAGCACATTCTGGGTGTTGAGTATTTCCAGCTTTCCGCATTTCTTTTCAAGCATAGTTTTCTGTAACACTCCGTCATATGGTCGCCCCTCACTCCATACTGGATTGGGTAGCACATACTTGGCGTTGAGTTCCCATTCAGCATTTAGGTAGAAGATTAGTATTCTGTAACACTCCTTCAGATGATCGCCCCTCACTCCATACTGGATTGGGTAGCACATACTTGACATTGAGTTCCCATTCAGCATCTAGCGTAGAAGATGCTCACCATCATGCTCACCATCATACTCTGACCATATGCTCACCATCATCGGCGCCATTCTTGGTTAGAGTTGCTTTCATACGTTTTGGTTTACCTTCTAACCTTAACGGGTACTTTGATTGTAATGTTGTAATCTGTTTTAAAAAAGAAAAACAAAAAAAAATTGGCCCGGAATATTTCAATGGTCCATCCTTTTCGGGACCTTTACACAGTCGTTTCTACTTCTAAATTATTCTATTCACCTTACGACATAGCCTAGCAAGCTCCTCTAATTAGCTAAGTTCATTATAACTCTCCTTGCACTTTAGGGTTTATCATTTCCATTTTCATAGTTGTTTTGGTCATTTTCCATACCTGTTTATTGCATCCATTTATTGTATTTACATGTCATTCTAGATTAGATTAATTATTCCAATATCTTATTTTTAGTAAATAATTCTGGTGAACCCGACTCGATCATTCACGCTTCTAGGATCTTCATTCATACTTTATCATTCTAGGGTTTATTCTCCTTTCGCCATGGCTCACTCTCATATTGATTTTACTGAAGCACATCTTAAGGAAAAATGATCATATTGTTGAACATCCACAAGATCTAGACTTACTTTTACATGTGGCTCGTGAGGAAGCTACTAATTTTGTAGAACTCGACACTTCCGCTGTTATACCAACCTTTGTTGTTGCTCAACCACTCACTTCTACTCTTCCACCTATTTCTACTATTCTCATTTTTGTTACTACTCCTGCCAATAAATTTACGTCACCCTTATTTTCTCATATATCAATTATAATGTGAATTTTACATCTAATCATTTATACATTAATGCATTTATAATCTCGACCTCCACTAACAACACTAAGGTTGACCCATCATGGCTCATTAGTGCATGCTCTTTTTCAATTCTCAAGGCTATCAATTATCCTCCATCACAAATTGAGTACCCTTTCAAAAAACCCTTTGGCGTTGTTAAGCTCCACATTACAATTGGTCCTCTTACTCTACTTGTGACTTTCCTTGTTGGAAAAAAAGTTGATGGATGTGACATTCTTTTGGGTCATAATTGGATTTGTCACTCTCAATCTATCATTTATATGAATCATTTACAACTTAAATTTATTCTCAACAATTAGTTCATTTTTACTGATAGTGTCCCTCCATTTTCTCCGTGGTTATCATCTCCTCGTATAGTAGATAGCGCACCATCGAATTCTTCTAGCGTGTCCCAATTTGTGTTACTCAAAGCACAATCGACTCCTATCTCACCTACTCGAGACTCGTCTACATGACCGCATCGTTCCACTAGTCCTACACATAGGTATAGGCCCATTCCTCGGATAGTTACTGCATCTTGACATAGGTCACCACCCCAATTTATTCTGTGCGAGTCTTTATCATCTTTGTATTCAGCCTCACGTAGTCTCCATCACTGATGCATTTTGTGGCATCATGACCTTATTCATACATTCATCCCTCACATGCGCATAGACTTCATTCACCAGCACATCATCTATTTATTATACCACCACTATTAGAGAATAGTCATATGTTTTCACCATCACAAGTGTCAAATGGAGGACATTTGTCCTTCACAATAATTTGTTATTCTACACATTTATGTGTATTAGGGGGGCATAAAATCTCACACATCTCCCCCCATCACAGTAGCATCTCTCATCCTTGCATTATCATCCTTACATAGCACTACATCACGCTCTTAACATTCATACATACCTCATATTAGCATCATCTCATCATGCATAATCATCCATATGATATATCATCATCATTACTCGATGACATGCTCTTGTGCTTCAGTTCACACTTGACTGTTGAGGGCTTACTACACATGAACCCCACACACTAAACTACATGCATTACACACAACTTTTATTCATGCATCTTGCATCATACACCATACATACTCTACATCATCTCGAACTTTGCACATCTATACACCTTATATTATATATCATATTAGTTATCATTATGTATACATCATTGTCTATGCGTTTAGTATCATACACTACATCATCCTAGATAATAGATTACTAGTCTATCTACATACATTACATGCCACTCTATACATTACATTTTACACATTCTACCCATCTTGCATTTGCATTCTACACATAGCGTATTTACACATTCTAATCATATGGTCGTCTATTATCACACATATTACATACTCTTTTATGCACTGCACTCACTACCCTATGATGCACTTTAGTTTCTTAGCCTATCCTCGATTATTGAGAGTTTACAAATCAAATGGACCTTACATTCATCATGTGTTTATCATTTAACCTTTCATCATGCGACATTCCTAGATTAGTGGCATATGCTTTAGGCTAAATGGTCACCTATTCCCTTCATCTTATAATGGTATACGCTTCAGGCTACATCATCACTCAATCTATTCATCTAATAGTGATATACGCTTTAGGCTACATCATCACTCTTTCGATCATCTGGTCGTCATTTACACTTTAGCTATAGGGTTGATGACACATCTCTTATATGTGTTGCATATCATCACCACTACGCATACATATGCATCACAGTGCATTAGACCCAACACATACTTTGACCATTTCCTGATGATGACTCTCATTTACGATTCATTCTTGACTACTGAGGGGGAAAACTAAATGAACCTCATTGCATACATTTCCATTCACTCAAGGGGCGTGTAAATCCTATCATTCCATCTTGTATTCAATTCCATCCATCCAAAACATACTGCATATTATGGTTGCTTTTACTCTTGCTTACTTTTGCTTGTTCATGGTCACTTTATTACATATACGAGTTCGATTACTTCTATGTCATTTATCTATATCATCCACACATGCGCGTTCACATCTTTTTCTAGTTATGATCACATATACAGGTCTCTTACACGTAGTATGGATGTTTACCTTCTACCCTTCCTACATTGGTCGTTAGGGGCATCCACATTCGTCTCTCACATGTGTTATTGTTTCATTTTGTACTTATCACTTTACATTACTTTGTTATACACGTTTTTGACATACTAGTTATTTTTCTAACATGATAACATGTGTTTCCTATGTAATATTTGTTATGCATGGATATATATTTCCATACTTGTTTGTTACATTGTTTGTTATTGTTTGTCAATGTACGTGGGCCTTGCCTTATGTTTGGTGTGCACACTTGCTTGCTTGTTTGTGGCCATGATGGCCTTGTGTGTCTTGCGACATCATGGGTGATGTCCCATTTTTGCATCCTAATTTGTGTGGCTTACTTGTCTTCTTATGTGTTTATAATACTGCTTTTCTTGATAGTTTTTACACTATTTGTGTAGCCTATACACTGTTTTCTATATGCATGTTTGTTTGTCCTAACATGTGTATTTGGCTAGCCTCTTGTTTATGCATGCCTTGGTTTCTACCAAGAAATTTCCAGGGTACAGTTCATGTAGCTGGTCGTCTTTTGGGGCCGCATTCTCCTAGTAGTGACTTCATATGTGCCCCCAAAGAGGGGGGCGTCATTTGGGGTTTACATACTAACACAACGCATTTACACTAGTTTAGTTCAGTACACTTTTCGCCCTTGGCATTGTGAGTTACATACAACGAGTGGGTTCAGACTAGTCTCCAAACCCCGTACACAACAAAATTTACAGGACATGGTGTCCTTAGCATTCCAGGAAGCAGTTAATGGTTGGAGGATACATCAGAATTCTTACATATACTTCTTTATCCAGTGGCGTCGGATCGCCCAATAAACCAGGATGTACATAGATCTCTTCACACACATTCAGGGAAATAGTTAAAGGTTGGAGGAGAAAGTAGAATTCCTCCCTATAATTCTTTTGCTTATGGCGTCAGATCACCCAAAAAACCCCTGCAATACATGATATCGATTCACACTCTCTTTCTCAACATAGATCAAGTGTACATGTTCCATTTATAATTTTTCATTTATATAGTTATATTTACATACATATGCATGCATCTTTTACATTGTATTTTTACACATACATACATACATCTTTGACTACTTGATCGTTTTCTCCTTGCAGGTTCGGTCATATGAAAAATAAACAGTCAAATAGGGAAACAAACAACAACAACAATGTCAACCAAAACACTTCAGGACAACACACACCATATTAACCATGCAGGTACATTACACACATCAGTAGCTACACGTGCGTTTCCGCCCTAGGTTCACTCTCATCACTTTTTGTGTGCATTTTCATCTTTAGTTCCCATGCTCCACCATCTTTTTGTCATTCCACACTTCATCTAGTCCATTGGTGTATTTTCTACTACAATCTTCGTGGACATCAAGTACGCATCTCTATCTACTTTATGTTACCGAGCTTTCCGCTCACAAACATAAAGTAGGGGAAAAATGTAGTCAAAAAATCATGCACTTTAGAATTTATTTAATTCTAGTCTTATACTACTATTTAGAAGGTTCTTGAGTGAATAAAGTATTAATTAACCCTCATCTTTTTCTCATCTTATTTTATTTTATTTCATCATTCCTGACCTTTTACACACACATGCCTATTCAACTTTCATTGCTTCATGTTATTTTAGCCTCGACTAGGGCGTCCATGGGCGTCCTGGTCCCATAATGGGCACCTCAATACTTTTTGAACTTTCCCATCACTTTTTGGGGAACTTTCTAGCCATGTCAGCTTCTTATCTTTTTGGTGGTCAGCCATTTCAGGGTTAATTATGAAATTAAATCAAGAGAACCCTATAAATACAAAGTTATGAGACCATAATGAGGGACCAAACATTAGTCACTACTATCATCCACCTAGAGTTGTATCCATTTGGAGATCATTTTCATCCATTATCTCCATCACAAGGACAAGGTTGGTTCATCCGCATCACACTTCATAGGGGGATTCTATTCTATTCCATGCACACATTCTGTTACATTTTCTACATATAGTTATTTCTCGCTACTTCACAAAGTGTGACTGCCACAAGAGAACCTATGGCACATGATGCACACACACACACACCATAACTACATTTCAATCTGAAATGTAGTGAAGCGCTCAGTTAGTAAGCCCACCACTGTGGCAGCTAAGGTCAATCTGACCCATTCATTTGTGTTCTTCTTTTTTAGGGTTTTGATACTTTTTTTGGTCATCTTGCAGGAATTTCATCATCTTGGATCATCAATGACACCTGGCATAGGGCAGTGAATCTGATGTGATACACAATGGGGGTTTCAAACCACCTGTCGGACCTATGAAATTCAATTCTAGATATTTTACACAGACCAGGGCACCCATTCTGTGAACCAGAGTGCCAACAGGTGCCTCAGTCCCTCTCTAGGTGCTCCAGTCTAGCTAAATAGTTTGGATCCATCCTTTTCGAGACCTCTGCATAGTTGTTCTTGCTTCCAGATTATTTTGTTCACCTTGCGATACAACCCAAAGAGCTCCTCTAATCAGTTAAGTTCATTCTAACTGTTGAGTTGTGGAGATCAATTACTTCATTTTAGCATGCAATTGGAAATTGCTAGAAAATACAGTAACCAGCATCGGTTAAGGACATACTGGCATCGGTTAGGACAGACCGACATTGGTCAAGGGCAAGTAGGAACGACGATGATTAGGTAGAACCGTCGTCGGTTACCTGTGCGATGAAGTTTTAATTAACTCTCGAGAATTATATCTATTTTTAGCATTAAAATAGATTAAACGATTATAATTGCATGGTTAAGTGCCCTAAGTCTATAAACAACTATATAAGCACAAAAGCTAGGGTTTAGAAGTAGATGATCAACAAGAATTAGAAAGAACTTGAAAAGGTTGGTGAGAGAGAATTCTTGGTGGTAGAGCAAAAGCTTGAAGGAAGAAAGTACTGAACATCTGAGAGGTGTGGAAGATTGTAAATCTTCATTGTATATCTTTGTCAAAGCTTTGGATAATAGATTGGCTTGTTTCTTGGTGGACGTAGCCCACACTGGGTGAACCACGTTAAATCTGGTGTTGATTTATGTCTCTTGTTTTGTATATTTCTTCTGGTAGAATATCTAATTTTATTTGCATGTATGCTTAGATCTGATATATTGTCTGTACAACCGGTGTGCTAACCCCAACAACTAGTATCAGAGCTTTGTTTGAGGGTTTTGTGTGTTGACAGATTTACTCATAGAGGGTTTTCTGATTGAGTGGGAGCTACAACAATGGCAGAAGATAATAAATACAAGGTAGAGAAATTTGACGACCGAAATTATCAATTATGGAAGATGTAGATTGAGGATTATCTGTATCAAAGAGATTTTTATTTATCGTTGGATGAGAAGTCTAGACCTACGAAGATGACTGATGAAGAATGGAATATTCTTGACAGAAAGGATTTGGGATCTATAAGATTGGGCCTGGCAGCATCTGTGGCTTCCAATATTATAGAAGTGGATTCTATGGTAGACTTTATGAAATCTCTTGCTAATTTATATGAAAAACCTAATGCTTCAAATAAAGTTTATTTGATGAAGAAACTATTTAGTTCTAAGATGCATGAAGGTGAATCTGCTTCTAGTCATTTGAATGATTTTTGATCTATTGTAAATCAGTTAAAATCGGTTGCTATACCATTTGATGATGAAGTAAAAACACTTTTATTCTTATGTTCTTTTCCTGATATTTGGGACAACTTGGTAATGGTTGTTAGTAATACATCATCTACTAATAATATTTTGAAGTTTGATGATGTGGTTAGTATAATCTTGAATGAATAAATTCACAGGAAGAGTACAGAGGAATCATCATCTGGAAATGCTTTGAATGTAGAAAGCAGGGTCAGGCAAAAGGAGAGATCCAAGAGTAAGAGTAATGGGAAATCAAAGTCAAAGGATAGCAGATCTAAATCAAGAAGTAAGGGAATTACTTGTTGGAAATGTGGAAAGAAAGAACATGCAAAGAAAGATTGTGGGTCAAAGGAAAAAGAGAACAACAACCAGACAAAGGTAAAGAAGCAAATATTGTTGCATTAGAGGTAATGCAATATGCTCTTATTCTTTCTTTAGATAGTAGAATTGAATCATGGGTTTTAGATTCAAGAGCTTGTTTCCATGCAACCCCTAATAAGGGTTATATCAAAAATTCTGTCCAGAGCAATTTTGGGCATGTTTATTTTGGTGATGATGAACCTTGCAATATTACTGGTAAAGGGGAAGTTCATCTAAAATTGTAGAATGGAAATACATGGGTATTGAAATATGTGAGGCATGTGCCAAGCCTCAGGGGGAATCTCATTTCTGCAGGGCAACTAGGTGAATCTGGTTACATGGTTACTTTTACAGGAGACTCTTGGAAAGTCACCAAGGGTTATTTTTTTATGGCAAGAGGTAAGAAGGTAGAAACGTTATATTTATCTACCTGTATTACTAATTCTTTTTCTGCATTATCTACTTCAGATTCAGATGCATGCATGTGGCATAATCGGTTGGGTCATATGAGTCAAAAAGGAATGCAAATCTTAAAGGCTAAGGGTAAGTTATCATATTTGAAAGATTTAGATCTTGATTTATGTGAGCATTGTATCTTTGGAAAGAAAAAGAGAGTGATATTTCTCAAAGTTGGGGCAACTGAGAAGGAGAAGAAATTGGAGCTTGTACACTTAGAACATGTGTGGGGACTAGCTCAGGTAGCTTCTCATGGAGGATCCGAGTATTATGTTACTTTCATTAATGATGTTACAAGAAAGGTATGGGTTTATTGTATTAAACGTAAATCTGATGTTTTTGAGACTTTTAAAAGATAGAAAGCCCTTGTTGAGAATGAATCAAATTCTAAGTTAAAGTGCCTTAGATATGACAATGGTGGTGAATACTGTAACAAGGATTTCAATGATTATTGTTCAATGAATGGGATAAGTAGAGAAAGAATGGTTCCAAGAACACCACATGAGAATGGTGTTGTAGAAAGAATGAACAGGACAATCATGGAACGTGCTAGAAGTGTGAGGATACATTCTAGATTGCCCTTGCAGTTTTGGGCAGAAGCAGTTGATACATTGGTTTATTTGATTAACAGTGGGCCTTCAAGTTTACTAGATGGAGGAATACCATAGGAAGCATGGACCGAAAAAGAGGTAGATATTTCTCTTCTTAAAATTTTTGGTTCAGAAGCTTTTGTGCATGTTGTTAAGGAAAATAGGAAAAAGTTGGATGTAAAAACCAAGAGATGCACTTTCATTGTTTATGGATCTGGTGATTTCGGTTTCTGTTTTGAGAAGGTGGGATTTAGAGAATTCTAAAATTATTAGGAGCATCCGTGGATGTTGAATGGAAGTTGAAAAGAGAATTGCAGAATACAGGGATCAAATGTTGGTAACCAAGGATAAACCATTGTTAAGAAGTTTGTGGATGAAAATGAACTCTTGGATTTTAAAGAATTACCAATCACTTGGAGGGTTACATAGTAACCAATGTCAGTTGACCCCTGACCGGCACTGAGATCAGATGAACTGGTATCGGTTAGTTTGAAAATGGGAGCTAGAACTGACGTTGGTTAGAGGTGATCGGCATCCATGTCACTATCATGACATTTGAATAGGAATGTCCAGGAGGCCCAGATTGAGTCTCTGGTACCCCAAACTCCTGTGAGAAGGTCACAAAGGGTAAGTAAACTTCCTGAAAGATTTACACCTTCTCTATTTTATTTAGTGTTAACTGATAGTGGTGAACCAGAGATATTTGAAGAAGCAATGTTAGGATAAGACTCACGTTCAGTGGAAGCATTCATATGCATTTTTACTTTTAGGAATTTATGCTTTGGATAGGGTTTTACAAGTAACATTAACAACAACATACATTATTGTGACACTGGTGTGATATGAGCATATTTCAGTATGATATGGTGTGTATATGACCAAAGGTATTACACAGGCAATTGTGACACTACTCACAAGATTCAAGTTTTGAGCTTTTTTGCAGTCTACAATGCCTAGATATCAAATCAGGGTGCCCCAATATCCTCCCAGGTACCTCAGTGCAAGAAAATAGTCAGATTCTACCCTTCCCAAGGCCATTCAGTTATAACTTTCCTAGTCTCCTACATTCCAGCACACAGTAAGGTAAATTTAATTCAAGGTTAGTACCATATCCCTATTATTTCCATTATTTCAATCCTTTCAATATTAAAGCAAAATATTTAGATATATCACTTCAATACAACACTTACTTTCTATTTATATTAACTTATAAAATATCCATCAAATCCTATTTTTAGTTAATCGGTGTATGAGACCCTATAAAATAATGCCTCATAGCTATTTATTGTCATCGTGTGTCACCTAGGGGCATAACCTGAACCCGATCTCCCACAACTGGAAATCATAGTATCAGTTGATACACATCCTCAAAATCCACTATCATCACTCCATTAGGTAACCAAAAAGTACATATATTTACACAATATCTCTCGTAAATTATAGTAATCTGATTTAATGAAATTAAATCTAAGATACATATATTGTTAATAAGATGAATATAACAGTAACTAAGAAATTCAAGAAATCAAATTTCAATCAAGAGTGATAAATAGGGTTTAGAGAATGACTCAGTTTGTATATGTAGATTTGAGCTGATTCTATAGTGGAGATTGATCTAGAAGGGAAATTTTGGGTTATGTGGGCTCTATATCTGGAACTAGACTACAACAATGTCAGGTACATGAGCACTTGGACTGGGACAAGGCCACTTGGGCACTAGCATCTAAGATGGGCACTATTTTCTAGGAAGAGGCTCAGGATATAGTCCCTTCTGTGGTACTCAATGCTACTCATTGTTCATTGTATGTCATATTAGATTCGATGTGTCACACATTTACCTAAATAAACCATAGATTGTAATTGCACAGTACTCAAGTGCCCTAAGTTATAAATGACAATACTCAAGAGCACAAGCTAGATGAATAAAAATATGCATATGCTTGAGTCAAACTAATATTGGTAGTCAGCCTGATGTGATTATCACTGAGCATTACACTACATTTTAGACTCTATGTAGTTCTTATGTGTGTGTGATTTGAAACATTGTCCCTTGAGATAGGATGCCTTAGTGATAGTTGCACAAAGAGATAGTGGCTACAACTACTTTGTCCCAAATAAAAAAGTGTGGTATAGAATTCAAAATAAGCCCTCATATGCAGTGAATTATGCAATGCCAAAATGTAGTACTTAGTGTAGTAGATAGAAAATATTAGCTCCTTTTCGTAGTGTGTGCCTCTTGAATACTTTCCCCCTAATGATGTTAAATAAGACATGTATATATATATGATTCATTTGCTTAAGTTTCATCATTAACAAGTAAAAGGCAGACCAAGAGTGATAAAAGAAGACACGAAAGAAGTAACATTCGAAAGATCAAAAAATAAGTACCAATAAGAAACATGTGCCCATAGGCAATTGCAAGCATTGAGGTGCTCATGTCCCTAATGGACGGTCCTGTACAGGTTGTTCAAAAGGTCATACAATGAAATAAGAGCTGAGTAAGATGTCGGATAGAGTGTAAAAATATAAATTTTTAATTAGAAATAACAAGCAATAAAGATGAAAAGGATAAAATTAATGTTAAAGAAAAGTAAAGAGGTGTTAATGAGTAGTTCTCGTACTTAGGGATCATGCATATAAATTAATTATTTAGATTCAAGATGTAAATAGTAAGTGTTTGATTTAGTTACTAAATTTTCCCCCACTTTATGCTGGTAAATAAGGATTTAGTAGCATAAAGTAGAACAGAAAAGTGTAGCTTGGAGAGTCGAGTGAAGATTGTACCCAATAGCGTACCAAATGGAGTGTTGTAGCGTGCTGAATGGAATAGTTCAAGTTGTGTACCATGAAATTCTAATGAGAGGTAAGGATAAGAATCCTATGATGACATGTGTGTGTACATGTGTGTGTGTGTGGAGTGATAATGATGTGTGAATGTAGTTCTTTGGAATGTCATCTTTTCCAGAGCGTGCTTGAGATTTTCTTCACGGTTTCTTATGTGTTCTACCTTCATTGGGATATGATAGGACCTACAAAAGAAAACAAGTGTAGTCAATTATCTAGATAAATTCAATTGAAATTTGACTGGAAAATATGTAAAAATGGAAATGTGTATTGGAAAAGCTAAACCAAGGGGGTTAAAGTACACCTAGAGTGTTGAAAGAGAAAGGGATATAATTTTTTTCCTACTCATAGACCCAATGCTTAAGATTACAAAAAATGGAATAACATGAAGGATTTAGGTGTCATGTTTCCAAACTAGAGTTTTGAGAATCCCTATGCTAAAGTTTGGATTTACGAATCATGTCACCACTAAGGGAGAGTGTATAGGGAGAGCGGTCTATTTTTCCCTCAACCATTAACGCTTCCTTACAGATAAGTGCCACTGTAGATAATCACAAACCAAATTTTTAACTTCCCTCAGGTGAAATAAAGGCACTAGGCATATTCGTTTTCCTTCATATTCCCTAGGTTGCATTCCCTTATTTAGTTCCTATTTTGGTTCCTAGATTAGTGATTAGTTCCTGACAATAACTAATTACAATATGAAACTGGTTGTGTAACTATTAAAAGTGGAGAAAATTGTGACTATGTAACTGTTGAAACTACTATGTAATTGTTTTTACTCTAGGATAGGAACATTCATGTGGTACACTAACGCCCAGGTTTTCATGTCTATTATAGGATCTTTTTTCCATGATAAATTTTGTGGCCAAGTATGTTTTTGGCCTTGTTCTATAACTTATTTATGTTATGTTCCTGGTGTCAGTGTTTTTGTAATTTTTTTTTTGTGACTGTTTCGAGGTTGAAAATCTTCACTCAATGTTTTCCTCCACTCATTTGGGGTGTGTGAGATAAAAAATGTAATAGATCCCAAACGAGGAAGACTGAAGTTGATGTACACAGTTGATATAGCAATCTTGGAGGGGAAATAGTGATTTCTCATGGTAATTACCATGGTGCAAGAAAAACAAAGGGGAAAATACTAGCATACAAATTTTAGTGACAAATAAACATTACACATTAAAATAGAAACTAGTAAAGACATATAGGAAAACAACAAACAAGGACTAATGATGAGTAGCTAGTTACATACATGGGACAACACTCATGATTTCACAAGACAATTGGAGTCATCAAGGCTTGTGAAAATAAGGAAATAAAGAAAACATAGGGCATATCCTGACAAGCAATGACAAACAAGGTACAAGTGAATCAGACAACCATGATTGGAAGGAGCCTTGCATGGAAAATGTTACACATGAAGCACCCGTTAGCATGTTAGAAAGATAAAAGGTATGTCAAGATGTGTATATTTCGAGAGTGTAGTGTGCTAGGACATATAAGAAGTAGTAGAAAATGAAACAATAACACCTAGAATGTGTACAAAAGTGGATTCCCGCAGGAGCCTCGGTGGGATTGGTAAGAGGTACAATGTCAAGCATCCATGTTACATGTAATGATATATAGAAATTCTACATTCACAACTAAAGAACAAGATAATGTGCATGTGTATATAGAAAATATAATGACATGCAATGTATTCGTCTAATATGTGAAACAAAGTGTACATATAAGCATAAGTAAGCAAGAGTAAATGCAACCAAGATATGAATTATGTTGTGAATGCACAAGATGGAATGGAATGAAAATTGAATGTGATAGGAGCAATGTGCCCCCCGAGTGGAAGTGTATGCATGAGATGAGGTTCATTTATAAAATACCCCTCGATAGTCAAAAATGAACCATAGAACAAGAATGTGTCATCGGGAAATGGTTTGATAATGTGTGCGTTAGAAAGATATGATTAATAAAGCATGGAGTTTTAAAGAGTGTGAGTGAGATAATGTGAGTTTAAATTCAAATTTATCCCCTCAACAGTTGAGTATGAACCGTGGAACTAGATTGCATCATAGGGTAGTGTGTTGTGATGAATGTGCACTAGAAAGATGATTCATTAATGTTCCAAGTGTAGAAATGTGCAGTGTGTGAGGTTCATGGATGTAGTATTCCCTCAAAAACTAAGTGTGAACCGTAGCATAAGAGTGCTTCATAAGGTAGTGATGATACAAGTTGTGTGTATTAGTGTGTGTTTGATGCATGAGGACTAGATGCAAATCACAAAATGTAATAGTATAAGCGCAAGACACTTGACAATGTGAAGAGCGGGGGAAGTAAGTATGATACCCCCAAGTGTGTGATGATGACTAAGCTATCTAATAAAAGTGAAGGGAAAGGATTCCCCACCCAATGTGTGCAGAGATAAAGGTGTGTGACCATGCTCTAAGACCGACGGTATATGAGATTGATGATCTATATATGAATGAGACCTATGTGCAAGAGACCTAGGAGGTGATGAACACTTATGTGAAGGAGATTAAGGAGGTGATGGAAACCTATGTAAGGGAAACCAAAGAGGTGATGCACACCTGTGTTAAAGATGGACTACACCTGTGTTAAAGTAGTAGACCTAGACTGATGCGATGGACTAGTGGACCGAAGAGACTGAGTGGGACGTGTGTGAACGGGAGAGCTAGGAGTAGATTGTGCTTTTAATTTAAGAGGTCCATGGGACATAAATGCTCTAGAGAGTGCAAGGGAAACCTCAAGAAGATGTTGAGGTGATGGAGTGGATGATGGAACACCTTTGATAGTGACAACTTTCTTATCATGAATGAACTTAAGACATAAGTGAGTCATGGAAAAGATGGCCTTAGTAACATGGAGCCAAGGGAGAATTAAGATCATGTCACAACCTTCAATTAAAGGTGCCACAACAAATGACACAAGCATGGTAAAATGACCAACCATAATTGGAAGCTTGACATGACCATATAATTTGGGAACTAGGTATGAATTTTTTTAGAGTGGGTAATTGATAGCAACGAAAAGTGCAATAGAACACACGCAAAAAGGAGATGATGAGTTGATCGTAGTATTGTTAATATCATGAGATCTAATAAAAGCATTGATATGTAATGTATTAGAAGAAAACAAAACATAATATTTGTGATCAAAGAATGTAATGATTGGTGGATATGCCTTAGTATGTGCGATTAGAAAATCAAGAGACCCCAATGAAGAGGAGGCACAACTCGATATGCATGATTTGTTGAATAATCAACCACTTGCTTGTCATGCTTAGGAAGAGGTCGTTAAATATTTTTAGTTTTTTATTTTCATTATATGGCTTAGATGTTGAAGGCGCAGGGAGCTCGATAACATTATTGTCAATGAGATCTTGAATAAGATGTCTAAGTTTGAAACATCGATCAGTGGAATGCCCAACGCATTGATGATAGTCACATCTAAATTTTTTGTTAATATTGCATCCTTTAGGTCGAGATGGGTCTAGATTGATTAGAGGAAGTGTAATAAGATTGCTCTCGATGAGTTGCAACAATAGAATATGCAGAGTATAAAGTAATTTAGTAAACATATGTTTAGGTGGTTGCCATTGAATCTTTTCAGAAGTAGATACGACGTTGATAATAGCTTTTTCTTCATTAGGTTTAGTAGATGGCTTGAAAGTTGATTTTCTTTAGAATCTAGTATAAGAGGGAACTTGATCGTGATATTTAAGCTTGCCCATAGATAGTAGTTTGCTTTCATGCAACTTAAGAGTATGGCATAGCCGATCAAATGATGGAGAGGTCTCAAATATGATGCTCTCCTACAAAGGAGGTAAGAGACTTTGGACAAATAGATATTGAAGCTAAGAGTTTGCGAGTACATTAGACATCTTAGATAAGTTGTTTTTATATTGTAAAACATAATTTGCTAGATGTTCATTAGATCCTTACTTGATTTGTGCCAGTTGAGCATAGGAGATCTTAGAGCATATATTTATTGAGAAATGAGTGAGAAAAACATCGTCTAAATGAGTAAAATATGTTACCAAATGGACATGTAGATTGTATATCCAACACATTGCATAATCTTAGAGGCTTCTAGGAAAAATATTTGTTAGTAAAGTATGATCATCCATATAATCTATGCATACAACATGAAATGCTTGGAGATGCTCTTGAGGATCACCATGTCCATTGAAAATAGGCATCTTACGGGTGACGAAATTAGGAGGAAGGGCATATGTGGAAATAGTAGGTGTAAAAGGAGTATGGAGAAGCAAAGTGGATTCAAGAAATGGAGATGTATGATAAGTATCATGTTGAAGTTGACGAATTTGAACTTACAAATCTCGATAGAGAGAGGCTAGATCTTGAGTGACAATAAAAGAAACTTGTTGCATGTGAGAAATGAGAGGTGGAGTGTAGTGGTTGGTAGGAGTAGGAACATATACAAGAAAAATGGAAGTAGGTGGAAGGGTGGAATTAAGAGATTGAGTAACAATAGGTATGGAAGTGGGATCAGATGTGAGAACATTAAGCTCATCAAGATTGGTGGATTCCTCATGAGAGACGAATAAGAGAAAATTTAGATCTTGTGGAAGTTTAACAATATGAACATTGAGGCCATGAAGATCCTCATTAGTAAAGGGCACGACCATGATGAAAATAAAACAAGACTCCTAGAAGCAAAGGTGGGTTCGAGCAATGGGTTCACCAAATGATTTAACAAAAAATAGAAATATGATAAATCTTAATTACAGAGTCATAACACAATAATAAATATTAAAGTACAAATTTGACCTAATCAATAAGCTAGATAAAAATGAAAACCTAGGTGCAAGAGAAGGGATAAAAGACTTAGTTGATTTTGCAACAATTATGAGGTGTGTCGAACTGGAAAATTGATGAAACATGAGGACATACCATCACAACCGAACCCAGAAAATTGTAGAATTGTCATATATGTCAAGACTAAGGCACTTGGATTAGGTCAAGGGTGCCTAGGTGTTAGAGTCTTCTCCTGGGTGCCTATGATTGTGAAAATGTCCGAAATTTGAATTTTCTTGTATCGAAAAATGTTTGCCAACCTTCGTTGTTAGTCATTGAAAGATCGTAGAGTTTTCATGTATCCTACAAAACCCCAAAATACATCAAATCCTAAAAAGAAAAATATGTAAATGGGGAGTCAGACTAACCCTGGAGGTCACCTAACTGAGTGAACTTACGACAGTTAGTTGCATTACATTTCATACTCCATGTAGTTCTCATGTGTGTGTGCAAGAATCATGCCTTAGGAATATCTTGTGCAAGATGCACCAAATAACAAGTTATAGCTAGATGTAGCAATGTAAGCAGATGTGTGGATGGAAAAATAAACTTCCCCTCCTATGAGTGTATGCGAAAAAATGTAGTCCCTTGTCCCTTGAGTGAGTGTTAGATGAATGTTTTGATGTTCACAAAATGCCTTTGGATGCAACCTTAGGTGATGATATTAGATGCTTGGAGCTTGGTCCTTTATTCTGGTCATATAGATTTGTATTTATATGATTCTCTTGGTTAAAGTTCACAATTAACAACTAAAAGGATGACCCATAAGACAACAAGATTCCCAAAAGATAAAAGAGGCCCAAAGGGGGCAAGTAACATAGAAAGAGGTCAAGGGAACCTAGAGGGGACGAGGGTGCCTAGGCGCTAGCCTCCTGGCTGGGCGCTAGTGTCCAGAGCCAAGAAAGATATAGCAGTGAAAGTTAGACTGGGTAGTGGGGTGTGCAAGACAATAGAAAAATCAAACAAGAAAGCGAAGAGGCCAAAGACATATATGTTAATTACTACTTTTTTCGCTTAGAAATCATATGAATAGTGGTATGTGCTTAGGACCTAGAAATGTACCGAAAGTGCGTGATTTAGTGTCTACACCCACTAAACAACTAGTCAACATATATATGTATTTGTGTTTCACCCATTACATTATCATACATATAAGTATAAAATTCACATTATTACACATCCATTTTTTACCCATTAGGTTGCATATATTTATAAGCAATACAAATCTAGAAAACATGTATAATCAAATGAGTCTCATAACATCACGCAAATAAAAGTCAAGTGTATATATATATATATATATATATATATATATATATATATAATTTGATCAATGTTTGTACAATCTATCATTACATCTGCATTGTATGGGCAAGCATGGGCTCAAAAATCAAAATATATTAAAAAATGGGGCATACAAATGTATCAATGTACAATATATGCTATAGTGTCTAACATAAATAAGATCACTGATGTGACCCTTTAATTGAATGATTTGGAGGATTATTGGTCCTCCATCTCTGTGAACCTATTTTAGAATGGTGAGGGCTCCTCGATTTACTCATGTGGTGTGATTTGTTTTCCTAAGATGTTAGCATCATTTGTGTCTATATCTTCTTGTTTGAGGAGGCTTCATGTTTGTTGAATCTGCACGTGCTCTCTCAAGGTATGAATCTTGTGCTCAAGTTTTGAGTTATTACCCCTCTACATGGCCAAGAGTTATGCTCCATGGTATCCTATTCAAAAAATATCAATGTGTCTCCCAACTCTTCAAGGAAGTTTAGGGTCCACCTGTAGCTCACTAACAATCTTCCCCAAGATTGAGGAAAACATATCAAATAGGGTGTCTTAAATGAGTTGCCACCACTCACTAGTAGTTTTTACACACACACACACACACACACACACACACACACACACACACACACACACACACACACACACACAAAACTATCTCCGAAAAGAAATAAACTAACCACTAGATGTAAGGAAGTCACTAACATTGTCATAACAAGTAATAATCTAAATAAAATTAGGAGTGCATATACAAAAAAAAAAGGAGTACATAGATATCCTTCCTATCACTCTAGGTTTGAACCAGCATTAGAAGGCTCATAATCATCATCCTCCTCCTCTCTGAGTCGTCTTTGACCCTCGCTAGCCTTTTCATCGCCCTCGCCAACTCCTCCCTCACCTTGTCTGATGAGGTGTATAACTTGTATGGGCGTTGTCCCTGACCATGTCATGTTGCTACTGGTTGTTGTCTAAGTGGTTGTGGTTTCCCTGGAGATGGTGGTGTCATGCCTCTCCCTACCCTTCATCTCCTATGGGTCAACACTACTCCACCCGCATCTAAAATAATAGGGAATCCTAGTGTTAATAGATTCCACTCTAACCTGCACATCCACACATCACTTAGCTCTTGTGCACTATAATACATAATTGGTATGTTTGGGAGAGTAACGGCCAAGAATGCCCAAACTATCGAGGCACCCTACTTACTAGGTGTATCACAACGTATCACAATATGTTATTGACCTTCCCCGTAAGGCAACATGTCATTGATGAAACACCCTCGCTCAACCAAGACTGTCGAATTGTCAGATATGGCTCAGTGATCATATCCACATTTGTCAAGGTCACTGCCACTCTCAGAGTATCTTTGAAGGGATCCATGTTCCCCTAATGGTGTGCTTTGATCTCACCAAACAAGTCCATTGGGACTATCCTAACATATGGACAGAATATCTCATAAACTTAGCTCATGACCAGTGTTGAAAAGCTTAAACCCCGACCACCCAATTAGCCACCTTATATAAATCCTTTCATGTGTGGAATAACATGTCTTATGCCTAGCTGAACATACACCCATGATCCTTGATCTCCTTGATAATGGGATCCTAATAGTAAAGGAGTGTGTTTTTGCCCTTGTCCCTGACCACTCAGGAGAACAACATTATTATAATCGCCTTGAGAAAGTTTAAAATGAGAGAATTTTGAACCACCGCTAACTTCACCCCTGCTTGACACCACCTACTGACATCTGATCATCACCAAAATAGTTGGCCCACTCTAAGGTCTAGGTTGACCTTGTGTTAATTGTCATTAGAACCTCTCTCCATATGATCAGGAGACCTGTAATCTTGTATATATCCTTCTGAGTGATAGTCCTCTCTCCTATCGTCAATGTAAAGCAAAAGGTGTTATGGTTTAGGACCTAGTAGGTAAGTACATCACATGGAATATTACTCGCAGGGGCAACCAATGGTGTCTCAACTAATCTCAATAATCGTTAGTTAACAATAAGACTATCTTCTTTGGAGTCAACTGGCCTATTATGGCATGCAAACAATTGAGTTATTTAGCTCTACTCTATCTAACATATCATCTCTACAAAACACCAAAAACAACATAAAGTGGAAGTTATAAAACACCCAAAATGGAAAAATCTAACTTTCAAACAAGTTTTTGACATTTTAACTACTGTTATATAATCGCCACTTCTTGCAGGGGTGGTTACGCATTCACCACCAGTGGTTATGTAACCACTGTGGTGATTTCATGTTTGACACTAAAAAACATGTAACTATTGTGGTGGTTCCAACCTCACCACAACGGGCATGTGTTGGTCAGTGTCGAACACCCATTTGTTGGTCTGCATAGATCTTGAGTTCCATCTTGCGAGTAACGGTTTCATCCGACCATGGGGAAAAAAATTTAAAATAACAAAAACTACCCAAAACCCCATCAATTTTTCTTTTTACACATTCATAACCTACCCTCCCACCCAATATTTCTACGTTAGTTTCATAGCCAATGATGCCCCCAAATAATATATAAGGCCAAAACAAATCCCCCTGAAAATGTAAAAAACGGTGAACTCGCATGTTTGGTTGCCCCATCTACTGTTGTTTGTGTTGCTGCCATCGTATAATCATCACCATCTCGTAGCCTATCTCTATTCACTAAATGGTCACTGTTTCCCAGAGCTCAAAAATCTCAACTCTCTCTCATGCAAATGATTTCCAAATTTAGCAAGTTTTTTAGTTAATATTTGTCAAAATTTAAAAATTTAGTAATTTTTGTGTATGTTAGACATCATATGAGACGTGAAATGATCTCAAATTTGGATAGTTAGCTTGTTTTATAATGTATTATTGTATAGTTTTGTTTTTAGACATTTTTGCAGGTTATAGGCTCATTGGCGAAAAGGTAGTAATTCCAACCCCACCTACAAGGTAAGTCCTCTCATTTGATTTCAATTATGTATTCATTTCCACTTCATTTTGATATGTTGTATTTGATTTGATTTGTTTTGTTTTGTAGGAGGATGAGCTTCATGGATTGCTCGATTTCCACTTCATTTTGATTTTGGTATGCCTTAGCTAGTATTTGCATGTTTTAGTTTGCTTTTTTGGGTTTGATTATCATAAATGGAATTTATCCCAACCATGGGAACATGTGGGTATTGTCCTTATAAGTCCAAAAATTTTACTTTTAGGGGTGAGTCATTGTAGGTTAATTCACCCCTATGTGGGCAAGCTAATAATCCATTTCTATGTTTGTGTAGTGAATTTCTAGGAAGCGAGTTTAATGATTTTCCATGTCTCGAGCTAAGTCTATGCAATTATAATCGTATACATAAATTGGAATAATCAAATGAATTGATTTTATACCTAAAACATGATAATTTAGGGAAATGTAGGAGGGGTTGAATGTCTTGATTTTTTGGTGTTTGAAACAAGGATGTTTAAATGTTTTTTAGTATCCTTAGGCATGTTGGCACTATATACACATGCCAACTACGCACATAACAACATTTTTGATATTATGAAAACATATCAATTATATTTTATTTTATTTCATTTTTCCTTATTGTTAGAAATAATATTTTGGCACGTTATGCAATTGTAACTACTCGAACAAAAGTTTAAAAATTGAAAAAGGCATTCAAGAAAGAAGATAAGGATAAGAGAAAGAAAAAAAATGAAGGAAAGAAAGGAGAAAAGAGTAAAAAATAAGTTGAACTAGTTCAAAACGAGCTACTCGACGAATTAAACAAGTTCAAAGAGAAAAAGAAAGAATAAGAAAAAAACTAAAATATAGAGACTTTCTAGTTCAAGACTTTAGGAATATTTATCACAAAGAAACAAAACATTCCAAAAAAAATCGAGTAAAAGAAAAAGAAAATACTTTAAAACTCGATGCTAAAAAGAAGGTACTGCTCATGTGGACCGCACCAAAACAACTCTTTACCACTAGACGATCTAGTCAACATTTGTGCCTCAACGCATTTCAGGGAGAACCAAATAGCTTTGGGTTTGAGTGGCATTTCACCCCTAACCACAACTCATCTGTCGATTTTTCAACACTAGTCGGTTTTGTATTAAAGATTAAAGTTTATTTCCTTCATAAAAAACCATACAGTATATCACATTGAACTAGATAAATGAATTCAAACTATTATTCATTACGAAATTTCCAAAGAAGCGTACCTCTAAATATCTAAAAAATTCACATTAATGTTTGAAAGTGAAAAGCATATCGGGTTGTAAAATAATATTTTTCTAATTTCTATGGCTCACCCAAAAAAATATAAATCCTGGAGGAAGATGCATAACATCGACAACTATAATACACCCTCATGATCCTGGAGCCCATACCTCAAAAATTAAGAAAGGCCTTCGGCTTGGTTCTCTTACTTGGCGCCAGAGGGGAATCTTAGTAAACGAACCTCCAACCGGTCTCTAGATATGGGGCCCATATTCTTTATAGGGGCCCTTTGGCCTTAAGTACTTACAATTTCCTTATCCAAAACTGGAATAATAGAGTCGAGTCATAGAAAAAACTTTATAAAAGTTTAATATCGTTATCTATGAGGGGAGATTTAGTACTGGATTCAACCGTTTGGGAAAACAAAACAAGATGGATTTGAGAATAGAGAATAAAAATCTATTTAACAACAAAGTGAAATAGACTTTCCAAGCAAAACTAACAAATATTATAAATGAGGAAAGGGCAAAATAGTGGGAATACTACCCCAACCCATAGCTTTTAAAGGAAATGTAATTTTAGGATTTTGGTAGTTATATAACTAAAATTATAGTTAGCACCCCAAATCTATGTTTTGATTTGCAACATTTAATGACTAAAGAAAAGGTCCTACTTTTAACTAACCCAAATATAGTCTTTTGTGCTTGTTTTGTGTGAATGTGGAAATATGATCCCAGTGATATGTTTCACATTTGTGACAATCAAATGAATATACTTTAACCATTTCAATACATAAAAACCTATAATTGTATTCTAATTCTAAGTTGATCCTTGAAACAATGTTTTATCCCTAACCTGAATTGTTGTCGAGTCGAAGCAAAAGACCTTAAACTATTCATAATCATGAAATGATGTTTGGTGTTTGATCTCGTGGTTGTAAGGTAACTATTTTACGATAGATATGAGACCAATATATGACCGATATAAGGTTGAGATATTTGTATCTTATTTAAAAAAAAAAAATTAGACTTCTAGTTTGATTCAGAAACCCATAACGTAAGTTAATATAAGAGTAACCACAATGAGATCTCTCTCTTGTATCGTGGCCTACTGCATTATTGGTACACATGGAAGTATGTGTTGGATAAAATTCATGACCTATTATGGTATATCATGCATATTCAAACATACTCCCATGATCAAAATATTGTGGAGTAGACTCCATTAATAAAAAGAGGACTTTGCACAAAACTGGATAAAAGAACAACACTTATTTGAACACGTTAAATAGACAAATAAAATAAAATGAATATTTGGTATGATGTTTATTTTATTAACGTTATATTTAAATTTCCTATTAATGAGCAATAATTATTTGTTAGTTATATGTGAAGTAGAGTTGGTTGTTTACTTATTATTGATATTAATGTCTTAAAGAACCATCAACTTGAATATCAGCGTAAGAAAATATGCTTTTAAACCTTAAACATCATAACCATTGAACCTTAAAATTTGAGAACTGTAATAATACTTATAAGAGCTTTTACACAAGAGGATTATCCATCTTGGGTTGCAAAACCAGGAAGTATGTTGACATTGAGAAAAACTCATGTTTCAAGGAGACCTAAAAATGAAATATATATATAGGATCATATCCTATTGGTAATCAAACTAAATCTAATATGTCCGTGATTAGGAACAATAAATTAACCATAAATCATCCTACAAGAATTCACCAAATTATGGACGAGAAGGTGCTTACTAAGTAGGCAGAGTTGCACTATGGTGAAGACAATTGTTAAAAAAAGTTAGGCCCTGTATATGGGTACTTGGAAATATCACTAGATCTATCATATAATATTGCATGCAAGATTGAGCAAGGTTGTTGGGGTGAACACTACATTTAAAAACCTATATTGGAATGTCTACATATGTGCTATTTAGGTGGTATCGTAACCTTCTAAAAGAACATTTCCAAGGAATGTGTGTGTGAATGTCTAGTTATGAGATGCCTAATCAATAATTCCAAGGTAAACCTAATGAATTTCAAGGAATGCGGTAGAGTTAGAATTTGATACTAATTATGTGCATCATCAAAAGGGTTGTGAAATGTAGCTATAATTTACACCCTAAGACCATAAATAGGATCCTAGATAGGGTACTGTGTGCCTAAAAATCAACACATGATTTTAGACTCACTCAACTTCTCGAAGTCGTGTCAAGATAGCCGGAATATGTTGAATTGAGGAGTTGTTGATGGGTAGCTAAAGGATAAGCAGGGACAAGGGCGGGTAGTGTGAATTCCTAATAGCTGAGTTGGCCAAAGGGGAAATAGTGGCTATGAACGGGTAGTGTATATTCCCTATGGTTTGATTGTTTACTTTGATTTGAATACTAAATTGCATTGAAAGTTTGTTTTAAATAAATAAGGAAATAAATCCAGTTTAAATAAAAGACACGTGTGCTTAATCTTTTTAACTAACCAAATTTCCTGTTCCCGCTCTTAAGATTAAGATCACCTTCACTGGACCATCTACTTTATTTGTCCGGGAAAGACTGAAATTGAAAGGAACTAACTACCAAACATTGACATTTTTCCTTTTCTCTCAAAATTAGTTAAAAAATAACTAAAACTCTCCCTCTATACCCTCTCTACATAACACAATGCACTCCCTTACACTCCATTTTTGACCTGAAGCCTATAGAATCTTCTCGCCCATATTCCCCCCCCCACAACTCCCACCCTTGTGTTCCTCCAGCCCCGATGGCCCTTTCCGCTCCTAGCCTCGCGGAAGTTTTGTGCTTTTAGGATTTCTTTTTCTACCTTCAATACTCCTCTCGGCCCCGAACAAGTTCTTGTGCATGATAGTATTTATCCCACATCTCCCATATTCATGTCTACCTTTCTATTTTTCCGGAGAAGGGAGTTCACCTCTTCTTCCCTATCGCTCACTCCCCCTTCTCCTCCATTCCTTCTATGCTTGTTCCCCATATCCACCGTTGGAAGTCCGCCTCGGCCCCACCATCTCCCCTTCCTTGCCCTTTTTTTCCCACCTACCGCGCCATTCCTCACATCTACTCCTTGCCTCGTTCCCACGGACCCACCCGTATCCTCCCACACGACTTCTTTCGCCTATGCGTAAAGGATGGGGCGTTAATCTCCCGAGACCTATTCTCCATACAAAAAGAAACATCCCTTGCCTCACCCCTCCCCTTATCCTCTTAATTTCCGAGCGCCCACATCTCCCTCCTCCTCACCGTTCCCCCTTCTCCGGCAGACCCGCACCTTCCCCCATTGTGTTTTCCATATAAGGTCCTCGATGCGCGTCTCAACTGGAGCTCTTGTCTCACGTGGCCATTTGTCCCGAAATATCCACTGATTTCCCCTCCCTGCCCCCTTCCAGGGACAAAAAAACACCCCCACCCCACTATTTTCCTACGTTTATCTTCCGTCATTTACCCGTGGGCCTTACCACCATATTTTCTTCGTCCTCTTGAGGTCTTTTCTCAGAGTCAAAAAAGACTGGTGTGCAGCATACCCCTTCCTTTTCTTATTCGCGCTCAGGCCTAATACGTTTCTCTCGTTCCTCTCCTGGAAATTTTATCCCTCTTATTTATTTTGTTTGGCCCAGGGCTCCACTCCCTACCCCTCAGGTAAAATGATTTCATTTATTATTTTAAGAGAGAATTGCGTTCAGCAACTGGTCCCAAATGTAGTACTAGAAAAAACATAGTATGTTGTTTTGTTTTGTCTATTTAGTCCTAATAATATTTTGGCAAAGTAACAATGCACACAATCTCAAATCTCATCCATCACAGGGGTAAAAGT
Organism: Taxus chinensis; assembly: GCA_019776745.2. Lineage (NCBI taxonomy): Eukaryota > Viridiplantae > Streptophyta > Pinopsida > Cupressales > Taxaceae > Taxus > Taxus chinensis. The sequence continues at coordinate 137,041,953 of CM034151.1, read as the reverse complement.
TGGTTTTTGATGAAACACACGGGACGAGAAGTCTGGAACCATGGCATCAAAAAGTGCCGAATCATCAGAAAAGGGGGAGTTGAACATTCTAAGTAGTAAACTGAGAAGAAGACTCCCAATACGAATTCATCAAGCCAAAATCAAGGGCAAAACAAGTCAGAGATATGAACGAGAAAATGACTCACGAATTAACCACGTAGTTTGAACTCTTGGATAACCCTGACAAGACAGTTGGTCTGTGCAAATCGGTAGGTTTTTCACAGTTTTCATGGCGGTTTCGTAACCGCAATCTAAGGCAGGCCGACGATTTCGTACTGTCGGTTTTGGGTAGACCAACGATTACGTAACCGCCACAACGTTAACGTAATTTAAGATACAAACAGGCCAAGAAGGGGGCAAAAAGTGGCCCACAAAGACATGACAAAGCTTAAAAACTTAGAAACAAGGATAAATAAGTAAAACAACATGTTTAAGGTGAAGGGAGAGGATCTGGATCTCACCATTGTTCTATAAAATGATTCGTTCACATTGGATACTTTTAACTTGTTTCTTTCAATGTAGCACCGTGCAATTTTGGGTGCGTCCATGTAACACTTAGTGCATGATTGGAACTAGTCCAATTTACTTTTAAGGTTAAAAACAAGACATTGGTTGAGGTTGAGAATTATATCCAATTACCCTGATAATGCTAATATTACATTAGAAAAGACTCATAATACATTACTCTATTACTTATATGAGCAAGCTATATTAGCTCATTGCGATATCTAGTCGTCTATTGCTATAACAAAAAACGTACTACTCTCTATCCTTGAAGTTACAGGTATAACATAAGTAATTGAAATAATAAGAATGATTTTTTAGAGGTTGTTTTCGGTTGAACATGGGATTAACATATATTTAATATTTTGTTTTTAATTATTTGTTGAATGACGCCAAAGCTTGTAACTAATTAGAAACTCTCCCTTGTATAGTACTAACATGTAAACTTGTTTAATTATGGAATTCTAAAGAAGAAACTATAATTAGAATATACCCTTGAAAGAAAATTAGAGCTAACGCCAGTATGAAACCTGTATTTGTGAGTGAAAATATGTGTAAATTATTCATTATGCAAAAGGATGAATGTTAGGTTGTGTGTTTTCATTGATTTCTCTCGAGTTATAGTCATGTAAAAATTTGTATACTTGGTGTGTATCCTTTTGATTTTTTTTTTACTACGGAAACACTTTTTTACCAATCTATGAACCTAGGGGGTTTTATGGGGACCCCACCTTTCAATTTAAAGTAAAAGCCATAGCGATGAATGAGAGATTCATTCAAAACCACCATTCAACCAAGATCCAAAATATACATGCTATCTACACGACTTTGGCATACAATTTTCCGTTGAATACCAGCCCCACAAAGACTGAACCAAAACCCTAACTATATTAGAACACACTAAATACGGTGGAACAAAAAAGAGCTATTTCTATAATTGGCAGGCCCCTTGTCAATCATCAAGCACGATTACTTCTTCCACTGTCTTTCTTTTCTTTTTTCCTTGCAGAACATGACCGTCCACCATACCATTTTTAGCCACTCTGATGCAGGAAGAGTAAGAAATTTTACTTGTTTTATTAGGCATTGACATATCCGGGACAGGTTTTGGATGGGAGCCCGCCAGAGCATCCATAGCCAGGGGGTCGAAGAGGCAAGACTTCTATCTTTACCTGCATCATGTGGTGAACTTCGATGGCAAATTTACCACACTAGGCGTTTCTGCGTTCAACTCAGAGACATAATGCCCTTCGGGATAAGTTTCAGTGGATCCGACCAATCAATCGAGAGAAAATCTAGGACGGTATTTGAAGTACCCACAACCTCCTCCAACCCGCCGTGTGTTTTGGTAGGATGAAACGCCTGGCAATCAAACAATTGCATCCTCCTTATTGCGATCGATAGTTAACAAGTGAAAGAGAAAAGTGGAGGTTTAGTCCCGCATTGACTCTAGCTCTACCAACACCCTGTAAGGATTCATCCCAATAATCTTCTCGCTAGCGTTCCCAATAGGCACGAGCTGTATATGAAAGATTTTCCCTAACCCAGGCCTTCGAAACTGAGCCTTTTATGTGCCTTTTTCGCCTTGCAAAAAACAAAGCAAGAACTACGAATGTCCTGCCGCACAGATAAGCAACCTGTCCACACAATTTGAGAAAGATGGAACAAAAAGGAATATCAGTGTTTATACAATCATATTCACATGTGTGAAATTATGAAAACAATCAATGAAGAGCCTCTAACCCCCGCAAAATATTCCCGGTTCTTTCCCCCTTAGCCATCATTATTCCAATCTCCGCCTCAACATCCGGTTGGCACCCGAGTTGGCAAGTGAGTCAGCGCTAAGTTGGCCTCTTAGAACGCATGGAATGGACCAATGCCTTAAACTTATCTATCTAATATTAGATTACTTGAACAAATGAAGAATCAATTAACCCAATTTAGGGCTTTCCTTTCAAAATGGTGCATTGGACCAC
>CM034151.1:137019917-137038934 GCA_019776745.2 Taxus chinensis | reverse complement strand
TCAAGGAGCTAAAAATGAATATCTATATAGGATCCATATCCTATTGTAATCAACACTAAAATCTAATAGTCCGTGATTCGGAACAATAAATTTAACCATAAAATCCATCGAACAAGAATCACCAAATTATGACGAGAGTAAGGTGCTTACTAAGTAGGCAGAGTTGCACTCTGGTGAAGACAATTGTTAAAAAAGTTAGGCCCTGTATATGGGTACTTGGAAATATCACTAGATCTATCATATAATATTGCATGCAAGATTGAGCAAGGTTGTTGGGTGTGAACACTACATTTAAAAACCTATATTGGAATGTACTAATATGTGCTATTTAGGTGGTATCGTAACCTCTAAAAGAACATCTTCCAAGGAATGTGTGTGTGAATGTCTAGTTATGAGATGCCTAATCAATAATTCCAAGGTAAACCTAATGAATTTCAAGGAATGCGGTAGAGTTTAGGTTCGATTTGATACTAATTATGTGCATCATCAAAAGGGTTGTGAAATGTAGCTATAATTTACACCTCAGACCCATAAATAGGATCCTAGATAGGGTACTGTGTGCCTAAAAATCAACACATGATTTTAGACTCACTCAACTTCTCGAAGTCGTGTCAAATAGCCGTGAATCTGTGAATTGAGGAGTTGTTGATGGGTAGCTAAAGGATAAGCAGGGACAAGGCGGGTATGTGAATTCCTAATAGCTGAGTTGGCCAAAGGGGAAATAGTGGCTATGAACGGGTAGTGTATATTCCCTATGGTTTGATTGTTTACTTTGATTTGAATACTAAATTGCATTGAAAGTTTGTTTTAAATAAATAAGGAAAGTAAATCCAGTTTAAATAAAAGACACGTGTGCTTAATCTTTTAACTAACCAAATTCGTTCCCGATTAATTAAATAAAATGAAATGAACCATCTACTTTATTTGTCCGAGAAAGAAATGAATTGAAAGGAACTAACTACACAAACATTGACATTTTCCTTTTCTAAATTAGTTAAAAAATAAATAAAATCTACCTCTACAAACACATGAAATAAATTAAAATAAATGTTGCTACTTCTGATAAAATAAACTAAAACTGGGAATAACCGGATGTAGCTACTCCTCTATTGTAGGATTGTGAGACTATATCTAATCTAAACAGTTATTATTTTGGAAATATAATTTATTCTAATTGATTTTGCCTCAGATTTACATGAAGAAAGAAAACTTCTCATAAGTAATTTCTTCTTTTCCCGGAAACTTCCCCTACAAAATATAAAATGAAGTGCAAGTGTTTTAAAACGAAGAAATGATAAGAAGAATAGGAACAAAAACTTCCTCCAACTTCTTTCCCTTGTAGATCCACAGGGATAAGCAAGGAAGAAAATATCAATGGAATATTTGTACACTTACAACGAAGAAATGAACAATTCTACCACTTAAAAAATGTGTTAATTCTAATATAGTGATAATAATAAATGAAAGTTTCAAATAAATACAAATGCACCCCCAACCTGGTTACTGTTTTACTGTGACAACTTCCCAAGTGTGATGATGAATCTTATGGTCTCCTCAAATTCCTTTTCTTTTCCAGAGATGAGTTCTATATGATCTAAGGTGTGCAAAGTTGGTTAGTTGCAAGAAAATCAAGAAAATATTGGCGTTGGTTGGTTGTAAGCAAACTGGTCACAAATGTAGTACTAGAAAAAACATAGTAATGTGTTGTGTTGTCTATGTAGTCCCTAATAATATTTTGGCAAAGTAACAATGCAAAACAAATCTCAAATCTCCAATCCATCACATGGGTAAAAGTTTGGTTTTTATAGAAACACAGGGAAGAAGAAGTCTGGAACACATGGCAATCAAAAAGTGCCGAATCATCAAGAAAAGGGGGAGTTAACATTCTAAAGATAGTAAACTGAGAAGAAGACTCCAATACGAATTCATCAAGCCAAAAATCAAGCAAAACAGTCAAGATATGAACGAGAAAATGACTCACGAATTTAAAACACGTAGTTTGAACTCTTGGATAACAATGACAAGACAGTTGGTCTGTGCAAATCGGAGGTTTTTCACAGTTGTCATGGCGGTTTCGTAACCATCAATCTAGGCAGGCCGACGATTTCGTAACTGTCGGTTTGGGTAGACCAACGATTACGTAACCGCCACAACGATTACGTAATTTAAGATAAAAACATGCACAAAAGGGGGCAAAAAGTGGCCCACAAAGACATGACAAGCTTAAAAACTTAGAAACAAGGATAAATAAGTAAAAACAAACATGTTTAAGGTGAAGGGAGAGGATCTGGATCTCACCATTGTTCTATAAAATGATTCTTTCATCATTGGATACTTTACTGTGTCTGTCAATGTAGCACCGTGCAATTTTGGGTGCGTACATGTACAATGTAGTGCATGAGTGAACTAGTCAATTTACATGTTAAGGTTAAAAATACAAGACATTGGTTGAGGTTGAGAATTATATCCAATTACTCTGATAATGCTAATATACATTATAAAAGACTCATAATACATGACTCTACTTACTTATATGAGCAAGTATATTAGCTCATTGGATATCTAGTCGTCTATTGCCTAATAACAAAAAACGTAACTACTCCTATCACTTGAAGTACAGGTATACATAAGTAATTGAAAATAATAAGAATGATTTTTAGAGGTTTGTTTTATGTTGAACATGGATGAACATATATTTGATATTTTGTTTGATTATTTGTTGAATGAAGCCAAAGCTTGTAACTACTTAGTAAACTCCCTTGTATAGTACTAACATGTAAACTTGTTTAATTATGTGAAATTCTAAGAAGAAAACTATAATTAGAATATACACCTTGAGAAAATTAGAGCTAACGCAAGTATGAAACCTGTATTTGTGAGTGAAAATATGTGTAAATTATTCATATGCAATAAGGATGAATGTTAGGTTGTGTTTTTCATTGATGTTCTCTCGAGTTAATAGTCATGTAAAAATTTGTGATACTTGGTGTGTATACTTTTGATTTTTTTTTACTACGGAAAACACTTTTTTACCAGATCTATGAACTAGGGGGTTTAATGGGGACCCCAGCCTTTACAATTTGAAAGTAAAACCAATAGCGATGAATGAGAAGATTCATTCAAAACCACCCTTCAACCAAGATCCAAAATATACATGCTATATACGACGACTTTGGGGCATACAATTTCTGTTGAATACCAAGCCCCACAAAAGACTGAACAAAAACCCTAACTATATTAGACACACTAAATACGGTGAACAAAAAGAGACTAGTTCTATAATTGCAGACCCTTGTCAATCATCAAGCACGATTACTTCTTCCACTGCTTTCTTCCTTGCAGAAACATGACGTTCCACCATACCATTTTTAGCCACTCTGAGCAGGAAAGAGTAAGAAAATTTACCTTGTTTTATTAGGGCATTGACATAATCCGGGACAGGTTTGATGGGAGCCGCCAGAGCATCCATATCCAGGGGGTCGAAGAAGGCAAGACTTCTATCTTTTAGCCTGCAGATGTGGTGAACTTCGATGGCAAATTTACACAGCTAGGCGTTTCGGCGTTCTAACTCAGAGACATATGCCTTCGGGATAAGTTCAGTGGATCTCGACACAACAGCGAGAGAAAAATCTAGGACGGGATTGAAGTTACCCACAACCTCCTCCAAACCCGCCGTGTGTTTTGGTAGGATGAAACGCCTGGCAATCAACAATGAATCCTCCTTATTGCGATCGATAAGTAACAAGTGAAAGAGAAAAGTGGAGGTTATCTCCGCATTGACTCTAGCTCTACCAAACCCCTGTAAGTATTCATCCCAATAATCTTCTCGATAGCGTTACCAATAGGCACTGAGCTGATATGAAAGATTTTCCCTAACCCGGCCTTCGAAACTGAGCCATTTTATGGGCTTCGCCTTGCAAAAACAAAGCAAGAAACGACGAAATGGCCATGCCGACACAGAGTAAGCAACCTTCACACAATTTGAGAAAGATGGACAAAAAGGAATATCAGTGTTTAAATCCATATTCACATGTGGTGAAATTATGAAACAATCAATGAAGCCTCTACCCGCAAAATATTCCCCGGTCTTTCCCACTTAGCATCATTATTCGCAATCTCCGCCTCAACATCCTGGTTGGCACCCGAGTTGGCAAGTGAGTCAGCCGCTAAGTTGGCCTCTTAGAACGCATGGGAAATGGACCAATCCTTAAACTTATCTATCTAATATTAGATACTTGACAAATAAGAATCAATAACCCAATTTAGGGCCTTTCCTTTCAAAATGGCATTGACCACGACCTAGGAGTCCCCCTCTATTTTGATTCGCTTGCAACCAAAATCGAAAGCTAACTTCATGTCAGATAATAGAGCCTGAATTTCAATTTGGTTGGATGTTCCAACTTGTAGATGGAAGGAACCCGCCACTATGATTTTTTCCAAATTGTCTCGAATTACACACCCCACCCTCGAAATCCCTGGGTTATCCCTGGAGGCCCCATCGAAGTTCAATTTGCAAAACCCAGGGGAGGGTGGAAAACTTTGGATGGTAAACGCTTTTATTATATCAGAGCTATGAACTGGAGTGGTGGAGGAACACTTTATATAAGTGGGACATGGGGGTGGGCTTGGGTCCTTAATGTCCGTCGAGCAATCCGCATTCGAAGCGCCCCCACTATGTTCCGCTTGGTCCAAATAGAGAAGTTCGACCCTTACCTCAAGTTGTCCCCATGGCCACTTATTGCAAGCATCCAATGAAGTCAATGGGAATGGAACTTGGGTTGATGATCACAAACTACTTGTAACTCATCAATAGCCCAAGACCTCGAGTTCGGTGTGTATACTTTTGCTATATGTTAATAAATATTGTATTATTATATGTGTGTGATTTATATGGTTTCATGAGACATGATGGCGTATAATTTCATTAGTGTTCATGGGTCTTGATGTTCAACAATCATTGCCAAGATGGGGCCGATAGGATTGTGCATATTTGACCATTGTTGGTTTTTTTGGATTTCAATGCCATTATATAATAAATACAAAGATTCTAAATGGTGTATTATTTGATAACCAATTTATACAAACTCTAGAAATTCGATAATGAAAGTACAAGTTAATGTTTCAAATGATTGCACCGTTGCACAAGATTTGGTAGTTGAATACATGAATGTGAATGTAGATATGGGGTGTGCAATGTACCATTCAATTGCTTGTAAACATTTGAATATGGAAACTGAACACTAGGCAGAAACATAAGAACAAGGTGGAAACATTTGGGAAGTTCCCCCCCTCTACGGTTGTTTTTAACGTCTAATGCTCTACTATGAATTTGAACTATGACACCTCAAATCTACGTGTCTTAGGGTTCTAAATCCACATTTAGATGTTCACAATTGTGTTATTGTAACTAATTATGAGATCTGCTTTGTGAATATTGTAGCTCTCTCGAAGACCTAAAAAAGGGGTTAGTCCAATTGGGTTGGACTAACCTCACCCCATTCCCATGGTGTGATTAACATTGTACTATGTACTAATACTCCAAAGAGGGATCAAACCTCACATGATTCTCCCCCACTTTAAATGTGTTAGGAATATCATATATTAGTGTCACACGCGAGTTTTGCTGAGTATGATTATATTTTTTGGTGCACAAATGTTTTATTATAATATTGTGTGTGAGTGAATGAGTTGTGGAGTTACAATAACTTGTGTAATAAGATATTAGGAGGTAGTTTGTTATTAAAGGACTCCTTAAAAATAAGATGTAATTACCTATATATTTATATCCCTATGAATGAATAAACTAATTTTTTTTTATTGTGTTAATTTTGTGAAACATGATCTAAAAAATCATTTGGTATCAAAGTGGGTACTTGTGATTGCAAGATTTTACATGTTCTTGTAATGGAGTTTTGAAGTTTGTTAGGGGCAATTATTTGATCCACAATGCCCCTATGAATGACGGTTCTTTGTGAATAACATATTAATTTGTAGATGAAACACAATGTTTTTTTTAGATTGTGTGTATTTATTTTCTTTTGCATAAAAGAGAGGAGATGTTTAGGCTTTGCAACAATTCATCACGTGGGTCTATGGAGGCGGAATACATTATGGAGAAGAAGAGGATGTGATTGTAAGGAAGGATGTAGCATAAAAAATAACATCATTAAGACCAAAGAGCAATAAAGGAGAGACATTTTCACAAAAAGAATAAATCTACACAGGTTAAGTAAAACTACAATATCTTTCTCATTTATAAATGAACATGAAAATTTCAAAATGATTTAGAAAGCTTACGAGGGGAGAAATTTCACAAATTAAGAGAGCAATTTGGTACAAAAAACAAGGGACGTGATCAACACATTATTATTATCTTCTATATGGATCTGCTACTCTTACGCGCTTCAATTTTATATTAATACATTTTAAAATATGAGTTATTTGTATGATTCCTCATATACTACACACAATCTTCTATGTCTTCACTTGATTATTAGCTTACATCAGTCTAACAATAATTAGAGGAACATGCAATTTTCTTTCAAATTGGTTGGAGTGCTCATTCAAATCACTATAACTATTGTTGTTGTTGGTCTCATTTAACGTCCACTAAACTGCATTTCAATTTTCAGGTATATAGTTGGCATGAGAGGTTATAGACAAGGATTATTCAAATCGAATGCATGCAAAAGTGTGTTGGACAAAGGAAAAGCCTGAATAGATAGAGCTCTCAATAAGAAGCGTGAAAAAGACCCAAAGATCTATATTTACAACAAATTGGTTGTATTTAAGGTAACCCATCCTCGAATAGACTTTCCATCATGTCCTGCAACTCATTCATTTGGCATCAACAAACTTCGATTTCACCTACTGCCTTTGCACAATTTTTAGTTTCAACACGACTATACTTCAACAACCTCCTTCCCCTACTGACATTTATGTCATTAATTTCTAATCTCCTTTGTCATGTCTCCACATTGCCACATAATTTTATTTCAGAAGCTCACAATTTACATTACCAAATTTATGTTTTAAATTACAAAACATGTGGTGTTTAAAACTTACACAAAAAATTGTGTATTTTAACCAATACACAACCTGAGTGGCAAATACACCTTTTACTAAATTTTTCACCTATCACCTAGTCAAATTAGAGGATGGAGGCATTAGAGGACGGAGGCCATTAAATGACCTCTCATCAACCACTAACAACGGGGCTGCACAGAGATTTAGTGACACACGTTTTCAGTTTGCTTTCCGCTATGCTATGTTTCATATTTCAAAGTTCATGTTATATTCGTATGATGAATAAACCTCTGGTATGACATTTAGGAAAAAAGATATTCCATTGAATCTGGCTATTGGGGGGTAGGAGAAGATTTTGAGGTAGCTCAATATGGATTGTTGTCCAGCTAGTGAGCGGGCTCTAAGAAAGTCTAGGAATTTGCAAGATTAAGAATTCATGAGTTTAGGGAAAGAGGTATGGGAACAATACTAATGGAATTTTTCTCGCCGCTATGCCTTTTCAAAGGTAAATAGACATCTTGATGGAATGTACGTAGTCTAAGTAGTGTTTTCAGGGAGTAACATTTGTAGAATGTGTTTCTCTTCTCCCATGTTTTCACTAGGGGGATTGTTAGGAATATCCTATACTAGTATGACACATGAGTATTGTTGAGTAGGATTACATTTGTTGGTACATGTCTTTTTAATATAATATTGTGTGTGAGTGAATGCTGTGGGGTTATAACAACTCACGTAGTTAAATACTAAGAGGTAGTTTGTTGATGAAGGACTCATTGAAAATATGATGTATTTGCCTATATATTTGTATCCACGTGACTGAATAAACCAAGTAGATTTCATTATGTTAGTTTTGTGAAATCTGATCCAAAAATATCAGAATGTTTGTGAATGTGCGATAAACAATGTGTTGGCAAGATTTGAATAAGGCCTTTAACAACTTGACAATGATCTTTGGTGAAGGTTATAACATGTGATAGTGATCTAGGGCAATTGTGTAAGATGTATTCAAACTTAGTAGTTTGCTAATGTGCTTTTAGCCTAAATATGCAAGAAATGTGAGACCCTTCAAATGGTTAGTGTCATTATGCTTTTATACTTGACTTGCGCAAAAGGTTCTCTTGCTGAGTTGACCTTAAGTCGATTTGGGAAACTTGTGCATTTGAAATCCAACTGTTACGAGTGTTTAGGAAAAAAACTTCGGGTTTGGGTAGAGACATCGATCATTTCTACCCTATCTTGGTTAAGGAGCAAATTTGAAAGTGGGGAAAGTTGGCCAGAAGTATGAGGATGTGTTTTGCATATATCAAAAAGGTTCTTGATGAGCCAAAGCTTAACAACAAGTGCGACCTAGTGGCTATGCAATGCCAAATCGAGCAAGATGTGTGTCAGGATAAGGCAACTAATTTTACAAATGGAAAAGCGTAGGGATAAATGCCAAGTAATTATCGCCATGTGCCCTTAGTCCAAATTTAGGGTACTACAGTTGTTATCTCTTATGTTTGTTTACGAATTTCAAGACAAAAAGTTGCTCTTAAGCTTTGAAATCTACATGATATGCTAAACCATAAGGGGATTGCACCCTACACCATGACCCAAGTGACTTCAAATCCTTCTTTGCAAGGCTCGCCTCCTTTGATTGTTAGGAAATGACGAAGTCTCTTTCGTAATCAGTTCTTCACTCCTTGCGACCATAATCGCTTCTCCACCCATCCTCCTCAACAAAGGGTCACAGTATATCGCCTCACGACAAATCCACCACCACACTGTCTCAGTGGTCTTCGTCGATACAAAGCGGATATCAAATCGTGGCAATGTTTTTGCCTCTCAGGTGGGGCGTCACGGTGCCTCTTGCTCCTTCCGAGAATACTGAAGACAAGATGAGTTGCACCAAACCATTCTTCAGAAGAACCTTCTTCTCGAAGTACTCTTCCTCTAAGAGACGATCTACCGTCACCTCCACATGTTATTGCCGCTCGTACTTAACTTTCACACCACCTTGATATTTTAATATACTATTTAGATATTACACTTATACAACCACATTTAACTAACATATTATTTAATTTTTTGAACCGTAATTTTTCTGACCTAAATATCGAACTGTAAGTAACCCTAAACAATTTACTAAACTAGGGAAAAAAAGTTATTCATAAAAGCTTATCCTTGAATTGGTAAGTAGAAGGATAAAAATGTCCCAATGCATCTAAAAGAAGAAAGTACCAACTAGCCCCCACATATGGAGATGCCTTTGCACACATTTTGCCTTCCCAAAGCAAAAGTAAGTGCTAAAATAAAAGGTAAAGGCAAAAAAACAAATCCCCCAAACCGCCCATTGCGGTACCCAAAAGACTAAAGAAGAAAGAAAAAGCAAAAGGGAGGCCCACGACGGCCTTTCTGATGTGTGTATATATATCAATATATACACATCCATTTTTTATGTATATATAGCAACATATACACATTTGGTCATCCTCTTAATCATCACCCCCCGGGCATTACTATTCGGCTGTGCATTTTTTAATTTTGTCTCTGCAATCCGTTCTGTCTGCTTATTGATTCCGCGAGTACAAACAATTTTCCGTCCAATATTCCAAAAAAGAAGAAAACCCTCATCCCTGTTCTGTAAATTCAACTCAACAGTCATATGTATAGTCTGCAGCTGGGACGTTGGTTTGATAATAATAATAATAATACTAACATCATTGTTGTAACTGAGAGCTCGTTGGTCTCCTGGTTTTTCCTGTAAGTATCTTGAAGTGTTTCAATTTTTTGTTTGTTTCTTTTTGTTGTCTTTCTTTTTAATTATGGACGAGAGGTGGAAAAACATTTCGCCAGAGGGTTCAAATTTATTACCTACTGTAGGGTTTGGGGCAGCTGTAATTAGGGTTTCATGAGGACGGTTATGTTGATGATTAATTTTGTTTTTTCCGGTTTGGTAGATTTGTGTAGAATTTTCCGACTTTTGAGCTGCATTGAGAAAGATTAAAAGAAGAGAGAGACGCGGTATTTTGTGTATCTATGAGACTGCTGCTAAGGAGGGGGATGCGGAGAAGTGGAGTGTCGGCTATTGCACAAGACAAAGGTTATAATAACAACAACAAATTCATAGGCCGCGGCATTGGCATCAATGCGCCTAAAGTGAGGACTAGGGATAAAAGATTTTGGTCTTTTCTCTGATCAATAAGAAGAAGAATTAGGGTTTGGTGTTGGTGCTGACGCGGTGGGGTTGGTGTATTTGGTTTGGTTCTGGAGCTTGATTATTTGTAGATTCTCGCTGCGCAGTGGTGGTCTGTTTGAATTTAAAAGGTTGTGAGGTTGGTAGAACATTTCTTTCTTTCTAGATTGCCGCCAGCGCAGCCTCGCTGAGCTGAGTGGCGGCGGCCTGAGAGAGAGATAGCTGCCGGCTTAAATTTGAACATTGTACATTGTGAATTAGCCTCCCTTTGTTGGGAAGATGACTCGAATTCTGGTGCAACGTGGTAGTGGTGGTTCTTCTTCGTCCAATCCTTCTCAGAGTCGCTCTTCGGTAGCTGGTTCTTCTTCTGCTTCAGCTTCTGCGGCAGGAGCGCAGCTTCTTGTGCCATCTTCGGAGCCATTGAATTCTCAGCCCTCTGTGGTTCCTGAAGAAGAGCAGCACGATTATGAGAGTATCAATGAGGGTTTAAGCTATCAAGATGGTGCCGACATGCCCAACAATTCTGAAATTGACGAGGCCACTAAAGAACTTGCAGCTTTTGAATTCGGCTGTGTTGAAGAAAATTATGACGGGCGCCAAGTTGGGGTTGATTTGTATGGAAATGCTAGCACTATTGGGGTTTCTGGTGTGGAATTGGGGGAAATTGATGTCGGGGAGAAACCTATTGTAGAAGAAGATAATAAAGAGGCCCACTGTGAGAAGCTCAGCAGTGTTCAGGCGGGTTTGGCACAGAAGGTTGTGAGTGGTTGTTCTTGTCCTCCTCCTCCACCAGTTCCTCCTCCAAAACCAGGGATTACTGGATTGTCTCCGAGAAGGATTGTGTCAGGTGGGTCGTCTGTACAGAGAAGTGGATCTTCAAGAAGGCAGCAGTATTCATGGAATTCTGTGGCATCCCGGAGTTCACCAACAGGGTCACGACCTTCTTCACCGCGCTCATATGGAGATGGAGAAGGGTATAACAGCGCAGATGAACAGAGTCCATGTTTTGGGTCCTATGATGATGCTGTAAGTTACCTTGTTATTCATGTCTTGTTTGTGGATTTTTTTCGATGTATGAAAACCCATATTAACTTTGAACAGAGTTCAAGTTTCAGGTTCTATGATAATGACGATGTAATTTTCCTCACAATCTGTCTTGTTTGTTAATATTCCAGTAAATGAAACTTGCAAGACATTGTTTGCATTTAGTATGTCATCAATATTATTCAATTTTCCAGCCTCTACATCCATGTCTTACTGCAGATGCCCAATTGGCTGGGCAAATTGGCTTGCCCAGTACACAGAGCTAAAACTATTAACCTTTTACTATCTGTAGAGTTGGGGTGATTCCTCTTGTGGTTAAGTGTAATCTCCATGTCATCTTGTTTGTTTACCTTAGATAACCAGTGTTTGAATTAGAAACATGTTGCATGTTTTCATTAGCAGTTAACCTTATGTGCCTTGCTTGATCGATGTATTCAAAATGAATATCTTTCTGTTCTGTTTGTATATACTTATTCAAAACAATTCATAAGTCATCAACAATTATGGTCATCTAAAGTCGCTTCTTAGAAATTACTTTCTGAGGACTATTGCTGGAAAAAATGCTACAGTGTATTGTATGACTTAAACTTTTTATATTCTTAAGTTATTGTTATTGTTTAGCACATTTGAACTGTATTGCTGGATGCCATTGTGTTTGGTATGTATATCCAATGGAAGCTAGGATAGTAGAATGTATCATCGATGAAGCCTAGATTTTCAGCGTTATAATTTGATGATTGGTGTTAATTTTACCAAGTGGTTGTATGCTAGGAAGGCAATGTGGAGTCTGTCTGTTTAGCTTTTGTACAGGTATATGGCTAAATACAGTTCTTTAGAAAGGTTTCAGAGGATCTGTGGGTGCTTTTAGGAACCTTGAAGTAGTGTCTACTCCCACAGATTGAAGTTAGTGTACCTTAGAAGTTTTTGAAGTGTAATGGCCAAAATAGTGGCTCTATGCTATGGTAGTGGTTCAGTGCTTTGATCTTATCTGCACTGGGCAACACAATGGCTGTATACTACGATAGTGGTTTAATGCTTTGATTTCAACTGCATTCAAAATCCTTGGATAAATTTTGAAGATTCTTGGAGGGGTAATTCTATCAGTTTGTTCCTTTGCAGTCAGTGTTATTTCAGTACAACACAATATTCATGGTTGTTTTTTCCTACATCTCTCTATTTTAGGGTTTGAGGGCATTATTGTATTATGGAGGTTTTGTCTGGCTGACTTGGTTCTGAGATGTAGAATTCATGTTCAACCAGGTCTTAGAAGGTTACTATTACATGGGTTTATCGGATCCTGTGTCAGCCATGCATCATTTGGTGTGGATCTTTTGGATATCTGCTAATCATCTTGTGGTTTAAGTTTTTAATATATCTGTTAGGTGTACATATATTTAGTAATTAAAAATATGCCATGTTATGTCATGGTAGGCCTGTTATAATTTCCAGTGCTTTAGTTTACCCAAATGAATAGTTTTCTATGTGAAAAGAGTAACAATTTTGTATCTTTTGCCCTGTATATTTAAAGTTCAGGATAATTACCATTATTGATCTTTTGTTACCTTTTGTATTGCAGGAAAGAGAACGACAATTTGAGAGTGACATTAGACGCGCACAAAGTTTTGAAGTCAGACGAATGGCAGCAGATGGTAATTGCCTTTTCCGTGCAGTTGCAGACCAGGTCTATGGTGATGCAGAGTTGTATGATCTTACAAGACAGATGTGCATTGACTATATGGTAAGGTTATTATTTCATGCTCAGGTGACAATTTCTACTGACTATCTGAATTGTTGGTATGGTTTTTTAGAAGTATCGATTAAAAAGCAAGTGTAAATTTCCTTGACAAATTTTACACTACAAGGGGCTAAATGTATTCTTAAATTTACAATGAATATGGAAGTCATTTAAATGATAGGTTTTGGGGTTATTGTAGTGTACTGTAATTCTTATGAGATGAATAGATTTACTCTCTTTTCTATGGGATCACGAGATTTACTTTCTTTTTTTATGAACTCAAAATTTGTCTTAAAGGTACAGTGTATACTTACGCATTTTTGAAACAAAAAGTTATCCATAGATATAACGATTTTGATTTAGTTTGTTTTTCTCTTTTCAGGAGAAAGAGAGAGATCACTTTTCTCCATTTGTCACAGAAAGCTTCACAGCCTATTGCAAAAGAAAAAGAAGAGACAAGGTATTGTCCTTAGTCCATTGTAGTTTTGTTGATTGCCAATGCCTTTTTAATGAGGCTTGGCAAATCCAGATTTGTGCATTTCTTTTTATGATTTGTACTCATTTTACAATTATCTTTTGGACAATCTTTTCATGCAACTTAATGTATTTGCTGGTAATTTATTTTAATCAGAGGCTCTTGTTTCTCTATGCATTTTGTATATTAATTCCCTTTCTATTATTCTTCAATTGCCTAGATACTTCAGTTTGAATAATATGTTCATTAGGCATTTTAACTTGATGCACTCTCGTGATTTGTTGTTCTTGGTAGGAGGGGTTCCACTTTTTTGGTGATGTTATGTGCTGTAAGGGTCAATTTCCGGTTTATGAAGTGAATTAATTAAAACTCCAACATGTTGATTCTTGAAGGCTAGTTTGTTAGGTGTGCCTGGCACATAGCCAATGGCGGAAGGCATTTCTGAATAAATTAGTACCCTTAAAAAATACAAAAAAACAGTTGTAAAAAAATAAAACAACATACAAAGAAAAAACCAAAATCCTAATTCTAAAAGGTTTATTGGAAAATTATAAAACCCCCCTAAACTACATTGTCAATGACATGGTCTTCTCAGCTATAATTTTATTTTTGACTTAGCATGCTGATGTATCATGAATTATTTTGTCACCGTCTCAGCTCCGAGTTAGAATATTGGTGTATCATTCATGATTTTGGATTTAATTTAGATGTTGATGCACACAAGTGGTGAAGATGGGATATTGTTATATTATCAATGGATTATTGGATCAATGGTTTCAGACTCTTTTAGTCAATAATTTATTGTTTTAAATTTCAGCTTATTTTAGTTTAAGTGATTTATTTATTTATTTGTATATTTTAATATCTGCCCCACCGCTGTACCAAAATTCTGGGAAATATTTTGCCATCGTGGAAATCGTGCCCCCATCCCCAAGACAGGTAACCATGCAATAAACTATCACAATGAATTACTTTCACAAGGGCTGCTTTGAAATCAAACAATCAGCAGCAACTTCAAAATTTAATAGAGCTATGCTGGGTCTTCTTGGAAGTAATAGGCAACTTAGAATAGGCCTCACCTGGTTGCACCATGGACAACTTGTGGAGGTCAATATTCGAGTTGATACAACACATTCAAAAGGGCTGAAAGATTTATAAATTTCAAATGCGCAACAAGTAAAAGTCACTTACTGTCATTCGAGGTCACATTCCATTCAGAAGGGACGACAGATATATAAAGTTCAAACATGCTACAAGTGCATGTGGCTAATAGTTAGTATTAATTAGTTCAAATGTGCTGTACCAGGGTGTATAGCCACACACTCAGTTATAATTTTGACAACTTGAAAAATGCCCAAGTCTGAGCTTACTTGGAATCTTGAAACTATGAAGGTACGAGGATGTGGAAGGCAGGAATTATGTGTGTTCCTAGTGCCAATTTCCAAGTTCCCAGCCTGCAAAACTAGGAAGTCGAGTACACTTGTTACGCCGAGAGGCATTCTACAATGGCAGGTAAGGTTGTAATAGAGTGCGCTGCTCACTTTTATTCTTGACATTAAATTTGACATTCATTTGACCGTCATGTGACATTTCATTCATAAATTTGACTTCTAATGGACTGTCACTTACACAATCGCTTAGCTAAATGATATCATTTGCCACAAATCAACGGGAAATTGATAGAGAAGTTAATGAAGTTGCTGATTAAAGTAGTATGTAAAAAATCAAACCTAAGAACCTTGAAATTGATATCTATTGATGTATTTCATATAGATACATTTATTATAATATACATGTTATGTTATTATATTTATTTTTAATTATTACTTTTTTGATATACTTATACTACATTTGCATGGTTAGACAGGTACCTTGTGATATCTTTCGGTGTATTTTAGATAGATGTATTTAAGATATCTATGCTAGTACATGTACCAGGAATGGGTATCATACGCACCTGGTATGGATCTGTCTGGAAATAAGCTGGGGAAACGTATAATGTATGCAACATGGTACCTGGATACGTGTGCATATTCACCATAGTTACCATGTTCATGTTCTTACGAATATGGTGAAAATTTGTTTGACTGTACTTTTTGGTCTGACTGAACAAGTTTGGTCTAATGTAATCTTTCTGATATTTTAATTAAAAAATTGAAATGTTTAAATTAAAAAAACTTAAACCTAAAACAAAATAAAACAAGAAACACTATTACCTAAATGTGTAAAGGGAAATTATGTCTGCTGACTGCAAATTGTTCCTTACATTTGAAAAATTTGGTGTTCGGGTTGTGTGTGGACTCTTCAACCCAGGTTTTAGACAGTAACTTGTGAGCATTTTGACCGTTCAAGCTCCATTGCGGCTGTTCGGTCTGACAGGCTTAGCCTTCGACATGTATTCATGACCTTTGGTTGTTTGAGCTGTTTTCTGGACTGTTGGACTTCGACATGCAACATTAAAACTTCTTAGCACTAGCTCAAATGTTTGGCTGTTTCCCATGCTCATACATTGCGGTCACATTGCGGGGATGTTAGGTTGTATTTAAATTTTAGAGTAAGATTCTTTTAGGACCTTAGGTTGTATTTCAATTTTAGGGTAAGATTTCCCTAATATATATCGGTTACAATTAAATAATATTGATTCTTTAATTTTTAATAATGATAAATTTAAAATCTTAGGTATGAGTTTATATATATATATATGTATGTATGTATATAATGTGTAATTTATGTTGACTTTCGAGTGAAGAAGATGGAGTTATCTACATGGAAATTGCCAATCGAACATCTGGCATTACTCAATTGACATGGGAGTGTCGAGTGATTAATGTTAAGTAGCTAAGTCACCGCATTCGCTGATTTTTAAGGAAAAAATGTGAAATTCGTCGAATGTCAAGCCGTGACATGAAATTTGTTGAAATTCACAATTTTAATTACCTATCTACTAAAAAAAATTCCTGTATCATTGAAATCGCGTTGTCTTCTAGGGTTTTTTCAGTTGACACCTGTGTTTGCATTCACGAATCATTTTATGGCAGTTAACAATTGCGAATCTGTTTTCCGTTACATTTTCGTTCCTTCTAACCCTTAGTTTGCATTCACGAATTATGTTATGGCAGTTTACAGTCACGAATCTGTTGCCTGTGTTTTTCGTTCCTTCCAACCCTGTGTTGTTCGTCGATACCAGTGGAAAGGGCCTTTCCACGATCGTGTTGATGTGAGCGCTACCCCCTTCAGGTTTAGCATTCGAGAATATATTTAACTCTAGGATTTATTTTAGCATTTTAATATATATTAGTTACAATTTTAGTTAATATATTTTTTAGTTTAGGTTTTATTTTAACGTTTTTATTATATTTATATTTTATATATAATACTTTTACATTTTTATTAAAGATTTATATTTGGTTTTTATTATATATATTTTAGTTTTTAGTATATTTGTATTTAGTAATATATTTATTTTATATTTTAAAAAATATAAAGTATTTTTTTGAAGTCGAATTTAATCACGAATTTTATCGTTGATTTTTTAGCGATGATTTTTTTACGAATTTTATCTTCGGTGAATTCGAACACGAATTCAAATGTGGCGACTTAGTTAAGTAGGGCTCCGACAGCTTCCATTTCATACCAATTCCAACTTGAAACTTGGTACTTGACAGAGTGAATGATAAATGTAGTAGCAATGCATCAAAGGCTGCAAGCTTAGAGTGCCAATTAAGAGGTAGCAATTGACTAAAAAGTTTTCTTGGGACATGGCACTAGTGATCATGACAAATGTATGTTCACCCAAATATGGACGAGCTCATGGGAGCGCTGAGTTGCAAGTAAAATGTGCAAAATTGCTTTATTCCATTTGATACTATTTATGTGGAAGGAACACTTAGAAGGATGACCCCGAACAGGCATACAGAAGTTCCATGTCCGAAACTGTTTGGACAACTCCTTGCAAACAAACTGGTAGTGGATTACCCATCTGGGGGCACAGAGGGTTTTTTGTCAGGCATCTACTTAGGGCATAATTAAAATCCGCTATGTATTTAGCTATTTGATCCCGTATAGTAATAAATCCGAGTATGGCTAGGAAATTAAGCCTCTTTCTCTCCATGCATTCACTTTGGCTTAGGAAATGCTTGCCGTCCTTAATTTCTTGAATTTATGTACAAAAAACTTAAGGGATAGACTTCTGCATTCTTTAGTGATTATAATTAACTACAGTGGATGCATTCATGTTTAAACAGTAGATGCAGATTTATGCACTACAGGCTAATTAGTAATCCAGATTCCTACATTCTTTAGATTTGATCCCGTATAGTAATAAATCTGAGTATGGCTAGGAAATTAAGCCTCCTTCTCTACATGCATTCACTTTGTCTTAGGAAATGCTTGCCCTCCTTAATTTCTTGAATTTATGTACAAAAAAACTTAAAAGGGATAGACTTCTACATTCTTTAGTGATCATAATTAACTACAGTGGATGCATTCATGTGTAAACATTCTTTAGTGATCGTAATAAACTACAGGCTAATCAGCAATCCAGACTTGGCAGCATCTTGGTGATATCGGCCCGGTCATATTTTCTTCATTAAACTTCCTTATTTGGCAAACCTGCAATCTGGCATTTACAATTTGCATTGTAGAGAGAATATCCATAGGGTACATGCAACAACCCTCATCTCTTTGCGTAGAAGTATTGAATTTCAACATACATAGGAGCATTATTTGTCTGGGACTATCAAAGATGGTTATCTTCATGTGCAACTTGCAGAAGAGTCGCTTTCTCTTCTCTTTGCCTAGTATTGGTTTCCATTGTTTAATACCCACAGGAGTGTTAATTTTATGGGGTTATCATGACTATTTTCATGCCAAAGCTTTCAGACGAGCCACCACCTCATCCACTACAGGCTTAATAGAAGCAGCATCTAGGTTATTCACCCAAACCTGCAATGAAAAATGCTATTAAATCTTTTGCCAACACTGTAGACGGCAACATCCTTTATTTTAACACCAGCCTTTATTTTTTTTATACCGTTCATTTGATTGCATTTTTTGATAATAACCTTTGCAGGCTTACATATTTGATGTTTCTCCCTCTGACGCAACTTTATGTTACAAATCACACTACTTAATAGCTAGCATATGTGGATCCAAGGTGTGACACATTTCTGAATAATCATCACAAATGTGCTGCAGTGACAGTCGGAGAACAGCAACAAGTTTCAAATTCTATAACGACTGTAGTGTCTTATTCAAAATAACTTGCAACAAAGAATATGTTGCACAAGGTTGTACCTTTCATGACTTTGGGGATCCTTGTCAGGATATCCTACAATCAAAAGGAATGAAAGATTTATAAAGTTTAAATATATAGGCCCAAGTGATTAATATCTGGCATAGGTAGACTATGAATGGGATTTTGTTTAAACAGGTGGTACCCATTGGTATGTGCCAGGTTTTTATAATTATTTGAGGCTTCAAACTATTCACTCAGCATTTGACACTTGACACTTGACACTTGACACTTGACACTTGACACTTGACACTTGACACTTGACACTT
>CM034151.1:136991367-137019418 GCA_019776745.2 Taxus chinensis | reverse complement strand
GATTTTAAAGTTTTAAATATTTAAATGTTTATTTTGTGTTTTTTTAAAGTTTTTAAAATAGTAATTTATTATTTATAGTTTATAACTTTATAATTTATAATTTTATTCTTATTTAATATTTTATTATTTATTTATAAAAGTTTATCTTTTATTAGCTATTTTGAAAAAATTGTGCATTTACATCTGATTTAAAAAAAAAAGAAAAAGAAAATTACAATAGCCGAATTTAATCATGAATTTTTTTGTCGAATTTTATCATTGCCGAACTCAATCCGAATTTAATCCTCGCCGAACACGAACACGAACACGAACTTGGTGACTTATCATATGAATGCCATAAAGCACCAAAATCAAGCTCTCGGGAATCCGGCGTTTGAAAGAATATGAATTATAATTGGTGCCAAAGGGCATCCTTATACTTAAATTTACCCCCAAATGACATCCCTTTAGAATAAAATTGTCCAAACTTTTTAATTTCCTTGGGTTTGAATGAGAATTATTGGGTTCGGCTTTAGGCTTGAATTCATCAATCTCCACAGGAATAGCAAATCTGCGAAAATACATAATGGTGGTTCTTGAGTCAATTATAAGTACTCCACTTCCATCTGACTGAAGATTGAAAGTGCCAGCGGAAATATTGAGCAGAGATCCGTCAACCGAGACTCCTTCCAGCTGAAGATAATAGAAAGAAGGTTGAGCTTCACTCTGCACAAGTGGGGTGGATTCGATCGCTGCACCGGTGCTCATTAAATCAACGGCATTGCCAAAAAGTAGAGGGCTTATTTTGAAATGCTGGTCTTGAATGGAAAGGAGACAATATGAGAATTTATTATTCACCCTCGACCCCAACTAGGAAATGAAGGATAAGGCTCGTCGTCCCAGCCCGACTAAACTGCTTACTTGACTAAAACCACTTCCGTCATTGTCATGGCTGCACTCGAATGCAATTTGGGGGATGAGGGCGGGCACAGTGAAGGTCTCATATGCCAGATCGTCAGTGGTGAATGTAATGTCCCCTTTTCCAATCGAAGACCTTTGGCCTATTTTGTCAACCCGACGGCCAAAGGAAAAATATAAGGGTGACTTAAGTTTTATTAATTTTATTATATTGTGCAAAAAATTACAATATAATAGCACATATAATAAATTATTAAACTTAACATTAAAATAGAACCTAGAAAAGTACATCAAAAGAAAAGCACTTATTTAATTTGTATTTTCTAGGGAAAATGGCGACTTGTCTTAAGGGGAAAATGGGAACTTAGAAAGGATAAAACATTTCTATTGTGTATTCCCTCTAGGGAAAAGCGACCAGCCTTGGGAGAGAAGAAAATAATTATTAAATACCTTTTGTATTCTCCCTAAGAGAAATGGAGGGTGGAAAATGCATCGAAAGAATCATACAAGCTGATTGGTGGTCTTGAAGGTGTTTTGGGTCTCTTCTTCCTTTAAAAGGAGAAGTAGACTTGCTTGAGAGGCATTCCATATTCATTTGATATATTCTGAATTGTGTTGAAGCCTGAAGTTTTCACCAAAAATATTCTAAGGACGAAGACCCTTAGTATATTGCCTCTTGAGGACGAAAACCCTCTTAGAGTTTAAGAGGAATTTCTACATAGGATTTTCCACAGAGCTTACACAGAATTTCAGTGTTTTCCAGCGGTAGTTGAGGAGTTTTTGCAATAAAGAATTAAAGACCAGCGTTGCAGCAGTGCTGTACAGATTTTCTCTACTGAAGCGACTCATCCTTGGTTGTTATTTGATGTTTTCTAAGGTCTGATCCTTGCTGCTATCTGCTGTACAGCTTGGGAGAAGGTATTTTCAATATTATGGTTGGATTTATATGACTGTTTCAGCCTCTTTAATCTGCAGATTTCTGATATAGATTCCAGATTATTTCAGTCTTGTTTGACTGCTAAAAAAATGCAGATTTCATCATATTTTTGGATAAATAAAATATAGGGATCAGATTTGCTAAGAATCTTATTTGTTGGGCTTCTGTTGTATGAGTTTCATCCTCATGTGCTAGTTGCCATTTCTGTAGCTACTGCTACAGTTAAGGATATGATTTCATATGGCTGCATATTCCTGTAAGGACTGATTTGGTTGTATTAAATCTGTATTTGTCATTAGTTTGGAAATTCTTCAATTCAATCACTGTTCTATGAGGGTCCTATGATCAGCCCTAATTGCACTTCTTCCATAAAAACAGATCTGTATTAGTGTGAATTCTATAAATCAGTTTTTGGTGTCTTAATTGATCTAAATTGCATTGAAGTACAAAGGAGATCCATTTGGGGATCTTTCAGTCATGGCTGCATCCGAATGCAATTTGGGGGATGAAGGCGGGCACAGTGAAGGTCTCATAGGCCAGATCGTCAGCGGTGAAGGAATTATCTCTGTACTGGTACTGGTATTCGCAATCTAGACTGCAGGACGATGACGGAAGCGCTTTACAGAAAGAACTCGAACAACAAAGCTTGGCGTATGTTTCCGATTTAGAGGGGTCGGAGATTTGGCCAAGTTGGGTAACACATTTGCTGCACGTCTTGCACTGCGTCCAGATCAGATCGCTGCCTGTGTCAAAACAAGATCATCCAAACCAAGATCATGGAGAAATAGAAACATAAAAAGAATGGAGAATGGAGAGATTTGATGTAATAGCTCGAAAAAACGTCCAAACAGCCGAAAAAACGTCCAAACGGCCGTCAAATTTGACATAGTTGCCGAAACGTCCGGAAGGGCCTTTCCCATAGGGGGAATGCCTTGGGGGTAATTATACGTTAAACAATTTATGGAATTAATTATTATATTAATTCTTAAAAGTACATTTTAATTTTTAAGTTTAACAAATTAAAAAATGAATGAAATAAATTGAAATTAAGAACTACATTAATACTAATACATTTAACTTAAAAAGAATTTAAATTGTATAAGTTTTTAGCTTATTAATAATTTAAAATTTTTAATTCAAGACTTACAAATTAATTCCTAATAATTTTCTTCTGAAGGGGAAAAAAGGAAGAAAAATGATAAAAGAAAAAAGAAGGCACAAAACGCCGAGATCCTAAACAGCAGGATCAAACATGAGGGGGATACGTGGAAGTTCTCAACCCTTAAATGATGGGTTTCCAAGCTTGGTTGAACACCATTCTGTCATCCCTGTTTAGGTTGAGAGAACGCCTACTTATCTGAATGGCTTCCCTCAACTTATGTTTTAGGAAGTGGTCTTCCATAGCAAGAACTTTCGTTCCCTCAATGTTGATGGAGTGCTTAGTTTTGCAAGAGTGCTCTGCTATCACGTACTTTTTGTTCTTTTCAAGACGGATATCAGTGGCATGCTCTTTGTTCTTGGTTCGGATAGACCTCCCGATTTACGGGATCCCGCAATAGTACTCAATTTTGTAAATCCCATTTTTCATGAAGGGGTCTACTTTTTTTTAACAGAATTTAGGCAGTTCCTTAGCTTGTTCATAGAAACAAATGTAGAACCAATATTGTGGCGCTTCAGGATCCTGTCGATTTTATTAGAAACCCCTTCAATGTAAGCTAAGGATGCCACATAGTCGGAAGAAGGGGAACATCTCTTTTGCTGCCTGTCAAGACATTCTTTAGCGGAAAAGATTTTTACACAATTTTAACCCAAAAATTCTTAGATCTAGTAGTGAATTTGTTTGACACAAATTTATGCAAGTTAGGCTCTAGCACAGTGAAGATCAACCATACATAAACTGTTGAATGATTTGTAGTCCCTTTCGCTTATTATGAGACCGTGAATGCAGCACCTAGTATGTTACAATTCAAATTTTCTTTGCTAGCACAGTTACCACCATTTTATGCATATAATAATATAACTTGTATCACTCAATGTTATAGAATTTAGGCCTGCTATAATATTTTGTTTTTTTTTCATATCCACACTTTGGCTATAAGGAAAAATGCAAGGAACAATAAATTTGTAGAATTATGGAAATCTGGACAATTCTATTCAACATTTGATTTGAATTCTTTTGTTTAAGCAAAAATCTAAATGTTTTGGATCTCCTTGAAATTGCTTGTGTTTTTCCAGAGCTTGTGAATTCTCCAAGAATAATTGTTTTATAAAATCAAAGGAAATCTTAATTTTAAACTGATAAATATTGTGGAAAAAGCTTTACATTGTACATATTAACTGCGTCAAAAAGATTTACTATCTGACATAGCGTCCATGTTTTAGGCCCTTCATTTTCTACTTTATTCTTTTCTCTCTTGGATTTTCTGCTGCATTTTATTGTTTTTTACTTTTCTGGAGATGTACTAGGCCTCCATTTGTACACTTTCCAGCTATGCACTTTTTTTTATCAATCTCATTGGCCTCTTGGCCACTTGTGGACATGAATGGCTAAAACTAAATCAAATGAAAACCAGTCTATTAGTGAAAATCTAAGTAGCTGATCTGTTTTGGGTACACACACCCACACCATACCCCTCGTGACATGGCACAAAGCGGCTTTGGATATGGCAGCATAAAAAATAAAAATTATATTAATTCTGGCCTGATAAACAGGAACTAACCACATAATATGCATATAAAAAACAAAATAACCACAAAACACTACTGATAATCTATATAATGCCAGCCATATGTCATGTTAAATATTAAATTTTTTATTATATCAAATTAAGTTTTAATTTGTTTATGGGAGAATGCAGCAGGGTCTGAATTTTCACGTGACCATTAATGCAGAAGATGCATGTACATTAAGAGCTGTTGATCTTATTTTCTGGTTTTATAGCAGCAGCACAAAAGTGAAAATCAGATTTGTGGTGGGATTTAGATTTACTGTCACAATCGTTCGTTGTCCAGAATTGAATAAAGGGTATTTGGGTCGATCCCTTCTGGTCGGATTTGTTCCGAAGATGGATGGGATGATAATGTTAAGGTTTAAAGCTTGCTGTTTTTTATATGTTGGAAAAGAATTAGGAAAAAATTAAAAATACTTGTTTTACCCCAGATATGCCCAGGATATTACCTGCACGGTCCAGATATGGCGGAATACATCTGCGGATGTATCTGGCCAATGGCCATATCTGGACTGTCCAGGCTGCATCTGTGACCGTATCTGTATACAAGATATGCCCAAGATACGGCCTGGATGGTCCAGATACAGCTATATGTCTGCAGATGTATCCGGCCGTAGCTGGTTCTAGGCTGTATCTGTGCCGTATTTGTATCAGATATGTACTGTATCTGCATCCTGACCTGTTTTCTGCTGTATTGGTATCTTAGGTGAAAATTAACTGCTATATTTTTCTTTAATTTGTTTAAAATTTATGTGTATAGTCTGAATTCTTGGCTTTCTGCAGTAAGCTAATCTGTTTTAGGAATTAAAATCTAAGATTTAAAGAAGAGAAATTGAACAATTATTTTTGTTTATGACTATAAACATTGCTGCATTAGTTGTAATCCAGGTGCTATGTGCTCCATATGATCTGGGATGAGCTAGGCAATTCACAATTTACTGAACATGGGTTGTGGTAGTTAACATGGTGATATTCATAGAGGTCATGTCAAGGGTCATTCACGCCTATGATGAAGTCTGTTGATTTGTGATTCTTCTTTTCCGCTTTGATAGGGGAACACTTAAACCCAATGTACAAATACATTTTGACAGAGTAGCTCAAAGATTTAACAGGTTAAGATCTATGGCGATCATAGGGCATCTTTTACATGAGTCGTGCCTTAGCTTCGGGGATACAAATGCATTAAGACAAAATGCTTCTGAGAGTCAAAGAAAAAGATTTCTCATAAAAATTGTGTTTCTGAGATTGCCGATCAGGTAAATACTAGTATACCATTGAACTCAAGACATGTTAGTGAATAGCTAAGATATTGTTGTTTAACCATTTGAGATGCCGCTGCTTGCTGCAAACTGGTATTCATGTCTTATGAAACAACATAAACCAATAATCAAGGTTGCATAGCATGCAATATATCTACTCATGCAGTAATAACTATAAGAATGCATAATTTCTTCTAACAAGCCGTAACATGAGGATGAACATGGCCATTGCCAAGCCTATTGTGGCAATCCTTTGTAGATGTCATCAGATATTCATCTTTGACCTCCAATTAGAATTTGTGCGCACTGGTTTATGGCTTGAGCCAACTCTTATCATATATATGCTACAGAACATACTAGTAGGTCATTAATGTTCCTTACAATAGAGCTTAGACAGACACACTTTTTATACAAGAGAGGTTAAATGAGCCAGCTAAACTTTAAACACTGACCACCAGTGTTTTCATATGGGATTAGACAAAGCATGTGTGGATGAGGCTGAGAGCCCATGCCAATATTCTACCTGATTTGATTATGAGAGTGTATTACAAACAAATATTATATACATACATTATATTCATTATCCAGGTCAATGCACCGTAAGGCTTACATACGTGATTTCTTTATAATAGAAAATCTGATATGTCACTTGAAACACTAGAAAATCAAGTCCAGGAGGAAGTTAAATCACAAGTTAGCACTGAGGCTTGAGCATTGCTCCCATTTGGGATTAAGCAGGCTCATGTGGATGAGCTCATATTCCACACCAATGTTAGCTTTGGTATGGTCACCAGAGGGCATTACAAGAAATAACTACTGTCATCCTGGGCCATACAGCCTCTAAGAGAATGAGTAATGTAGCTGTTTTTTGTGGGGCGTCCATGCATGTTCTTAAGGCCAGACTTCTACAAACATACATCTACTCAGTTTGTTTAATGAAAGAAGGTTCAAATGTACAGGGGCTGTCTTGATAGCTGCACCCTATTTGGCTACAATAGGCTTGGCTTGGTAATTTATTAAATCTTAGCATCTGATCTTACTTACATGGGCGTTTAAGGTTTATGTATATACAATTCACTGATGTTTCTATCTAGAATTTCAACAGCTGGGAAATATGTGATTTTTAAGTTCACTGCTATATCTCTGTAATGCTCAAACATGTGTATTTTTTTCATGGCAAGAATGCACCAGAGAACACTGTGGAATTAAGGTTATTCTTTCCTAAATTAGGAGATTTGAGGGTTGATTCATAGTAGAACCATAGATGTCATTTGTTTCTGTCCGAATGCTGAGAAATGAAAGGGGCAGTCGAGATAATTGGGTAGCAGCTGGATTTTGGTTTTTTCAGCATAATATTGATTCATGTTGTTATATTTGTTAATGATTTTTAGTCTTGGATATGACAAACCTGGTTGTTTATTCATAATATTATTTCTACAACTTTGCGAGGGGTGCACTTGAATATGAAAGCATGATTGTTTAAGGAGTCTGCCTATGGGTAAAATGCAACTGGAGAACACAGTAATTCTAACTTTTCTGTTGAAGACCACCTCTAGAAATGATGGTAGCATGTTTAGGAAATATATGGCTTGCTTTGGCTTTTTATATTTTATCCAACTTTCTCAAAAGCAGTATATCATGATGATCATTATACAGAAACTGAATATGGAATATACTTAGTACGCTGTGATTTTGACTTACATGTTAATTCTATGTGATAGCTCTCTTTCTCAGGCTAAACCTCCCTTTTACTGTGATGTTCACGATCAGGGAGCAGCATGTCAACTTATATTTTATATCTCACAGAGTATTTGATGGCAGGCACTTTTAGCTGAGGGTCGCTTTTACTCTGATTTGGAGTTAACAGAGAAAGAAATTGAACGTACAGTAATGGAGGCTTCTCGGGCTGAATATCTTCGTACCATTGATCATCATGGTTGTAAAGAATCATCCACTTCAGGAGCTGAACCTTC
Source organism: Taxus chinensis (assembly GCA_019776745.2). Taxonomy (NCBI): domain Eukaryota; kingdom Viridiplantae; phylum Streptophyta; class Pinopsida; order Cupressales; family Taxaceae; genus Taxus; species Taxus chinensis. The sequence continues at coordinate 137,011,623 of CM034151.1, read as the reverse complement.
ATCTTCTGGTGCAAGTGAGTCTTTTTTCATCAAATGGTAAATTTTTTTTTTTGCTGCGGTTGCATTCATTATTTTTCACCTCTAAGTTTGGTACAAAAAGATTCCTCGACATTTTAAGTTCATCAGTGCTCCGTTTTTCTTGTTTTTTTGTTTTTCATTGAAGCAGGAACATCCAGAAATGAACATGGTACTCAGCTTGGAGGTTCTCAGCTTGGAGGTTTTCAAGTCAATCCGGATACTGGAGTCACAAGCAGTGTGCAGACTGTTCTATCCATGGGGTTTAGTTATGCAAGGGTGATGGAAGCATACAGCATCTTTCATGATGATATTGATTCCATCGTCTGTTATCTTCTAGAGACTGGGTCAGGCAGTCCTGGGGGGGAAAACATATATAGGATGAAAGGAAAAGCTGCAGAGTAGCGGAAAGCCTTCTGTTGCCAGAGCCTCAATATGGGAATTAGAACTCTTTCCATGGTTCTATATTTGGTCACTGGCCACTATATTTTAATCTTGAACTTAGGAGTTGAGCAGAATTTATAATACAGTGAAAAGATATGGGGAATGCAGATCCTTAAGGTAACTTGACTTGGAATAATTGTACACAAGTATTTGAGTATATAAAAGGAAATATGCAAGTCTCTGTTTCTCGCTTTTTTTAGTTGGATCAACAGCGTGGGTTTTAAAGAAGATATTTATGCGAATGTCCACACGTAAATGGCATTGCTCAAATGGCCTACTCGTAGCATGTTGTCCAAATTCTGACATACACCTCATAATATTGGCCCAAATACCTTTAGCATGCCTGTCAATCTGAATTTAGGTTTCAGACAGATTAATAGGTGTTGAGTACATGGTGAACCGTGAAAGAATTGAAGGTTCTGGCATATAGTTTCAATGTGTTTGGCCACTGTATGGTTTACTTCTTGCCATGCAGGGCAGGCAAAATATTCCGGCAACACTTGTACACATCTTAACCACTAATTCTCTTCTCTGCCAGATGCATGCTTTTGTCTGCTTGTTAGGCACCCCCCTCTCAAAAATAAACAAACACATACACCTAGGTTTTGAATGAGTAGTTTAATTTTTCAAGTTGCCCATATAAAGGTGCACTATTGACTGCAGGTATATAGTTTGTATTTAAGCTTGTCCTCAAAATTTATATATTTCATTTTCAAATTGAATTTAAATCCTCAAATTCAATCCAGAAGATGGGTTTAGAAATGTTTTATTGCGTTCAGTAGATTTTAGCTCAGTGGGAGCACCTGGCCATTTTCCAACGCATTGTGAAATTCGTAGTAGAAAATGGCCTAGGGTATTCATATTCGATGTTTATTAAAACCACAGGTATCCTCTCAAATGTGTTTTTTGATCTGTATTAGGCACAATTTTTGCCTAGTACATCGACAAGCCTTAGTTTTTGATAGATAAAATACTATTGGGGGTAGTAGTAAACTTCTACATGGGCACACGTTTAACAACTCGTTTGAACTTTGTGCATAGGTATTGAGGTGTTTATTTAACAACTTATTGCTAGACAATGGTCACGTGGCACAATTTGATAGAAAAACCTTGGAATATCATAAATGTCACAACAAGATATAGTTATTCTAGACAAGTAAGGGATGCTTGGGCATTTGTCATGCTGAAAGGAGTTTCTTGGTAGCCTTCATTTGAAAAGGAACACAAAATCATTGGCAACGAGAACCCAAACTGTCAATTTTGACAAAAGTTATTGCTATCCTTTTGCAAAAAGTTCAGATTCAGAGGAAAACAACCCTTTTTTTAAGCCGCTTTTTGACCCTAAGGAGGTTTTTAATTCGAGCACGAGTCTGGTTGAAACCTAATCCTATCAAGATGATTTACTTTCCAAAATCTCTTTCTGAATGAAGAAGTTTGCAGAAAAAGAAAAATATAGTTCACCAGAAAGTTCAATAAACATAATTGAAGACAAATTCGTGGGTGATAAAATGCCTTTTTAGTTCTTTTCAATAAAGAAAAACTAAAATTTAAAATTCTATTCTTTGATAAGATCCCTCAAATAGATTTTTTTGAGAAATGGTGGAAGGGTCTTCTTATTATTTGGGCAGTTTTGAACAAATGGAAAAACTCTCTTTCAAAATAGACACCACACAATATTCAAATGATACAAAAGGTGATTGAAGATGATATGATAGCTAACCAATGTCCTTTAAAGACGGGTATTCCAAAGAGAGAATAATTGTCAATGACAACTGTTCCAATCTGTTACTCTAAATGAATCATGGTGGAAGGCTTCTCTTATTATTTGGGCAGAGCATGGAAAGAACAAAAACCCTTTCTTTCACAATAGACATCACTCCATCGAAATGTTATGGAAATTTATTAAATAGATGATTGAAAAGGATATGATAGATGATAGCTAACCAAACGGTGATTGAAGAGGATATAAATTGCTAATTAGAGTTCCTTAAAGACGAGTATTACAAAGATGGAGATAAAGATAGCTGTGGAGTGTAATTTAACGGCGGGAAGGTATGACGATATTGCCTTTCGTACCCATTTGTTTTTTACAATTATACCATGATCAATGTAGTCTTTTGAAGTGATGAAGCCTCTCGAGGTAACGCATGAGTAACTGAATGTGTTGACATCATTCAACATTATAAAGAAAAAGTTGAGTCTTTTTAATTTGTTAGAATGTAGAATTTTTCGTACTAACATTGCTCAAGTTGTGGCCATGACACAGGGACCTATTTAATCCTATTCTCTTCAACAATATTATTGTACTTGAGATTATTGTATAGTGGTGGATAAAATAAAAGCAAGAGGTGGTGGATAGATGTAAGGGAGAGGGGTTAGTAGTGGTACACCTTAAGTTGAGGGGTCTACACAAACAATTGTTTATCATATGGGATTGTGATTTTTTCACTAATATGTAGTTCAGAGTTGTGTTGTTCAATTGGAGGGAAAGTCATATTTTGAATTGATTTAAAATAATAAATTGAAGTTATACTTCAACCATGGTGGAAACCAATACTTGAATATGGGTGAAAATGCTTAAACTTTGAATTTTTTATACTTGTACATGGGTGAAATGTTTTACATATCACGATGTGATTAGTTATTCTACATAATTATTATGTCAAAAATAAATAACTACTACATAAGTACTATGACAACTATTGGGTATTGTGTAATCAATAGTCATGTCAACTATTGGACCATGTTCACCTATTGGTCCTTTTCCCTGATCTCTCCATCGAATTGTATAATTCAAAATATAAAGGAGAGCATTAAAATTCATTAAAAATAGCTAATATTATATTTACTAGATCTAGATCAGTTGGTGAAGATTTGGAATTTTTGATAGTGATTGGGATTTAAGATCTCTTATAGAAAGAGATGAAATGCTTTCTAGTTATAACTTTGATGCGGAAAGGCATTAAAAGTCGTGGTTTGTCTTTTAATAGGAAATGTCAATGTAAGGTTGTTGATAATATGAATGCTGTGATGTTTTAATGTGATGTTATGAATACTAGACCACGCACCCAATGGTTGGATATGATTTTTTTTGTTATTCAAAAAATCTGTTTTTATGGTGTGGAAATGATGTGAGATTTATATTGAATGAATTTCTTATGCATTAATAAAGTGGCAATTCACTTTATGTATGCAGTATAAGTCGCAAGGTGAAGTTACATTTCATGGATTACAAATTAATGAATTAATGGTTTTATTGAGCATCACATGATGTATGACACACCAATAATTCTTTATTCATTTTTTGAAATCATTAAGTAGGACAAACACATTGGATTTTGATACATATATTGATTCACATTTTCAAGACAATTGCATGAAATTTGTATCTGTAACTGGAAATTTGTTGTTAGTCTTGTTGGGAATCTTTGCCCATAAATATGGCTCTGATATGAGAGTGACAAAAACATCAAAATTGTGCATGGAGTGCCAAAACTGTGAGCACAAATGCTTTGGGTCAGGTGACCAGAAACTCTGAAATAAGGTTTGGTCTCTTGTTGCCTTGTCCCGATTTGTGTGGGGCACAAATGCTTTGGGCCGGGTAACTGGAAACATTGAAATAAGGTAAGACATGTTTTAACTTACGTATACTTGGAATAATATATTTTCTCTTTCCCATGGGAAAATAAAGTGATCTTAGGATCCTATGTTTAGGGTTGGCAAGACTAGACCATAATAGACTTATTAGGTTCCAAAAGGAATTTGGAAAATATAAATGCTGAAAATAGTAAATTGCATAAACGAAATGATTTAAAAAATGTAATTTGCATAACATGGGTAAAATCTTGGGTAGTGAGGCAGAAGTGCTTATCATGAAAGTGCTAGCTTCATACTGATAAAATTGTTTAATAGTCCCCTCCCTTGTGATATCTCTATGAATGCTTAATAAGTAATATCAAATGAATTACAATGCTTATAAATTTAAATTATGACCTTTTAAATGCACAAATTGACATTAAATATGATTGGATGTAAAAAAAGCTACATAAATGGGATGTGTGCATTGTGACTAGGGCCAAACTAAAAAAAAGCTGTTGGTTTTGGAAAAGGTTAGGGTATTGACACCCTTGGATATAGCTTGTGGGAAGAGAACAAGGAGTTCAAAGGTTGAGGAAGGTCATGAAAAGTTGACAAACTCACAAATAATACATAATTTAGACTAATAATTGACAAATAGACAACTATACTAAAAACTCATAACATAATACTTAATAAATGGCCGGGGCTAGTCTAGATTTCCCCCAAATCTAGATGCCCAACGTGTGTTATCACATACTTCAAAGTAGAAACAAAAAAATATAAAAATAGTATCACTACTCATGGATCTTTGAAATTGAAATTGAGGTAAATGGGCCTCACAAAACCATCTTTTTTGTTTGTCTTTTAAATTTTATTCTATGTATTTATAAGTAAACACCAAATAATATTAAAAGTTGGAAATATAAAATACTATGAACAAAATATCGCATTTTATGAAAAAAAAAGATACAAAGATGGAGTGGAGTCGGACACTATTAATCCGATATGGGCCTCCTCATTTCACATTTAAATAAAATTTATCACTTGGGATTGACTCTATTAGTCACAAACTCTAATCCTTGTTATCATTGGGTAGCTTTGTACTGAAATATATGTGATAATTATAATAACTTGGATAATAATTATAGAATATGGTTGTTCCCTCGAGATTCAAGAATAGTTTATGAAACCCAATAGAAATTGGATCTTGAGAATGCTAAAAAGAATCATCTTGCGCAAAGATGAGATATGAGAACATGCACATAGATGTATTGCCCCAAAACAAATCAATTAGTAAACATAAAAATGAGTCTTAGTCTTCAAGATGTAGCTATGACGATCATAAGGAAAAAAGTGGGGTCTTGTTCACTATAGTTGCCTTCGGTATAATATGGATCATGACAATATAGTCCCTACTTAAGTATCATGGTGATAAGGAATATGAATAAATATATCCAAGAATGCAGAAAACACATCAAACATGTGATAAGGCACACATAATACTTTAGATACTAAAATACATGTAAATGATTCCAAAAAAACATTATGAAATGAAATGAAATCTAACATATGGACAACACATCATGCATTGAAACCACATCAAACATGTAGATAGCGATGAGAAAATCATTGCACAACAATTTATATTAGGATTATTAACATATTAGTGTGTGATTATGTGGATGTGAGTAGTTGTAACTACTCACGATGAGTGATAAGTGAGTGTAGGAAGAAATTCCTGTATAAGAAATCTCCGAATTATGCATAATATCAAACCTTCAAATTCTTTGGATTATGAATAATATTAGATCATCAAGTTAATTTGATATGATCTTAGAGTGTCTAGGTAGCAACCCTTGTTCTGGTCTTTTCAGGGTCTGAACTTGTCTTCTTTCTTTTTCTCTTTGTCACATCCACTTTGCTGTAGGGTTCTTGTGTCACACATGTAGCTGCGAAACAAACCCTAACTACCTGCGTAAAAATTCAAGAAAACATTAGATGAAACAAATAATCCATATGTTTGAGTCAGACTGACCTTGGTGGTCACCCCAATGTGATTGTCATTGAGTGCTGCACTACATTTTAGACTCTATATAGTTCTTGTGTGTGTGTGTGTGTGTGTGTGTGTGTGTGTGTGTGTGTGTGTGTGACTTGAATTGTGTCCCTTGAATCTAGGGTTCCCTTGTGCCAGTGACACCAATATAGTGGGATACAATTGTTTTCCCTCAATATGAATGTGTGAGATGAAATTTAGAAATAACCCCTTATATGTAGTGAATAATGCAACCCAAATGTAGTCCTTGAATGTTGCTCTTTGCCCAAGTAGTGGATAGTAAGTATTAGACCCAAACTGTCTAACCCCTAATGACAACAAGTAAGTCATGTATATATGATTCTCTTGTTTGAATTTCGTCATTAACAACAAGTAAAGCTAACCCAAATTAATAAGAAATGTTTTAGAAAAGGTACCAAATGATGCAACATTTGAAAAGTAGGAAAAAAATGTAAAAGGATAGAAGCGCCTAGGTGCTCCTATCCCTAACGGGCAATACTGTCCAGACTGCTCAAAGGATATAACGTTATATACAAAGCTAGGCCATATGTTGTCTAATGTCCAAGAGTAAAGTGGTCTTTTTAAAAAAGGAAATAAGAAGAGTGTGTAAGAGGATAACATAATTTAAAAGCAAAACATGTGTTGTTAACGTCTAGTTTTCTCACTTAGGAATCATGCATATAACGACATACTTAGAGGCCTGATGTAAATAGAAAGTGTGTGATTTCATGACAATAATATTACTTCTCTATAAATCCTATTTTGACTCTTGACGTCTATGGTTCTGTGTGTGTGTGTGTGTGTGTGTGTGTGTGTGTGTGTGTGTGTGTGTGTGTGCATAATGCAATTGTTGAATATTAAACATCATTCCCTGATATAAATTTGCTTGTGAATTCAATTTCTTCCATTATTTGTCTGGTTTTTCTACCTGTTGTCATGCAAAATAGCTAGCATGAAAAATTGAAACTTTTTATCATGACAACGAAGCCCATAATTGAAAATTTTGTTTTCCAGTCACTGTAAATCTTTCCTCTGGTCAGCCTGCCCTCATTTCCACCCTCACTCAGGCTCAAAGGAAAGTGATAACAATATTTTTAAGTGTGTTTCACTGTGTAGGGAAAAGTTCCTAATGTGGTTAATGAACTCATTGAGATTTGATGAAAGAAAACTTCCTCAGGAGGCCTAAAAAGGTCAGTTTTGGCCATTATGTAGCTAGTAAACACACTTCGAAAACTTACAAGGAAAATATAAAGCATCTGAGGGTGATGTCAGAGAACACTGAATATTTCCAAGGTGGTTTAGGAAAATTTTGTGAACAAAATTTGATTCAGGAACAACTTGTACAAAATCGGGAACAATGAAATTTGATTTAGGAAAATTATGTGAAGAAAACTTGATTCAAGAACAATGAAAAGTATGCTTTTATTAAATTATTTTAAATATTCTACATCGTTAAATATATTAAGATCAATGATGTAGGATCTATTATGAGATGAAGGCGTGTCACACCCACATTTCGAATAGAAGTTCCCGAAATAGGCCTAGCGAAGTGACAACTATCATCCACTGAAAGAAATTTGAAAAGAGACTAAATTTGACGTCTACAATGAAAGATGCAATCATTTGTAATGGTGTGCTACTACTTTCAAGGTGATATTTAACGTCCATTGCATTCTGGAAGGCATACTGCAACTGAAGGCTGAATAGATTCATAGAAGTTGCAGACTGTGTAAGACTCAAAATATTCATTTTTCTGAGTAACTGTCATCCTGCTTTTGATTCTTTAAATATTTTTATAGGTAACATTGTATAAGCTTTCACTTTGAAATATTTCAATATAACGGTTTACAAATTAGGGTTGAGGGTTTCCAGAATCCAAAATTCCAAGCATGTCTAACTTTACTTCCACAGGAGCCCAAAATACAACCCCAATCCCATATGCCAAATTGCTTAAAACCCTTGGTTTTATTGATGAATATCTTGATATTTATGATCTTGTAATTGGCACAAGAAGCTCACAACTTGGATACTCATCTTATAATAAGGCAAATAATCCTTCAAATCAATTAGGTTGGATAACATGGGGGGTTGGATTGGGATGCATTATGCTTCACAAGGTTTTACCTTCCTTGAATTTGTCATGCTCTGTGCTCAGAATTACGTTGGAAAAAAAAACAATTGTTGCAAATGGAACCAAAGAAGAAATGTTGTCCATTACGGAGGAAATTCTTGGCTGTGCGTTGGGGTTTGAAAGTAAATAATTAGGAACCTTCAACATAAACCTATAAATAATTGCTAATGATTATCATGCCACCACTCAAAATGCCAAAGATGATTTTTTTGTGAAAAATAACACTTGATGGAATGGTACCAAAAGGGAGGCCTCCTTATATGATTGAGAAGTATAAACCGTGGGTTAGGGATACCATTTCTATGCTAGCATTTTGCCTTGGATTCGATAGCAATGAGTAAGTGGATGTAACCTTTATCTAAATGGTATACAATATCCATTTTGTTAATCCACCTTGTGCATACATATTTGTTGAACACATTGCATAATCTATGCATAAAAAAATCTTAATAATCAAAGAAGGTTTTGGCACTAAGACCTTTAGGTTTACTACCTACTTGTGCTGTTTATTTCTATGGTGGTTTTCTGAATGGTTGGCGAGAAACAAGCTTGCAATTCAACTCTACAATGATGTTGAGGGCCAGCCAAAAGTGTTGCTTCCATTAATTGAGTGGACCCCCAAGATAAGGATGTTTAATAATTGAAGGGACTACAATCAACTTGTGGACTACTTTTGGACTCTAATTTATCGAGAAATTTGAAAAATTATAATGCCTAGATTGCTTAAGACCTATAGAGATTGCATTCAACTAGGATCAAAAATACATTTGGCTAACTAGTACTTCATGGAGGAATATACTGTGCTAAGATTTTATGGATTAGTAGTACAACCTTACAAATTTCCAATACACATGACAAAGAGGTATTTTACCTTGGAATATATACAACAGATGAAAAACATAGATAAACTGTATTTTGTTTTTTTTGGAATTAGGGTAAAAGGAGGGTTTTAGAAGGTCCCACAACCTTTACAAAAATCCCATATGAAAAAAAAAAGCATTGAAAATTACATTGGAGATACCCTTAGAGATTCCAAAAAAAAAAAACCGAGAGAGCGAACAAAACAGAGCATAACAAAAAACATAGAAAATATATCATAAGAGCTTTTTCAGCTCGATCACAGTATTCTTGGCATTGACCGAGCCACTTTTTTCAGCCAACTGCTCGGCCAAGGTGAGCAATTCGATGCTATCCTTGTTGATGGCATCCTTGGTATTGTCAGTGTAGATTTCCCAATCCTTCAAGACAGTGAAGGCCCTCTGGAGCTTAGCGAGGATGGAGGTGACCAGGTCAATTTGACTATCCTCGGCCAGTAGGTTTTTATCAACAACTCCATCATTTCCCCCAACCTGAGTGTCCTTTCCTTTTTGTTTATTAGTATCCACATTATCATGTTTAATTGTGTCAATTTCCAGCATATGGACATCCACATTATCTGATTGAACTTCCCTATCCGCATCCAACTTCTCAACATCCATAGCAACAAGAACATTGACGGGAGAGTCTGGATACAACTCGGCTATCCCAAGCAACACTTTAGAGAGGAGTTGATCTGAGATGGCGACTAGGGAATTTTCAATAGCAAGAGCCGAGGGGGTAGCACCAGTAGGGGATTCAAGACAGGGTTGACCAGAGGAGTGGGGAGGAGAGATGGTACCTGCAGGGGAACCAACTTCTTCAAAAGAGGAACCAACAATGGTGACATCTGAATCAGAATCGGAGATGTCTTGCAGACAACGTCTGTTGCTAGAAGAGGGGTGGAAGGAAGCGGGGAGGTGGTGGGAGTGCGATGATTTCTGCCTGTTTTGGGAGGAAAGCGGATGAGCTCAAGAGGTGAAGTGACATACTGAAAAAGGAGATACAAAAGGCATTGACAGAGAATAGGGCCATCACCTTCCCTAGCTAAATTTATGGAATGTTCTAAGGATTGAAACAAGAAGGTAGACAGATTGATTTTCTTACCCCTTCAGAGATGAGAGAGGATAAAGAAATGAGGACCGTAGACTAATCTGTAGCGGCTGTCTATAGTAAAATATCACATTATAACCTCGGCCACTCTGTTCCAGGGAGGCCGAAGAGACTCTCTCACATAGCCTGACAAGTACTTTGTCGGATGTTCTCCTGGACGAATGAAATCCTGCAGCTCCACATTCAACGAGCGTTTGAAGTAGACAGCCCCTGAAGCCGGAAAACCAATAATCGAGGCAATGGCATTGGTCGAGATTGTGAAGTAAGTGTTGCTAATCTGGACTTTTCCTCTCAACCAAGTCGCTAAGACCCCGTATGACACAGTGGCAGAGTAGCCCAAAATCCTCTCCAGGAAAGTGGTTAAACCATTTTCCTTAAGAACATCCCAAACTTCTTCATCATCCTTATACTCGGTGCAAGAAACTGGTTTGATACGCTTGAGTTGCCCACCCATGATGCTCAACCAGTTCATACATGCAGAAAAATTATGGGGAGCATTGAATTTAAAGACCACCTTTGCTTTTTGTGAGGCTATAGCTTCATGAGTACACCTGTACTCGAAATGATGATGATTAGAAAAGGCACATCTTAAAACAAGATCCGCTCGTGTGGTATTACGTTTGCCGCACGTGCCAATGCTTTTTAAATGTTGCGTCGTCATAATGGGGAAATTGTGACGACTGCCCCCAATATTAAATACCATCTCACTGCTAAACTTGTAGACACTGGAACCAATAACAAGAAAACACAAGTTAATTGATAGAAGAGCAATCATTATGGAGAATCTGTAAGAGATCATTTGGGAAATTCCCAATCCAATTTTGTTGATTTTCCAGAAGGACTCCCTTATTTGTGAGGTGGTCAGCCACTTTGTTCCCTTCTCTGTAGACGTGTTGATACCTGACTTCCTGAAAGCGGTTTTGAAGAATACGGATGTCAGCTATTATATTCTTGATCGTCCATTGCCCCGGATCTTCCGAGTTAAGGATCTTAATTATGTTGAGCGAATCACTCTCCACAATCAGACGTCCACTCCTTACTTGAAGAGTTAGTTCAAGGCCTTTAAGAATAGCCATTGCCTCCGCCCTATGATTAGTACCCTCATTGAAATTAGCTGCAGTTACAACTAAAGGGGCACCCATGTTATTGCGAAGAATAAAACCCCCACCAAATTTGTCGGGATTTCCCTTAGAGGCACCATCAGTGTTTAGCTTGATCCAACCAGGAGGGGGAGGAGACCATAAGACCCCAACACGTACTGCAACCGACGGTTTTTCTCTAAGTTGAATAACAAGTTGCTGACACCAATTTTTGTTGCCACAAAATTGAATTTTTTGCTGATATTTCTTCTAGAGGCAGCTTTTGATATTGTCTTGGAAGAGAAGAGCTATGCTCTTGGCTACTTGTGTGGGCTCCATGCTGTTTTCTTTGAAGATTCTCCTGTTTCTTTCCTTCCAGATACCCCAGAGGCCATGGGGGAGCATAAGCTTCCAAGCAAGTGAGAGGATCGGGTGTGAGAAAGGAGAACACCATTGTTGGAAAGTAGCTTGAAGAGATTCTGGAAAGATCCAGACTACGCCAAAGTGTTTCAGAAGCCAGCTCCATATAGAATGAGAAAAAGAACAATGTAGTAGCAGGTGAGAGGAGGAATCCAGAGCCTTGCAACATAGAACACAACGTGAAGGTAGTGAGAATCCCCTTATTTTAATATTTTCACCAGATAAGAAGGCATTTCTAAAAGAGAGCCAAGCAAAAAAAACTTGTTTTAGGGATAACCTCCTTGGGCCAGATGCTGCTGAGAGGAGGGCAAGAGCTAACACACGATTGAGAATCATAAGCCGCTTTAACCGTGAAGGCTCCAGAAGGTGAGAGAGGCCAGATACGATCATCTGTAGGTAAGGAGAAAGGAATGTATTGAGAAGAGAGAAAGTCTCTCAAACATTTCAAGCATTGGCTCTGCATTTCACTAATGCCCTGCCAGTCAGGAATATGCCAGGAAGGGATAGAGTTGGAGCTAAGCCAGTAACCATCAAATTTATTTCCATGGCGAATGATGAGGGGTCTTTTGATTATATCCCAGGAAGGGTCCTGACATAGAGGTTTATCTCCAATCCACCAATCAGACCAGAATTCAATCTGGCTACCATTGCCCAGCTGCCATTTGGTGCCAGCACGCAGGAGAGGCAAAGAACTAACCACCGAGTTCCAGATGGCCGAACCACGAGGATGGGAGGAGTGAAGGAAACTAGCAGAATGTGACAAATATTTGGATCTCAAGATTTGAACCCAATTGGCGGAACTAGTAGAAGCCACTTCCCAGCCAATCTTAGCAAGCAAATCTTCATTCATATCAGCAATGTGTCAGAGTCCCCAACCTCCCAATTTGGTCAGTTTACAAACATCATTCCAAGAGACCAAGTGAATCCTCTTCTTGTCCTCAGAACTTGACCATAGGAATATTTTTTGTATTTTCTCGATAGTATTAACAACAGAAGAGGGCATTTTGAGCAGTGACATGAAATATATAGGTAGGCTTTGAAGCATAGCTTTCACCAATTGGAGTTTTCCAGCCTGACTGAGAAGAGCTCCTTTCCATGCTGCAAGCTTCTTTTGGTATCTTTCTATGACAGGGTTCCATAGAATTTTTATCTGTTTTCCCTTGAAAAGAGGAATGCCAAGATAGGAGGAAGGAAAATCTACAATGCTGCAACCAAATATATCCATTCTTCTTCTTTGAGTTTGTGGAGGAGTATTTATTAAAGCTATGTTGCTTTTGGTAAAGTTGATCAATTGTTGAGAGGCCGCTTGATAGCATTCCATAATTTATTTTAGAGCTCTTGCTTCAACTATAGATGCAACATTTAATAGAAGAGTATCATCCGCAAACTGACTGTGTGTAGCAGCAGGGTAGCGTGAAGTTATTTTGATACCTGAAATAGTAGCTGCTTGTTTGGCTGCCTCTAAAGCTCTGCTGAGGGAGTCAACCATTAGCAGGAAGAGGAAGGGAGACAAGGGATCCCCTTGTCTTATTCCTTTGTTGTTCTTAAAGAAACCAATCAGAATCCAGTTTATGAGGATGGAGAAACAAGGAGTAGAAATACATGAGAAGATCCAACTGCACCATTTGTTGTCAAACCCATAACATTGAAGCACCCGCGAGAGAAAAGTCCAGCTGACTCTGTCAAAGGCTTTTTGCATGTCTAATTTAAGGATCATACCAGGAGACTTTGCATGTTGAGCAGAATGAATAGCTTCATGAACAGTAATAATACCTCCTTGAATAAGCCGGCCACTGATGAAACCATTATGTTGCTCAGAGATGAGACCGCTCATTAATGGTTTTAATCTAGTAGCCAACAATTTTGTGATAATTTTGTAGGATGTATTGCATAAACTTATGGGCCTAAAGTTAGCAACCAATTTGGAGCCGAGAGATTTAGGTGCAAGAGCAATGAAAGTAGTGTTCCATTCTTTCAGAAGAGAGTTACTGTGCTGGAATTCATTCACTGCTTTGTAAAGGTCTTGCTTGATGATTTCCCAAAAAGTTTGGAAGAAGGTAGCAGGGAATCCATCAGGTCCAGGAGCTTTATCTCCTTTCATAGTGAACACCGCCTTGTGGATTTCCTCCATAGAGAAGGGTTTCATTAGATTCTCATTCATTTCATCAGTGACCATTTTTGGTATGTGTTGCAGCATCCTGTTCATGGCATTATCATTCGGGAGCCTCTTCCTGTAGGAGGTTAGAGTAAAAGGAGACAAGTTCATTAGAAATATCTAAATTAGTAGATAAGAGATTACCTTCAGATGACAAAAGTTCTTTGATTTTATCTCGAATCTTGTTCTTGGAAGCCGTGATATGAAACAATTTGGTGTTTCTATCTTCCTACTTGAGCCACAATTCTCTTGATATTTGTCTCCAATAGGCTTCTTCTTCTTTCAATGTATTGTGATAGTCACTTAGAAGAGAAATTTCCTGCTTATGAAGCTGGCTCGTTCTGCCTTCTTTCTCAATTTCTTCAGATATGCTTGCAATTTTCTGAGTCAGCTTCTGTTTGCAAAGCTTGATGTTACCAAAAACCTTAACTTTCTAGAGTTTGAGTTGTTTTTTGATTTCCTTAAGTTTTCTAGAGAACTTGAACATATCGGAGCCCTAAATATTAATATCCCACCAGCTCTTAATTAGAGGATCTAACTGATTATTTTCTAGCCAAGCCATCTCAAATCTAAAAGGTGGGTTTTTGGATTTGAGTTTAGTGTTAGCACAGAGAAGCAGAGGGTTGTGATCAGAAGCCGCTTTAGCTAAAGCACTAAGATAGAAGTCAGGGTAGAGTAAGATCCAATCCATAGATCCCATCGCCCTGTCCAACCTACTTTGAATATGATTCCTACCAATTCTGCTGTTGGACCAAGTGTAGGAAGCCCCGTGCAAGTCTATATCAAAGAGCTCTTTGCGCCGTATGAATTCAAAAAGAGCTTCCATGTTGGATGGGCACGCAGGGGCACCACCCTATTTTTTAGAGGGGAAGAGAGTACTGTTGAGATCTCCCATGATTATAAATGGAATATTGCCGTAATTTCTTTTGAAATTTGAGATTTCTTGCCAGAGTTGTTCCCGCTGTGACTCCAGATTTGGAGCATAAATGTTAATGGCAATCCAGTAAGCATCAGAGTCAACTTCTTGGAAGAGAATGCCTAGTAAATTTGGATGCTTCATAAGGCACTCACCTTTTAATATTTTGGGATTCCAGAGAGTGCATAAGCCCCTTGAGTTACCAGATGAATTTTGAGCCACCAGAGAGGCATTTTGCCAGAGCTTGGACATATTGTCTTCATTTTTTAGTTTAGTTTCCTGAAGCATTATTATATCAGGAGAATGATTAAATCTAATATCCTTGAGGACTCTCTTCTTTTGTAAAGAGTTGAGACCTCTTATATTCCAGGAGATTATTTTCATTTTTTGGATTTGGGCTTGCTCCCCACCACCATGGGGATGGTACTTTGAGTTCCTTGTGCCACATTTAGAGCTGATTCTTGTTGTAGCTTGACGTTCCCAGGGATTCTCCCTCAGGGTTTTTCAGTGCCGACATCAGGTTTCTTACTACTACTTCTGGTAGTCCTGGGTTTGTTGCTATCATCAGAGGTAGGGGGAGAGGGGGAAAGATGAGAATCAGTTGGAAAAAAAGGAGGAGGGAAAGGGGTGGGGGAATCGAAAGGGACAAAGGACGGGGGCGGTAGGGAGGAAGAGGATAGGAGACCCACATTAGAGGGGAAGGTAGAGAAACCAAAGGGAAGGAAGTGAAAGGGGATAACACAGGGAGAGACACCAAAGGGGGGGAAGCTGGGAAGCAAGGGAGATGATAGTGGGGACAATACCGGAAGATGAAGGAAGAGGGGAGTCCCTTGGAGCCTCCAAGGGAGAAACAATAGGTGAAGAAAGGATCTGCAGGGGCAAGAGAATCTTCCATAGGTTCCTCGAGGTTAATTTCACCTTCTTCAAGAAGAGAAAAGGGGTTAGATGTAGTTACCATGGGGGAAACTTTAGTAGCCCCTTTAGGAACATATTTCCCTTTCTTTTTAGGGGTGACATCAGAGTTTTTTGATTTGGATAGTGGCTTAGAGGGACAAGCAGGAGCCCTATGTCCAATGCTCTTGCATATGGAGCACACTTGTGGAATATATTCAAATTCAATGGGTTGGGTCCAAACACCAAAGTCAGAGAGAAGATCAATCGATTTTGGGAGTGGACTACTAACATCAACATTGACACAGAAACGAGCATGAATAAATCTTGTTTTGGCTTTAGTAGCTTGATCTATGGCTATGAGAGAGCCCATGGAAAGAGCAATACCTTCAATAACCGCAGGATCCTAGAACTCCAGGGGAAGGCCTGGAAGACGCACCCAGATTGGTGCATGCATCATGGTTTCTGTTAACGGATTAAAACTAGGAGTCCATTTTCGTATATAGAAGCCCCTTCTGCCGAAGAACCACGGACCACCAAGTAGAGCCCACGCGAAGTCTTCTTTGAAGCTGAAGGAAAAGAGTATGAATCCATTTGGCATGGCTGCAATCTCCAGAGCACCACAAGGGGTCCATTTCATGCGTGCCCATTTTTTAATGTCTTCTAGAGGGGGTCTGGGCCCCATCAGTTTTCCCACCAGAGATAAATCTCTGGAAGCAGCAACTACAATGGTGATGTGTGAGGGGATTTGAAGAGAAAGATTCCCTTCCAGAAGGACAGGCGACAATTTTTCTGAATGTGGGGCAGAGGTGGACCCTGTCACCACTTTTTTCCATGCCTCGGTAGGAGGTCGAGGCGACAGTCCCCCAGTGTCAGCATAGGGGGGATGCTAGATCTTCAGTTACAGATTGCAGTTTTTGGTAAACTATATTTTGTTACTCAGCAAAGGAGGAGCATATTTCCTTCCTTACCTTTTTTATGTGGATGGGTCACATTTGAGAGAAAATCATTGAAAGTTACACATGAAATTTTAGAATTTTTTAAAGTTTGATGTTGACTCTCACTAGCTGTATGACCCATGTGAGGTGATTAAAGCAAGGGTAGTGGTGAAAAAGAAATCTGCCACACAAATTCAACATGAAAGTAAACCCATACTAGAAAAATTAAAAAACAAGAACTCTTGGGATGAGGTTAAAAAATAATGGATGAAATTTCTATTGAGAAAGAAATTAATTTTCAAGAGTTTTCAATGCATTTTTTGGGATTGCATCCATAGAAAGAGGCAGAGAAAGTTGAATATCACAATTTTTATGTAAAAGATGATAATAGGTCCTCTTCTAAAAACATGCCAAAACATATAGATGTTGAGTTGTGAGATAAAAATTAGAAAAGGCAAAAAATAACTACCTTTTGGTCTATGAGGTGGGACCTAGGCGATCCAAAAGTTGTTTTAGACTACGATTCTATTTCAGAAGATGCATTTTTTAGTAGATTGTGGAATGAAGCACATCCCATAGAGGAAAGTAGTGATGATCAGTCTGACTCTGAGGATGAATTACATACTCCCTCTTCTAGGGGAAATGACTCATATAAAACAAGTCTAAATGAAAGAATGAAACAAACATATTCTACAGGGGAAATTATTTACTAGTGGTGGTTTGGGTTCAACAAGAAAAGACATTTGGCTACCACCAGAGGTATATCCTAGATGAGGTTTTGATAGGTTAGGCATTAGAGCTTTGGAGAAAGGACCACTGCATACAAAAAGTGGTAGTCCAATGTATTTTTCTCTAGAGTCAAATCCTCAATATACGTTTTAGTCACATGTTCAAAAATTTAAGAGGAGTTGGAAGAAAATATTTTAGTGTTACTATTGTTGGTGGTTGTAGTGAATGTAGTAGTAGTGGTCAAAAAGTGCCACACCAATATAATATTATAAACAAGCCAATGTAGACAGTTCATACTGGCTAACAAGAACCCGAGAAGAGGCAAAAGATAGGGACATATACAATTACTCTTGCACAAGGTAGTATTGCCTTTAGACAATTAATTATAGAAGGCGGTGCCACACCTCAACAAATTTATAATCCACAGGGAAAGTACCCCTAAAATTAAATTACTCCTCCATTCAAGTAGTTCATTCCTTCAAAAGCCTTAGGTTTTGATTACCAAGATAAGTTTTCCCACACATTAGAAAGAGATAAAAGAAACAAGAAGCAAATGCTACATACTATTGTAACTTCAGATGCTGCAATAACTAGGGTATTGACTACATAAAACCCAAACACAGATACCATGGAATACATGTATGTTGTTCCCAAAGTTGAAAAATTAGAGGATCAAATGGTTTGCAGTGACTACGAAGTAACCACCCTTCTAATGGATTCTATCAGAATGAAACCTTGTACAAAATAGATGTATCAAAACGGAACAATGATGTGGTATAAACAACATTGCTAAAGAAAGACATAGAGAAAAATAAGTTGAATAATAAAATTCAAAAGTTAGAGGTAGACCTCGAAAATGAGAAAGCAATTAGAAAAGCGACAGTTAATAAGACTAGTGAGTTGGAGAAGAGGATAAAATCATCTACCTCTATGACCGCATTCACTTCGAATGAACATGCATATGTGGAACTGGAAGAAGTGAAGAAAAAGTTATAGGAAATGATAAGTAAGTATAATATACTAGAACAAAGGCTGGGAGAATTGTAGGAGGTTTTAAAGGCAGAGAAAGAAAATGCCAAAACATGGGAACATAGCCTAGAGGAAGAGAGAAAACTCAAGGATAAATTACAGGAGGAGGAGAGAAAACAAAATGAAATATTACAAAAGGAGATGGCAGAAGCACAAAAGGAAATATAGTCTTCCAAAACCAAACTATTTGAATTTTATAAAAAGGTAGTGATTAATATGGCATTTAACGTTCGGGGGGAAATAAACCAAAAAATTGATGATTTGATTAGATTGTTTGAATTCATAGATAATCTGCAAAGAATATCTGTTAAGCTTCACAAATACGTAACTGATTGTAGAAAAGTGATGGCTTCAAATGAGGATACAACAAGGAAAATTTTGGAAGCTATCTAAAAATTCAATGACACATAATTGACATGGAGAGTAATTAAAAATCAGATTGATACCTCAATAAAGGCATCATATATCATTCAAAAGTGTGTGATGCTAGGAGAAATACAAGAATTGCTGAATAAGTGCCAAATAATGTTACAGGAGCTGCATGGAAAGGTACATAATTTCACAAATATTGGTTTTCCAATGCCTTCTGATAAAACATGTCATTTCATTAAGAATGATGCATTTCAGAAGAACATGAAGGAAAAAAAGATGCAAGAGAAGAACCAAATTCCTAAGAAGGTGGATGAGACAAACTTTTTGAATTCGTTAAACCACTGATAACCTTATCAGTAAGTTTGAATGCAACAATAAAGGAAAGTTCCATTCTCAGTTATGAATTGCTAACAAATTTGCATGTGAGTCACTCTGATTTACACCAAATTTTAATTTTAATAGATGACGAGTGGAACATATTACAGAGGATGAGATAATTAAGAGTAATTTAATTTTGAAATTTTTTCCATTTGTTGCACTATTCATTTTTTTTATACAAGGCATGTCTTAAGCAAGTTGAATGAGGAATAGTGTTATTTTTCATTTCAATACATAGTGGTTCACAAAATGGCCAAACCTTTTATGTTCATGCTTTCAAGGTGTATGAGAAACATAAGTGTTTTTTAAACAATGTCTTTCTATTGTGAAGACTACAAATCAATGTAATATATTCCAAGTTTTATTCTGAAGACTACAAATCGACACCGTGTTTTAAAAAAAACCAAATAAGGAAAAATATATTATCAGAATAATGTTATGAATATTTGAATAAATTATATGAACATATTTATCATATATCAACAAATGAAAGCTTCCAATGTATTGATGGTGGATCATCTCTATCATTTTCTTGACTAGTTTTTTAACTCTCACTTCCTTGGCAATCAAATGGTGCAATAGGGTTGTATGTTGTATTTGTGGCATTGTTATCAGTCCCTCTCATTTCATTAATTGACTTCCATATTTCCAAAGCCCTATCATAGGGAAAGTTATTCACTTCATACCATGACATGTGTAAATTCTCAAACAGTTTTCCAATATTTTGTCAAGCTTGTTTTGTAGTTTTGACTTTATAAATGTCAAGGCATTGAAAATTATCTCATCTTCAACTGAACCCAAAATCATTGTTTGATATAGCTTAGCCAATGATAAAAACCCAGACAGGGTTTACTACGAAATAGTACTTAACCCATTTTTTTTGCATAGCCGGGTTATTGCTCCACACTCTAAGGGATTATCCAAACATTTCAATTGCTCAATCATTATAGAGGCAAATTCATGGGATTTATCAATTAAACGTCCTTACTTAAAATACATGGAATATTCATTATATTGATATTAATAGGCTTACAAAAATGTTGAATCAATGTAGTCAATCTCTTGTGGTAGTCTTCCTGCAAATATCTTTCATTTTATACACTATTCCAATAGGTGGGATTTACTAAAGCCATTGCTTCAAGTAAAGCATCCCTACTAA